>CM077087.1:187324300-187687593 GCA_039513925.1 Platanthera zijinensis
AAAAATCTAAATGAAATCAAAAATCAAAACTGAAATCTAATATCAAATCAAAGATAAAAATAGAAATCAAAAATGAAAATCTGAAATTAAAATCATAACTAAAATTGAAAATCAAAATGAAATCATAAAGTAAAATAAAAAACTAAAATGAAAACTGAAATTGAAAACAAGGATTCAAACTGCAATTAACTGAAAATAAAACTTAAATCTTAATTGAAATTAACTGGGGCATTTGGCGAGGGAGATAAGTTAAAATTGAGATTAACTTAATGTTGGACAAAAATTTAAGATGAAAAAACATAATCCTAAACAACGAGAAATAATTTCACCTTAACACAAGTAACGATCAAATTTTTTATTTTAGTTTTTAATATCATATGAAGTTTTTGATAACGAAATCATATGTATAGAGATATTTTGATAATTCTGTTAGAACGTTTATGCAAACAACTAATATACAAATTGAAAAACATATACTCAATTTTACATTACCATGTTCATGGTGGACAATCTTGTTAGGTTTTATAGGAGGCATATCTTCAGGATTAGACTTAATATCTTGGTTTGGTCTAGAAATATTATTCATCATTCTTACATGCTACAAAATATTAAACAAAAAGTATTATAATTTGCTGGAATATAACTAAAATTTAATAAAAAAGTATTATAGGAGGACTGGTCGAATATCAATTATACCTGATCTATAGATAGATAAACCTCAAGCCCCGCTGATATTCTAGAACAATCTTCTCTATAAACTTATTGTGACTTGACATTCACTAGACAATATATAGTTTTTTGCATATTTGTCACATGGAGTTTCAATTGATCAATCTCTCGGATCTCCCTTGAATTTATAGTGCCAGGAATTTTTGAATGACGTGACAGATCAAGATACACTTGAATTGTCGTGATATAAGATCCCATTATTCAGCAACGACCATAATTCCCTCGTCCAAATGTAGACTGAAAAGCAAGCTCATGGATTTCGCCAATCAGTGTGCCAAGGGGGCATTATGACATCTGCTCAGCTATCACATTTTTTAAATCACCTAAATATAAAACTTTCAGCCACATAGAGATAATTTAGATAATATTTGCAATTTAAAAAATACCTCCAAGGATAAAGCATTCATGCCTTTTTTGATATTGAATAATCATCCACCAAACTATTTTATTTCACTTTGCGTGTACGACTATTTATGTATAATTCAAGATGCGTCAGCTCCTTTTAAATTTCAACATCCTTTACAAAAAATCTTTCAACATTTTACTCTAAAGAATAAGAATAATTAATTTTACATACCACACTATTTGACATACTAATTCTTTCCTCCTATTAGCGAGACTTGTCCTACCTAGAGCATGTGCACCAATTTGATTACTTTGACATGCTTTATTTTTTTCACTAATTCACCACATCCCAAAAATTAACAATATGTAAGCAATATAGAAATGTAGTAAATTGTAGCACCAAAACTCGATATGAAAAAAATATAAAATGTTTCAAAATGCATAACTAAAAAGCCAAAAATTACATTCCCCTTCGGCGAGTACTGATATATCATTATATCAACAAATTCACTTACTAGAATGCTTTTAGGAACACCAGGGCAATAACGACATCAGGAGTGTCTGATGGTCGGTAAAATAAACATTTAAATTTTTCCTTAATGTCCTTAAATCTTTCACCTAGGAGGTGCATGATATGTTCCTTATCAGACTCATAAACATCAAATAGTCGCTACATCAACAAACATGTATTTTAATAAATACAAATTATCATGTTTATATAAATGTAATTGACTGAAGAAATAATACAACTTTATTAAATTCACTGTTGTGTTTTTACTAAAATTGATATATGTGTCCACGAAAATGGGGTCATTGGAAACAAAATCCCATTCTAATTAGAGTCCCCATGAATGATGAGAATTAAACTTGTCCATCAAAGTTGAATAGAAATTTATACATATTTTTAGTTTATATTTTAGTTTTATTTTGATAAAAAATATAATTAAATTATGTACATACTTAAATAAATCATTTTTTTTATTTTCAGTTCAAACTTAACCATACAACTTTGGAGCTAATTGACAAATTTTCCTAAGTTACGCCCCTAGGTCATGCCCGTGATCTAGGGCGTGTAAGTTTAAAACCAGCAATTCCAACTATTCGGCAGATTTCGGCCATCAAGCTGAATCACGCAAAGACTATACGCCCATATACAACCTGGCACGCTCGTGACATCAACCGAGACCAAGCAAGAAGCTCTTTGTCATGCCATGCCGAATTCCTAAAGCCAGTAAACTCAAGTCATGCCCTAGGTACACCCCCGTGACCTCAGCCACGACCAAGCAAGAAGCACACTATTATACCTCGAAGAAGCCAATCTGCCATGTCTTGCAGACATGCCCAATTGACACGCCAGTGACGATCATGTCATGCCTGTGTACTTTTCAAATTCTATCTAGAAGCCTCTGAAATTCTTTCCACATGTGTCACATTAACAACGCGCCCAGGAGATACGCCTTAGGGGGCGTGTTCTTCAAAAATTTTAGCTATAAATCGATGGCCAAGGATGAGGTATAAAAGAGAACTTATAGAGTTCCACATAGTTGTATATACTAGTTAGGAGTATTTTTTGAGTAATATTTTCATAACCCTTGTTTGGGTTTCCTAGTGTGTAACACTTTTTTAAGTAATTAATTTTTAGCTTTCAGTAATTTTTCAGCTCTTAATGCTTTTAACTTAGTTTTCATTTCTATTGAGACACGGTGTGTCCGTATTTCCGTATTATTTTTGCACTATTATATGTCTTTTAATTTTCTACTCCCGCCCCCATCTTAAATAAGAAGATAAGAACTTTTTAGCACTCGATTAAGATAGCTTTGGGAAGGATATTAATTCTATAATGTAATACCCTCTTTTCTAAATTAACAAAAACTTAAGATTTACCACGAATTGATCTCTCGTGGGTAAAGAGAAACTATGCCCACTCTCAAAAGAGATGAACATAAGACTCCCGATTTGAACTTTTGAAGATCAGTAGGAGGTCAATAGCGGGGTTCACAATATAAAGTGTGCATTAAGATATTTTTGATTAGATATGAAAGTTCAGTCAAAGTACGTAATCACGGGTGGATGTATCATCAATAGAGGCTCACTCATATTTATGGAACCTCCACGGTCAAGTAAATGAATAGAAAAGTAGAGTTTTTTGTTTATAAATTATTTTCTAATGTAAATTAAAATCGAGGGCACTCTTCCTCATATATTTTCAAAATCTTAAGTATTATTTTTGTTTTCATGCTAAAAACCATAAATTCATTACGGTAAAATAATAGTTACATTCCTTAAAGTAGAGTACTCGACACAGATCCGTGGAAAAATACAACCTTGATATTTAAAAAATTACTGTACTATTACTCGATAAGTACGCTTGCCTTAATCACAATATATAAGTAAAAACATAAAGAGATGGAACACACAAACACATAATTTCTTCATCCAACTTAATTTTCAATTTAAAACTATCTCATAAGATTCTTTCATTTTACTTATCATGTTTTTTGCACAGTTTCCAGAGATTTGAATAAAAAACAAGAAAATCTTTTTTTTTTAATTTTACTTATCAAGTTTTAGGCACCATTGCCGTTAAATCTATCACGGTTCCAGTTCGGTTTTGGTTTTACTAAATCCATTAACCAAAACGTTAAAGTAACGATTCTTCAAATTAGAACAAAAACCTTATTTGGTTTGATTGGTTCCGATTCATGTTCCGATTGCAACATAATTTTCGTAACTATAGGAACTACGATTCTGGTTCGGGAACACTAAGAACTAAAACCAAATTACATACTGACGGTTCGGTCTGGTTCTATGCAGTTCCGATTCAGCTCCAATTAAATAATTTTTTCTGCCTATTAATGCGAGCAATTAAAAATGACATTTCACTGGCATGAAAGAGATGAATTCTATTAAACACTCCTGAAGCAAACATTTATCTTAGTAAAATTGATGGTCAACAATATCAAATAATACAAAATAATGGATACCATTAAGCATCATTAAAGTAATACTAAATAACAATAAAGCAACAAAGACATTAGTTTTAAATTTGCAAAAGATATATGAAAATAAAAATGTCATTATTAGTTTGAACCTAACTGTAAAGTGTTTGCAAATTTTTCATAGAGTCATCTTCATGAATATGAAAGTTTAATTCGAAATATTGATGATACAACACTTTGATTGAATTTAAACTGAGAAAATGTATTTGTAAAAAAAACTAAATATCATGAAATCATCATACTAAACACCACAAAAAAAGCCAAAAGGTTCTTGCTACAGAGACAATAATTATGGGCAAAATGTATAGAAGCTGTAATCCGAAAATTTCTGAACACAACAAATGAATCATATACCAAACCATCTCAAAAGTTGTTCCAAACAGCATGAACAAAATCTAGAAAGCATTTCTTGCGACAAAATAAAAACCAATCGACAAATAGTGCACCAATGTGACATAAAATCATGATACAAATTCAGGACATCACAAATAATTATTTGGGAGCTAAAAAATGGGGCATAAATGGTCTTGAAAACAAAATAAAATCTATGTTCAACAATCCATAATTCAGGAAATCTTCGTATGCATCATAATTGGTAGCACAAACATGAACTAACAAACAAAATACCCAAAAGCTGACTTTAAATCCTGAGACAACAAACACAAAAACTATGTGAGAAGACTAGGTTGGGAATGAAAGTTACAAAATTATAATACATTTTTTTTTCTTTTATAAATCGCCTCATAGGTCCTAATAATTCTAAGGAGATTGGAACTGCAATTCAAAGTTTGAATTTTCACCTCAATATCAGAAAACCTGATGATCTTCCAAAGTTCTTTGATGGCACGGGAGAGAATGAGAGGCTTGGTCTCCTGAGATAAATAGGGCATGCAATGACCAGTTCGAAACTTCGCTAGTGATCGTGGGAGAGCAAATTAGGGCGGAGTTGCGTGGAGAAGACAAGTAAAGTGGTGTGGTTTACTATTGACGTATCTTGGAAGCAAGAGCTATTTAATAGGTATTGACACTAGGCATGCATAAGCATGAAATTGGCAATTAAGAATATAAGATTTTAATTTTTAAACTTATTTATTAAAATATGGATAATGATTTCTTTAAAATCTTTGAGTCATGACGTGGATTGCAGAGTTGACGTGAATTTAAGGTACGAGTCATTAGGCGAGGCAGCAAGAACTCGGAAGGAGTATTGGATTTTAAATTAATTTATTAAATATGTAATAAATTTTTAAAAAATAAATAATAAACGGTTTGCGGATCGGTTCTGTGCCAGTTCGGTCCAGTTCAGGTCTAGAAATTTTATAACTGCTTGAGAATTATATGTTGGGATTCCGATTTTGGTTTCGGTCCGGATAATCAAATAAAAGAACTACACCCGGACCATTGTTGTTCACGGTTCCAAAATTCAAACCAGAACCCAAATAATTCGCAAGCAGTTCGGTCTGGTTCTTCGCAACTTCGGTTCGGTTCGAGTTTGGTTTACTATTTTTGTTTTCAAGTGATAGCTCAGATCATTTTGTGTTTATATTTGAAGTAAAAAGGAATCACTATTAGTTTTATCGCATAAAAAAATATAAAAATTATAAAAAAATAAAAACCACCAAAAATATAAAACTCTTTATATTTACAAAACTTATATTTTGTCTACTTTTTATTCTATGTTTAAAAATAAAATAACAAAAACCAAAAAAAAATTATCGGAATGTTTTAAAGAATTTTTACGTAAGTGTCCACATCACGCACTTTCGGCTTGGCTCCAAGTGCATTCATTTAATAGTGGTTTGAATTTCCAAACTAGACAAATGATTGATGGTACTGCTGGTGGAACGTTAAATAATAAAACCTTGGAGGCCGCTCAAGCCTTGTTTGAGGAACTGGCCACGAATACCTACCAATAGGACGTGCCTAGGTCACACCACTATAAACCAACTGGGCTTTACGAGCTCGACCCTTCTTCTAATTTAGCACTTCAAGTAGAATATCTAACTAGGAAAGTAGCAAAGATGTCGACTTCCTCTGCCAACCCTACTTAGAACTCAACAAATAATATAATGAAAGAACATGCTGATTATATGTGGAGTCCATATCAACCTCCTTCCTATAACCCAAATATTAATAATAATACATACAATCTAGGGTTTAAGAACAATCAAAATCTATCATGAAGCAACCCCAATAATGCTTAGCTCCCGCCTTATGCAAATCCAATTGGATTTGCACCATAACCACCACGACAATCATAACCACAATGACCCACCCCGATAGAAGACATCTTCACAAAATATGTCGTCATAAATGAGTCCAATATCTAGAATCTAACCGGATCAATTTAAAATCTTTGAAGTTCAAATTTGATTGATTTCAAAGATTATCTCCTAGCGCCAACCTGCAGCTTTACCAGGAAACACAGTAAACAAAGTGCTTGTGGGAGGCACCCATAGATAACTTTCTTATATACTTGTCTTTTTTTATAGATTTTCTTACGGCCTCCCCGACCTCCAATCAGGAAAGGCTCTTTATTCTATTGTACTTTTATTTTTGTATATATATCTTCCTTTTCTTCATTCTTATGCACAACATAAGTATGGCGGTATATTTCCATTTAAAAAAAGCAGAAAAAATGCATTTATATGTAAATGTACATTTAAAATCTATTAAAAAAATTCTTTTTTTATACATACTATTTTCTTATCAATATTTATGTATATATTTGCTAAAAAAAGAATAATAAATATATATATATATAATAAAATAATATAAAAATCTTCTTGTATATATATTTTGTGTAATCAATCATCCGAAAATAAAATTTAAAATACCTACTTCATTTATCTATTTTCCAAAACAAAAAATATAATTTTTTGAGTTGATGAATAAATAGTTATCTAGTTTTTCAATTTACTAGTCATTTATTTATCATAATTATATAGATCTAAATTTCTCAGGTTATGTTTTAAAGAATATCTTGTGCATTTTATTTTTAGAGTATTTATTTTGAGCACTACTTCTAGTTTACGATAAATAGAGGCATGTGTATTATGTTAACTAAACATCTATAGACTCAAATTATCTTAACTTCACTCTTATCAAAATTTAGGAATGTATAAGCTATTATAGTTGCTCTTAGAATCTTTTATCAAAAATTTAAATTTTTTTAAAACCGCCCTATATTTTTTTCTTAACATGTTTTTATATGCAAGCAAGCATCTATGAGTAGGTGCTCCTAGAAAAGAAAATATCTTATGTCAATGAGAATAAGATTTCGTTCCATAAACACAAGCATCTAATAATTGTTAAAAGACTATAAAATGGGGTATGTGTTCCTAAACATATACATTTGGTTAAAATAAAGTTTAGAACTACAAAGTTTTTTTATTCTTTTGAAAATATTTTCTTAAGTAGTTGTAACAAAGCAAGAATATGGAATAATGTGAGAGAATAAAGTTCATTGCCTTCTACATTAAAACCTACTTTATAGGCAAAAGCCAAGTTTGTACACCATAAAACAACTAAAAATTAATCTAGTATTACTTAATATTTTGAGAGAGCATAAATAATAGGTTGTCTATTTTCATTTATATCTTTTTCAAGGTAGAGTTGTTATAATTCCAATCTAACTTATTACTAATGATTGCAATGTTGCTTGCTATTTGGTTTTCTCAAGAAGTCTTTTTACTACGAACATTTATCTCTAACTAAATAGTTTGTGTAATGTAGGACTTAACTTTTCATACTCCAGATTTTTATGTCTATTTTCACTTGATATATATAACCTGATAGTTAAATTAAAATTTTTATAACTATTCGTATCGTCAACTCATACTTTTTCTATGGAATAACAAAGCTTAAGTATGAGTGTATTTAATGAATAGCAATATATATATATATATATATATATATATATATATATATATTTTAGTTTTGTTTTAATAAGAAATGTAATTACATAATGTACATACTTAAATAAATTGTTTTTTTATTTTTAGTTCTAACTTAACAAGTTTTTGTGTCCTACAGTTATTTCTTTAACTTCGGAGCAAATCCGCAAATTTTCCTAAGTCACGGCCCTAGGTCATGTAACACCTCCCCTGTAAAGACCATATAATATGGGTCCGGCCGGGGCCCCACAACATACGGACGCCATAGCTTTAGTATTAAAAGATGATATGAAAACTACCCAATCTCAAAACTCCAGACAAACAAAGCGGAAATAGAACAAACAGACAGAAGTTATCCACTAACGATATAGTATCAAATGGCCATAAGGCCTTACACAATAATAGTCCAAAACATATCAATGTGCCAAGCACTCCTAGGATACCTCGGCATGCAAGACGGACATAAACATAACAAAAGTAGCAAACATAAAAGGAGAAACCAAGCACAGCAACACTTCATGAGGCTTAGGGCTTTTCGCCCGGCGTGCTAGCTCCTGCATGCGATCCTTGCACTGTAAGGATTTGAAGTAACGTGGGTCAGCAAAGGCTGACCTCTACTGTGTAACAAACACATCTCCTCTCAGCCGTCCCTAATGGACCCCGGTGTACCACTCCACCTGCAAGTTAGCACTTCGTATACCAAAAGAGCAAATATATTAAAGCGGTAAAACATGCTTGGATGTCTCATACAGCATACATGTTCTCTATGTTTTGTACAAGGTGAAAGGGCCTACTATGCAGCATGAATGCAACCCGGGTTTTACCCAAGGCACCATAGTACGTATTCATCTAGCACAACATCAAACACTGGGTACTTCCGTTTCCCCATTGGCTTAAAGCCGCAAACATAAGGGAACCACCATGTCCCTAACGGCACACACGTCGTCACACGAAACCTTGCAAAGGCCCCACCCGCACAAGGGTCATATACCCCGGGGCTTGCCCGCACATTCTGACTTCGCATGTCAGGGTTCCGTCTCACAATGATCGATTCTAAGAAGCCTTGCTGGATCCCACCCGCTCATGGCCACATTGCCCGGGCTTGTCCTCCGCTCGACATTCTTCTCAGTCCATAGAAGGGGCTAGTCTCGCCGGGACACTTCCCCCACATGACTTGCGCGCCACGGGATAGCCAGCCGACCACGGAGACATAGCCGCGCCTTAGCACAGCACAAACAAAGGTTTCCCCACCCCAATCGCCACTCGCACCGTGTCTTTCCCGTGCTCCAAGGAAACCATCTACCGCACAAAGCGGAGCTAACCTCGTCCGGTTCTGACAACGAGTACTCACCCAAATATGAGGGGGAAAACACATACCTACAACGGCGTATTGCCGCTGCGGATTTCTATCGAAACCCCAAAACTCGCTATGCAACATCACCGGGTCGGACCAAAAATCGCGACCACGGCTTCACCCACAATGCCTAATCCGCTAGCGGAGCGGATCTCTAATGCAAAGCATGCCGGGATGAGCATACTCAACCCGGAGGTCCTCTTGAACCTAGGCTACACGAATCCCTCTCATTTGAGAGATTCGGTGCTCAAAATACGAAAGGAAGGGGATGCTATTCATGCATCCTAAATCCTAAAAACCGAGAGGAGAAGCTTCGTTACCTTCCGTCCCCTTTCCTAGCCATGGTGAAGATTTGCTCGGTTGAAAACCACAGCAACGCTCCCACCTTCGCGGATCTGAACTCTGCTCGCGAAACGGACCTCCGAAGCTTCGCCGGCGGCCGGAACTTGGCCTCCTTCTCTCCCTTCTCTCTAGAACTTAGAGAGATAAAATAAAGTGGGGAATGAGGGTTTGGAACCCTATTCCAGGCCTTAAACCGCCCAGGGAGGCCCCCCACCGTTGGATCTCCCAAAGAAAAGAACGAATGTCCACGATCGGAACCCAAATTAGAAAATCTGGACCGAACACGGGTTGCAACACGGCCGTGTGCCTGGCCGTGTCACCCATTCGCCTTTTCGATCAAGTCGAAAAACCAGCACACGGCCTTTGACACGGCCTCCGACACGCCCGTGTCACCTGCGACACGCCCGTGTCGGGACCCGTGTCATGCCCCCCGTATGCACTCGACCACCATTTCGCAGTCAGAGAGGTACACGGCCTTGTGACACGGCATCAGACACGCCCGTGTAAAATTTGACACGCCCGTGTTTGTGCCTGTGTCACGGCCCGTGTACCACAATTGCAGAATCCCTGGAGTGACACGGCCTGGGACACGCCCGTGTCCTAGGCCGTGTTCTACAACTCGACTAGCGTCGACCGCCATAGCGTCGACCGCCATAGCGTCGACCGCACGGCCCGAGGCCGAACACGCCTGTGTCATGCCCGTGACATGCCGGTGACACGCCTGTGACACCTGCTCCAAAAACCAAACTGGGCTTAAAACATCACCCGTCCCTCTTTTGAGTTTCGGGGTGTTACAACTCTCTCCCCCTTAAAAGAATTTCGTCCCGAAATTTAAAACATGGAAGGTAAACAAAACTAAACAGTACCTGAGGAGAAAAGCTCGGGGTACTCCTCTAGCTTGGTCTGCTCTCGCTCCCATGAGAGCTCCTTGCAACCACAGTTGTCCCAACGGACCTTTACGAGTCCGACCTCCTTGTTCCGCAATTGCCGAACCTCTGACTCTTCTATCCCGACTGGACGAACTCGCGTCCCCAAGTCTTCCTCTACCGGCACCGCCATCGGCTCAATCACCACACTGGCTTCTAACAACCCTTTCCTCAGGACGGAGACGTGAAAAATGTCATGCAATCCACTAAGCTCTGTGGACAACGCCAACCGGTACGTTGCCTCTCCCACTCACTCGATGACCTTGAATGGTCCCAAAAATCTCGGACTCAGCTTCTTGAGTCGGCGAATTCGCGAAACGCCTTTGAACGGCTTGATCTTAAGATACACCCAGTCGCCCACAGCGAATTCCACATGCCTATGGCGAGCATTGAAATACTTCGACTGCCGATCTTGAGCTACCTTCATGCGCTCTTGGATGATCCGCACCAACTCACTAGCGTCGGCTACCACTTCTTTCCCCAAAATCATGGTGTCTCCCACCTCTGTCCAAGACATCGGTGTTTGACCCCGCCTCCCAAACAGAGCTTCGTATGGCGCCATCTTGATACTAGCTTGGTAACTATTGTTATACGCAAACTCCACCATGAAGAGGTGATCCTCCCACTTCTTGCCGAAGTCGAGAGTACACATCCTTAGCATATCTTCCAAAGTATGGTTCATTCTCTCAGTTTGCCCATCGGTTTGAGGATGAAAAGCCATACTGAACTTGAGTTTTGTGCCCAAGCTCTTCTGCACCAACCGCCAATCCTTAGACGTGAAGCGTCCATCCCGGTCGCTAACTATACTCTTCGGAATCCCATGGAGTCGTACAATATTGCGGACGTACAACTCCACCAACTTTTCCAAACCGTCCTCCTTCCGGTTTGGGATGAAATGTGCCACTTTGGTCAAGCGGTCCACAATCACCCAAATGGCATCATTACCCTGCTGCGATCTAGGCAACCCATGCACAAAATCCATGGAGATGTCATCAAATTTCCATTCTGGGATTGGAAGAGGCTTCAAGAACCCGCCCGGCTTCTGACATTCGGCCTTCACCAAGGCACATGTTTGGCACTGACTCACACACAGAGCCACGTCCCGCTTCATCCCAGGCCACCAATAGGACTTCTTCAAGTCCAAGTACATCTTTGTACTACCCGGGTGAATGGAGTACTTAGTGAAGTGGGCCTCAAACATCAACTCCTCGCGGAGCTTGCCGAACTGCGGTACACAAATCCTTCCGCCCTTCCTCAGAATCCCATCAACCATCTCCAAGGCGCTACCCTCTCCCTTTAGAGCTTCCTCCACGAAAGGTTGGAACTCCGCATCTACACGGGTCGCTTCCCTAATACGATCGCATAAGTCACTCTGCATCTCAATCCAATTTAGTCGAGCCACGCTAGACTCGCCTCTTGCCACACATTCCAAACCAAGGGACTCCCAGTCCCGCCTTAACCGCTCATCGTGAGCTTCAATCCAATTTCCTTGCGCCGAGTATTTCCTACTCAAAGCATCTGCCACCACATTGGCTTTCCCTGGCGTGTACTGAATCGCCACCTCGTAGTCCCCCAGGAACTCGACCCACCTACGCTGCCACATATTTAGGTCCTTCTGATCTAGGAGATACTTCAGACACTTATGGTCCGTGAAGATCTCGACCTTTGCACCATAAACGTAGTGCCTCCATAACTTCAACGCAAAAATTACCGCCGCCAACTCCAAATCATGGACGGGGTAATTTCTCTCATGAGGCTTCAGCTGCCTCGACCCAAAAGCTATCACACTCCCATGCTGCACCAACACGCACCCTAAACCGCATCCGGATGCGTCGCTGAAAATCTGGAACCCTTCGGTCCCCTTTGGCAGACTTAGGATCGGCGCCGTCATTAGCCTTTCCTTCAGGGTTTCAAACGCCTCGTTGCACTCTTGAGTCCATACAAATTTCTGATCCTTGCGAGTTAGTGAAGTGAGGGGTAGAGCTATCCGCGAAAAGTTTTCCACAAACCTTCGGTAGTACCCGGCTAGTCCAAGAAAACTTCGGACTTCCGCCACGGTCCTCAAAACTGGCCACTCTCTGATGGCTTCTACTTTCGTTGGATCCACCGCCACCCCATCCCCACTAATCACATAGCCTAGAAATGCCACTTTCTCCAACCAGAACTCACACTTGGAGAACTTCGCATAAAGCTGATTCTCTCTCAATACTTGCAACACTGTCCGCAAGTGCGACTCGTGCTCCGCTTCCGACTTGGAATACACCAAAATGACATCGATAAAGACGACTACAAACCAGTCCAAATATTCGCGAAACACTCGGTTCATCAAGTCCATGAACACGGACGGCGCGTTCGTTAGCCCGAACGGCATCACCGAGAACTCAAAATGACCATACCTCGTACCAAACGCGGTCTTGGGTATGTCCTCGTCATGAATCCGCAACTGATAATATCCGGACTTCAGGTCCAACTTGGAGTACACCACCGACCCTACCAAGTGGTCGAAGAGATCGTCTATCCGAGGGATCGGATACTTATTCTTGACAGTCAATTTGTTCAACTCTCAGTAGTCTATGCACAGACGCATACTACCGTCCTTCTTCTTTACGAATAACACCGGCGCACTCCACGGTGAAGAGCTGGGCCAGATATACCCTTGCTCCAAAAGCTCCTGCAACTGAACCTTGAGCTCGGCCAGCTCCTTTGGTGCCATCCTGAAGGGTGGACACGACACTGGTCTAGCCTCGGGCACCAACTCGATGGAGAAATCAATCTCCCGTCGAGGAGGTGCTCCCGGTAACTCCTCGGGAAAAACATCTCCAAACTCCGCCACCACGGGCACTTCTCCTAGAGACAGCCTGGAGAGGCTAACCTCCAACAACGCTACTAAAGCTACACCTACCTGGTTAACAGCTCGCACTAACTGAAGTGCCGAAACTAGGGAACAGGCCACTCCATGCAGACCTTCAAACTTGACTTCCGCTTGCCCCACGCCCCTCAGGGTTACCACCTTAGACAAACAGTCGATACTGGCATGCTGCTCCGCTAGCCAATCCATCCCCAAAATCACATCGAACTCGGACAACGGCAAGATCGCCGCTACCAATAAGAAGTCGACTCCCTCAAGACTCCAACAAATCCGGCCTCTAGCCCTGGTAGTCATAGATGATCCATTGGGCATGCGCACTTTCAACTCGGAGTCCGTCGAGAAAGGCTCCACTCCGATCCTCCGGATAAAGCCTTCCGCAAGGAAGGAGTGCGACGCTCCCGTATCAATGAGTACCCTAGCAGGGTACCCAGATACCATTACAAAGCCTACATACATGCAACAAACATAAAGGCTTGTAAGACAGGAATCTAAGGTGCAGGTTGAAATCTCGTACCTGTCACCACATCGGGTTGACAGATTGCTTCTTGTTGCCCGTGGTTGTAGGCCCTTGGCTGCACTGGTTGAAACCGAGAAGCACTCGACTCCGCCATCTTCCCTTTCTCTGCGGCACTGGGGCCGGAGCGCACAGTTTGCTCCTGCCTTGGCTCTTGCTCAGTGCCCCCTTGGGTACAAAATCTTGCTATGTGGCCCGGCTTGCCACAACTATAGCACGTCTGAGGGCCCTTAGAGCGTGACCCTCCGGACGTCCAATTACTTTTCTCGCCCGACTTATATGGGGAAGGCTTCTTCTTCCATCGGCTCCCTTCTGCCTTTCCATGTGACTGGGCAGGCTTCTTCTCCTCCCCCTGCTTGGGTGTGAAACCCTTGCCACGCTGGGATCGCTCCATGTCACTCTCCAAAATTCGGGCCGCCTCCACCAATTCGTTGAAACCCGCACGTTTCATCGATATGAGGGGTTGTCTTAGGTTCTCCCTCAATCCATGGTAGAAGAGATTGTCCCTCTCTTCATCGTCTGCCATGGTCGTCCCTGCATAACGACCCAAGCGAGTAAATTCCTGAACATACTCATCCACTGACTTGTTTCGCTGCACCAGATGTAGGAACTGCCTCTGGAGGGCTAACCTCGTTGAGGCGGGTATGTACTTCTTCAGGAAGGCATTCCCAAACTCCTCGATGGACGGTGTGCGTCCTAGAAACTGCCGGCCACTGTGGCTCACCCACCATAACTTGGCATCTCGCTCCAACATAAAGGTTGCGAACTCTGCCTTTTTCTCATCTGGCACCTCTGCCTCCCTCAGAAGCTCCTGAATTCTAGCCCACCAATCATCTGCATCTGTGGGTGTGCCGGTTCCCTTGAAGGTTGGAGGGTGGAAACTCAGAAAGTACTTCATTTGCCGGTCCCCACACCCGACAACCACTCTCTCGGCCTGCGGCTCTGCTCGCCTGGCTTCCTCAACCTGCACGGTCACTGCCTTGTCCGGGGTAGCAGGAGTTGCTACCTGAGCAACGGGAGCTGCTACTTGTGCTATCGCTGCATCTTGGGCCGCCACCATCGCTTCTGCAAGAATACGACAGAAGTCGGCCGGTGTGACCCCCATCCCTAGCGGACCTTGCGCAGTCGCACTACTTGCCGAGAGCTCTTCTCTTGGCCTCGAGGTCCCAGCCTCGTTGCTTGCACTCTAAACACAAGCAAGAAAACACAAATCAGTCTCTAATCGGAAGACTCAAACACCAGGACACTCATGGTCCTGCGATACTCCTATGTGGATAACTTCTTATACGCGACTCGACTTATACTTTTGACCTCGAAACTTCTTGTTGGAATGCGAACCTGGCTCTGATACCAAATTGTAACACCTCCCCTGTAAAGACCATATAATATGGGTCCGGCCAGGGCCCGAAAACATACGGACGCCACAGCTTTAGTATTAAAAGATGATATGAAAACTACCCAATCTCAAAACTCCAGACAAACACAGCGGAAACAGAACAAACCGACAGAAGTTATCCACTAACGATAGAGTATTAAATGGCCTTAAGGCCTTACACAATAATAGTCCAAAACATATCAATATGCCAAGCACTCCTAGGCTACCTCGGCATGCAAGCCGTACATAAACATAACAAAAGTAGCAAACATAAAAGGAGAAACCAAGCACAACAACACTTCATGAGGCTTAGGGCTTTTCGCCCGGCGCGCTAGCTCCTGCATGCGATCCTTGCCCTGTATGGATTTGAAGTAACGTGGGTCAGCAAAGGCTGACCTCTACTGTGTAACAAACACATCTCCTCCCGGCCATCCATAACGGACCCCGGGGTACCACTCCATATGCAAGTTAGCACTTCGTATACCAAAAGAGCAAATATATTAAAGCGGTAAAACAGGCTTGGATGTCTCATACAGCATACATGTTCTCTATGTTTTGTACAAGGTGAAAGGGCCTACTATGCAGCATGAATGCAACCCGGGTTTCACCCAAGGCACCCTAGTTCGTATGCATCTAGCACAACATCAAACACTGGGTACTTCCGTTTCCCCATTGGCTTAAATCCGCAAACACAAGGGAACCACCATGTCCCTAACGGCACACACGCCATCACACGGAACCTTGAAAAGTCCCCACCCGCACAAGGGTCATATACCCCGGGGCTTGCCCGCACATTCTGACATCGCACCTCAGGGTTCCGTCTCACATTGACCGATTCTAAGAAGCCTTGCTGGACCCCACCCGCTCATGGCCACATTGCCCGGGCTTGTCCTCCGCTCGACATTCTCGTCAGTCCACAGAAGGGGCTAGTCTCGCCGGGACACTTCCCCCACATGACTTGCGACCACAGAGACATAGCCGTACCTTAGCACAACACAAACAAAGGTTTCCCCACCCCAATCGCCACTCACACCGTGTCTTTCCCATGCTCCAAGGAAACCATCTACTGCACAAAGCGGAGCTAACCTCGTCCGGTTCCGACTACGAGTACTCACTCAAATATGTGGGGGAAAACGCATACCTACAACGGCGTATTACCGCTGCGGATTTCTATCGAAACCCAAAAACTCGCTATGCAACATCACCGGGTCGGACCAACAATCGCGACCACGGCTTCACCCACAATGCCTAATCCGCTAGCGTAGCGGATCTCTAATGCAAAGCATGCCAGGATGAGCATACTCAACCCGGAGGTCCTCTTGAACCTAGGCTACACGAATCCCTCTCATTTGAGAGATTCGGTGCTCAAAATACGAAAGGAAGGGGATGCTATTCATGCATCCTAAATCCTAAAAACCAAGAGGAGAAGCGTCGTTACCTTCCGTCACCTCTTCCTAGCCATGGAGAAGATTTGCTCGGTTGAAAACCACCGCAACGCTCCCACCATCGCAGATCTGAACTCCGCTCGCGAAACGGACCTCCGAAGCTTCGCCGGCGGCCGGAACTTGGCCTCCTTGCTCTCCCTTCTCTCTAGAACTTAGAGAGATAAAAGAAAGTGGGGAATGAGGGTTTGGAACCCTATTCCCGGCCTTAAACTGCCCAGGGAGGCCCCCCCACCGTTGGATCTCCCAAAGAAAAGAACGAACGGCCACGATCGGAACCCAAATTAGAAAATCTGGACCGAACACGGGTTGCAACACGGCCGTGTGCCTGGCCGTGTCACCCATTCGCCGTCTCGATCGAGTCGAAAAACCAACACACGGCCTTTGACACGGCCTCCGACACGCCCGTGTCACCTGCGACACGCCCGTGTCGGGACCCGTGTCACGCTCCCCGTGTGCACTCGACCACCATTTCGCAGTCAGAGAGGTACACAGCCATGTGACACGGCATCAGACACGCCCGTGTCAAATTTGACACGCTCGTGTTAGTGCCCGTGTCACGGCCCGTGTACCACACTTGCAGAATCCCTGGAGTGACACAGCTTGGGACACGCCCGTGTCCTAGGCCGTGTTCTACAACTCGACTAGCGTCGACCGCAACAGCATCGACCGCACGGCCCGAGGCCGAACACGCCTGTGTCTCGCCCGTAACACGCCCGTGACACGCCCGTGACACCTGCTCCAAAAACCAAACTGGGCTTAAAACATCACCCGTCCCTCTTTTGAGTTTCGGGTGTTACAGGTCACGCCTGTGATCTAGGGCATATAACTTAAAACCAGCATTTCGGTAGATTTCGGCCATCAAGCTCAATCACGCCTAGCCAACACGACCGTATGCCATCTGGCACACCCGTGACATCACCCGTGACCAAGCAAGAATCACGCTATCAACCCGTGTAAAATTCCTGAAGCCAACGAACTCAAGTCATGCCCCGGGTACATGCCCATATTCCAGCTATTACGCCTGTGACCTCAGCCGTGACTAAGAAAGAAGCCTGTTGTCACGCACCGAAGAGGCCAATCTTCCACGCCTTGTAGACACACCTAGATGACACGTCTGTGACCATCATGTCATGCCCGTGTACATTGCAAATTCGATCTAGAAGCCTCCAAAATTCTCTCCACAGGTGCCACATTAGCAGTATACCCAGGCGACATGCCCTAGGGGCATGTACTTCAAAAATTTCGGCTATAAATAGAAGGCCTAGGCTGAGGTTTAAAAGGGAATTGGTAGAGTTCTACATAGTTGTACATAGTAGATAGGAGAAGTTTTTGAGTGATATATTCCTAACACTTGTTTGGGTTACCTAGTGTTTAACACTTTTTAAGTAATAAATTTTCCACTTTCAGTAATTTTTCAACTCTTATTGTTTTAAACTTAGTTTTCATTTCTATAGAGATAGGGTGTATTTGTATTTCCTTTTTTTCATAATTCTTTTAGTACTACCCCCATCCCGGATAAGAGGATAAAGACTTTTTAGCGCTTGATTAAGATGGTTGGGATGGATATTATTTCTGCACTTTTATATGTCTTTTAATTTTCTACTACCGCCCCCATCCAAAATGAGAAGCTAAGAACTTTTTAGTACTCGATTGAGATGAGCTTTGGGAAGGATATTAATTCTGCAATTTAAAACCCTATTTTCTAAATTAACAAAACCTTAAGATTTACCATGTATTGATCTCCCACAGGTAAAGATAAACTACACCTCTCTATCTTGAAATAGATGAATGTAAGCCTCCCAAGTTGAACCTTCGAAGATCAATAGAAAGTCAACATCGGGGTTCACAACGTAAAGCGTGCATTAAGGTATTTTCAATTAAATATGAAAGTTTAGTCAAAAATGTAATCATAGGTGGATGTATCCTCGATAGAGGCACACTCATATTTATGGAACCTCCACGGTCAAGTAAATTAATAAAAATGTAGAGTTTTTCTTGTTTACAAAATATTTTCCAAAGTAAATTAAAATCGAGGCTCTCTTCCTCATCTATTTTCAAAATCTTACGTATTGTTTTTGTTTTCACATTTAAAAACCCGAAATCTTTTCGGTAAAATAATAGTTCCTTTCCTTAAAGTAGAGTTGAAAGTATTTATTTCAAGGATAGCTAAATTACCTAGAGGGGGGTGAATAGGTTTCTTAGTCCTATGTGACTATCTTTGATTCTTTCTTAGTTAGATGCTTTATTGGTAGATTAAGTTTTGCTTTCAAGAGAAGAAACCTGCCCAAAGAAAAGCAACACACAGAATACACACAGATTTATAGTGGTTCCCCTAATAAGGGTACATCCACTTTCCCTCCCACCTATCCAACTATCTTGTTGGACTAGGCACATCTCCAAAATTTGCTCCAAAGATCTTACACCTAAGATCTCTCAGGATCTGTAAGTCTCCACCAAGACTTACTTCTCAGGCCCAAGGCCCTACAACTCCATGATCCTAGGATTACATACCTCAGGCTATTAAGCCCTACCACTCAGGCTATGGAGGAGAGCCCTATCTCAGATCCATAAAGGATCCTACACTCAGAGAGCAGCACTCTCCTTCCTCAGGCTTTTAAGCCCTATAGCTCAAATCCACACATGGATCCTACAGGATTAATTTGGGTTGGTGGTTACACATGACACGAGATATGTTTCTCTATGTCAAGCTTTATGACCGAGATAAACTCAGCCCAACTATGTCTACAGGAATTTATTTCCTGAGTCTACCTTTACTGAACTAAAAAGAACTTAGTCCTAACTACTTCCACAGCAACAAGTATATCTTTACTTAAGCTGGAAGTGACTTGAAGAACAATGTTCTGCATCTTTCTAAACTGAGCCTGAAGCTCAACCCTATCTACTACTTCAAGGCACAAGGGATTTTTCTTGCTGGAACTGTGAAGTTACTCCAGCTAATTGCTGTTACTTGAGCTGAGAAAAACTTAGCTCTAACTTTGCATACTAAGATAGCTCTACAACTTCTTTTTTCTTGGGCTGAGATGATTCATCCCTAACTTTAATTCTTGAGGAATAGTCCCCTGAGCCTTATTTCAGATCTCTGCTTCTTCAAGCTTCTTCCCTTCATCGCTTCAAGATTAAGATCTTCAGAATGTTGCTTTTCTAGCAGGAACTGTGAAGAACTTGCAGCAAGGGTCGACCCTACGCTGCTTCCTCTTTCCTCAGAGAAATACTCTTAACTGCTAAAGTCGATAAAGATGACAACAACAAACTTTCTCTTAGTCTAGCTAACTTGAGCTTCCTATTCTTTAGCACAGCAACCATGGCGGTGAAGAAGAACTTCCTGATTGCTTTTCTCCAACAGCTTTCTTTTTTTTTCTATAAAGCCTTTCCCTTTTATTGATTATGACCCAACAACAGTTGAGCAGTGGGCCCCACATCAATAATGGCCAGAAGCAACATTGCATTAATGCCAACTGTCGTATAGTAGGTCAGCGGCAAGAATTGTCCCGTACTGTAGCCAGCTCGCATCTAATTTGATATATGTTGACTTGCTGACGTCATCAGCTGAGGACTAAGCCAAAAATCAAACAACATTAGCATAGGCGTTGAGTGAGTAAGCATCACTGAATGCTAAAATACATAGAAAGTTTTCCATCTATCTAAGCGTTGAGAGCATTGAGTTAACAAGCCTCACTCAATTCCATTTGCCTTAGCCAAAATCTTCCTGCTTCTCGGTGTTGAGAGTGTTGAATGTATCTTCATCACTCAATGCTTTTTTCCTTGGAAAAGCTATCTGCATCTTAGGCGTTGAGAGCATTGTGTGTGTCTTCATCACTCAACGCTTTTTGCCTTAGCCCAATTTCTGCCTCTACAACATCTTAGGTGTTGAGAGCGTTGAGTGAGCACGCCTCACTCAACGCTTTTTGCCATAGCCAATTTTCTGTGTTTAAAAACACTGGCTTTGACTGTGATTGTTACTCAACACTTTTTAGGCTATGGCAGTGAGTGAATGACCTTCACTCAATGCCTGTAGATTGAGCCACTTTTCTGCCTCTTAACCTTTCTCTTTGACTATCTCAGTTTATCTAACTCTGAACTGAGTTCGACGAATGGTGAACTGAGTTCGACAAATGATGAGCTCAGCTCGACGAACTCTGAACTCAGTTCGACGAACTCAGAATCTCAAACTATGAATTTAGCTTGACGAATGGTGAGCTCAGCTCGACGAACTCTGAACTGAGTTTGACAAACTCTGAACTCAGTTCAACTCATAGCTTTTTGTTGTATGGCATTTAGTGTGTCTTCATCACTCAACACCAAACTACTTAGCCATATTTCTACCTACAGCTGTATGGTGTTGTGTGAATCACCTTCACTCAACGCCTGTGGATAGCCATATTTCCAGCTTGCCAACATTCTTCCTTACCTCTGGCATTGAGTTAGCTTGCTCCACTGAATGCTTGTGGACTTGGCTGAATTTTTAATTGCTCCATGACTTCTTGCATTGAGTGAGCTTACCTCAGTCAACGCCTGTGGACTTAGGCAAATTCCTTCCTTTCCAGCATCTTCTCAAGGTGTCCACCTTTCTTCCTTATGACCACCTATCATATCACTTAGACAATCTGTCTAGACTTACTCCATGGAACTTCCTGCACATGATGAGTTTAAACAACATCAAATACAAATATGCACTTAGTTTTGATGGTGATGCCTCTTCAAATCCACTTTAGGGAACATTATGGGCAATGGACCCAATAATCTCCCTCTATTTAAAGAAGGCAGAACACCCAACAATACTAAGAGGCATTAACATAATCGGTAGAATAAATTATAATTTGCTACAACTGATAGCTTATGCTATATTAATTCAATGTGCTCCATTTAATTGTATTGAATCAATAGGTTAGGTCAATGCATCCTCATACTACTTGAGCCATTGCTCAAATAATATGCACTCTCCTTTATACAACTTAATATTAAAAGGAGCACCACTAGAAGAAATTACCTCAAAATATGTATTGACACAATCATAGCTCAACATATAGTCAGTAATTACATGTCTCATACTACTAGAATCTTTTCCAGTAATATGAACCGACTCAAAATGACCTAGTAATGTCAAGTATTCATTCTATATCTCCCCCTTATGTATTTCCCCACATCTCCCCCTTTCTGTCTTCTTCAATAGGTATATCTATTGAGTGAGGAGAAAGGATCATGGGAAAGATTATCTCTTAATCCTTGTCAAAGTCCTATCTTGATAACACTAAGGAAATAATCCTAGTGATCAATCTACTTGATTAGGAGTCATACCTTTTCGTTGATACATTGAAACAATATAACACTGCATGTGGAACTTTTTATACAAATAGTTCCACATGCTGATGTTATATCTACATAATCAGCATCCACTTGTGGTGATATCATTTATAAACCACATCACTGCAGCCCCTTGGCACTTGAGTGAACCATGGATCCACTTGAGCTGGCGGGTAGCTGTCTCTATTCTCATGATCTCCCCCTTAGTATGTGCATTGTCCTTAGGACAAACTGGTTAGCAGTGAAGATCTCTGATCTATAGTAGTAGTTTCTTGCTCCTTCTTAATAGGAGGTTGATCCTGTTCCAGTAAGTGTTGGACATGCACCCCCTTTATGGGAGCATCCATGTCATTCCCTTTGCTGGACACTTGAGTCCATTTAAGTCTTGATACCACTTAATGGTCTTTATAGTCTTGATGTCAAATTAAGGACTTATCTACTTGCAAGAGAAGTGAATCATGCAACACAAGTATAACAAGGAACAACGAAAGCTATACCAAGTTCAATATTCCCAATCTCAACCTAGAGGGTGTTGAACTTGACTTCATCTAGTGGCATGATAAACATATCAGCCACTTGTCAGTGAGGACAAACTCAAGATTGAGTTCTTCCTTATGCTCCTAAACTTATTGATACTTAATCTACATATGCATAGTCCTGCTATGATACGTAGGATTCCTAGCAACTTAGATTATACTAGTAGAATATCAATGAAAAGAAGTTCTACATATCTGGAGGTTTTGGTTCTGGTGCCATAGAGCTGATGCTAGATTTACTGTAACTGTGCACAATAACTCTCTTGCACCGTGCACAATCTCTTCTTACTGAGCAAGATCTTCTCCTTTTCTTTATCACCATGCTTGCCTTTGGCTTCAGATTTCTTGTCTATATCTCAAGAGTGGTCAGATAACTTAGTACTATCTTAATCATCTTATTGATTTGCCCTCTTTATCACTACACTGGATACCATACAGTCCTTTTAGAATAGGAGGAATGTTGTCTGTATTCTATTTTTATCCCAATATAGTTCTGATTCCATTGGCAACTAAGATAGCCTACTCCCCCTTGATCATTGCCTTTTTGGTTTCTGAATAGTTAGGGAGGAGCTGGTCTGTTATGATTCTCTTCTCCCCAGAGCTGATTGCAGATGATACTAATAGTGCAACTGCCAGCATTCTCTTTACATGTGGCTGAATGTTTTCCTGCAGCTGCTGGACTTTAAGACCACTTCAACCTTAAATGATATTTCCATGAACCATCCTTTCATTTTGATACCAGGTCTTTCTTTGCACTACAATTCTAATAGGAATGTGCAGACTTGTATGAATAATAACTGGAGCAATCCAGCTATTTTTGTAAACTGATTGGTTTGCCATCTTCTAGCAGGTACCATCACCTTGGTATTTTCCCTCTCAGCCTCTATAATGTCAATGGGGAAAAGCTAATCCTCAGCAGTAATGTTGATCTTTTCTATTCTGGGGGAACTTTGGGTAAGATTCAAGCTTGTCTAGAAACCTTGACTGAACATGCTCCCCATCAGCAGAAGTATCTTAGCTTAACAGTCTCCCCCTCAACCTTTGCACAGATCCTATCCGTATGACTATCATTCATCATTTCAGCTGATAATATCACTTGACTTGAAAGTCTCTAATATGTATCATTTGACAGTTTGTCCCTTCTGTATAATGAGTCTTATCAGCTGAGCATTGTGTGTCTCTTCCTTGTTGATCACAGAGGAGCTACTCCTAGTGATTTTCCTCAGTTATGAGTACACCCTACTTGCTCTTCTCCTAGTTTGCTGTATTGGCAGCAAAGCTTTGTCCAACCAGACATTCCTACTGGATGGATCTTGCTGGTCTTTGCTCAAGACTTATGCACTTTATCCTTCTTTAGGAATGCACACAACATCCTTATCCTTGGAGTATTATCCATAGGATAACTTTCTTGTTCCAGTCCATATTCTAGAACATCTACTGTCCAAGTACCACATGAGGGATAGACACTTTGACTAACCTGCAAAATAGATTACTTTACTTCGGTCCTAGGTTATGATTAGTCAAAAATTTGACTTACCTACTTGCAGCACTTCTGATAGGTAGGCTAACTCTTGCTCTAGACACAGAAGGATTTTTCAAGCAATCTAGGGCAAAATGCTCCACCTTACTACAACACTAACACTTATAGATATTATATATTTTTTTCTGAGCAGGTCTTGCCGTGTGGTTCACTGCTAACTGAACAGAAGGAAGAGGAGCAACAACTTTCTTAAGGTTCCATTCAACATGGATCTGACTGAGAGTTGTTCTTTCAGCAGGCTTCCTTTTCTTGCCCTAAATGGTATTTATAGCTGTCTTCTTTATAAATGACATGATGTTTATATCATCTGAACTAGCCAAGTTAGGCTTACTAAAATTCTGAGCCTTGGTATGATTCCTTGCTGGATGGGTTTGAGTGAAAGCCACTACCTTATCCTTGTGAGTTGGGGATGAGGCACCAAATATAAATGTTCCAGAATGGGCCATTTATACTTCTACATAGGGAGCCATAAAGGAACTCATTCGCTTACCCTTTCTTCTCCAATTGTAAGATACACTTGTATTCTTACAAGAAGAATTTTGATTCTTACTGTGACCATACAGGCAGTCATGTTCATACCTGTTAGAAGGGAGGATTACCTTATGAAAGGTTGACTGTGGCACAATAGTAGCTTGGCCTTTCCTTTTATATTGTATAACTTTAGAAATCCACTCAAATTTAGATTTCCTCTTGAAAGCCTCTATCTTAGAGAAAAGTTCCACTATCCTTTTCTCCCTTTGAAGTTTCTCTTCAAGAACTTTTATAATAGAGTCCTTATATTTGATGAACTCAAAATGGATATCTAACATGATCTTTAGATGGGCTACTTCCCTAGAACAAGGATGAAGTCTCATCTTGCTAGGAATCAGCCAGCTGGAGGGAGTCAATTTCCTCTGTATGTTTCTTAACAAGCAACTGGATTTCCTTAAAATCTTTCAGAAGTGCAACATGATTCTCGATCAATTGCTTGATATCATCTTCTGATAGAGGACTCTCATCATCACTTGATGAGGAATTATCAGATTCTAAGAAGGACTCATGACCTGAGTAATAAGAAGAACTAGACGCAGATTGTACCTGATCTGGACCAGGCTGATCCTAGCAGTATTCTTCTTCTTTTGGTGTAGCAAGCAGACCATAGCATCTGCATTCACCTTCCTCGGCTTTATCCACCTCTGAGTAACTATCTGAGTATGATAGAGGGGCCATGTTCTCTATTCTTGCATATATATAGACATCATCATCTATAAGAGCTCCCAATAGTCCAATGTGGTCCTTGCTCTCATTGCAGACTTGAAACTTCATTGACCTCCACTCCATATGGTTCTCTTTTGAACCCACCAATGCAAACCTTTTATCTATCCTTAGAGGTCTACTCAGATTGTTAGGTCCTTCTTTGAGTAACCTCCATCTGATACCACTTGAAATTCTTTATTTCAAAGATAGATAAATCACCTTGAGGGGGAGGTGAATAGGTTTCTTAGTACTTAGTGACTATCTTTGATTCTTTTTTAGTTAGCTTCTTTATTAGTAGATTAAGTTTTGCTTTCAAGACAAGCTACCTGCATAAAGAAAAACAACACACAGAATACACATAGATTTTTAGTGGTTCCCCTAATAAGGGTACATCCTCTTTCCCTCACACCTATCCAACTATGTTGTTGAACTAGGCACTTCTCGAAAACTTGCTACAAAGAGCTTACACCTTAGATACCTAGGGATCTCTAAGTCTCCTCTAAGACTTACTTTTCATGCCCAAGGCCATACAACTCAGTGATTCTAGGATCACCTACATCAGGCAATTAAGCCCTACCACTCAGGCTATGGAGGATATCCCTACCTTAGATCCACAAAGGATCCTACACACAGAGAGCAACACACTCCTACCTCAAGCTGTTAATCCATACAGCACAGATCCACACTTGTATCCTATAGGATGAAGGTAGGTTGGTGGTTACTCTTGACACAAGAGATTTTTCTTTGTGTCAAGCTTCTTGACTGAGATAAAATCAGTCAAACTATGACTACAGGAATTTATTTCCTAAGTTTACCTTTACTGAACTAAGAATAACTTAGTCCTAACTACTTCCCTAACAATAACTATATATTTACTTGAGCAGGAAGTGACTTATAAAACAATGTTCTACCTCTTTCTGAACTGAGCCTAAACCTCAGCTCTAACTACTACTTCATAGCACAAGGGATTTTTCCTACTGGAACTGTGAAGTTTCTACAACTAATTTCAGCTACCTCAGCTGAGTGAAACTCAGATCTAACTTTGCAAACTAAGATAGCTCTGCCTCTTCTTCTTTTCCTTGGCTGAGGTGATTATGTCCTAACTTTGACTCCAAAGGAATATTCCCATGAGCCTTCTTTCAGATATCTGCTTCTTCAAGCTTCTTCCCTTAACAGCTTCCAGATTAAGAACTTCTTGATGTTGCTTGTCTAGTTGGAGCTGTAAAGAACTTGTAGCAAGGGTCGGACCTAGGCTGCTTCCTCTTTCCTCAGAGAAATACTCTGAACTTTTGAATTTTATAAAGATGACAACAGCTAACTTGCTCTTAGTCTAGCTGACTTGAGCTTCCTATTATTAAGCACAGCAACAATGATGGCGAAGAAGAATTGCCTGATTGCTTTTCTCCAACATCTTGCTTTTTTCTATAAAGCCTTTCCCTTTTATCGATTATGACCCAACAGCTCTTGAGCACTGGGCCCCGCATCATTAATGGCCAGTAGCAACCTTGCTTTAATGCCAACTATCATACAGTAGGTCTGTGGCAAGAATTATCGTGTATTGTAGCCATCCCACCACTAATTTGAAATATGTTGACTTGTTGACTTAATGACGTCATTAGATGAGTACTTAGATAAAAATAAAAAAACATTAGTATAGGCATTGAGTGAGTAAGCATCACTCAATGCCAAAACACTTAGATTGATTTCTGTCTATATAGGAGTTGATAGCATTAAGTGAACAAGCCTAACTCAACGCCATTTGCCTTAGCCAAAATTTCATGTTTCTCTATCTTTAAGAGCGTTGAATGTGTCTTCATCACTCAATGTTTTTTTCCTTGGAAAAGCTTTCTAAATCTTAGGCGTTGAGAGTATTGACTGTGTCTTCATCACTCAACGCTTTTTGCCTTAGCCAAATTTTTGCCTCTGCAGCATCTTAGGCGTTGAGAGCGTTGAGTGAGCACGCCTCACTCAACGCTTTTTGCCTTAGCAAATTTTCTGTGTTTAAAAACAATGTTTTTGACTGTAAGTGTTACTCAACACTTATGAGGCCATGACGAAGAGTGAAGTACATTCACTCAATGCCTGTGGACTTAGCCACTTTTCTGCCTCTTAATCATAGGCTTTGGCTGTCTCTGTTTGCCTCACTCTGAACTGAGTTCGACGAGTGGTGAGCTCAGCTCGACGAGCTCTGAACTCAGTTCGATGAATTTTGAACTGAGTTTGACAAACTCTGAATCTCAAATTATTTATTTAGCTCAACCAATGGTGAGCTTAGCTCAACGAACTCTTAACTGAGTTCAACAAACTCTGAACTTAGTGTAACTCACAACTTTTTGCTATATGTCGTTGAGTGTGTATTCATCACTCAACGCTAAACTACTTAGTTATATTTCTGCCTATAGTTGTATGGCGTTGAGTTAATTCCATCACTAAACGCATGTGGACAGCCATATTTCTAGCATGCACACATTCTTCCTTACCTTTTGTGTTGAGTGAGCTTGCTCCACTCAACGCTTGTGAACTTTGCAACATTTTCAATTGCTCCTTGACTTCTGGAGTTGAGTGAGCTTTCCTCACTCAAAGCCTGTTGACTTAGGCAAATTCCTGCCTTTCCATCATCTTCTCTTTATGTCCACCTTTCTATCTTATGACCACCTGTCACATAACTTAGACAATTTGTCTAGACTTATTCCATTGAACATCCTGCATATGATGAGCTTAAACAACATAAAATACAACTATGCTCTTAGTGTTGATGTTGATGCCTCTTCAAATCCACTCTAGGGAACATTGTGGGCAATGGACCCAATAATAGTACTCCACACAGATTCGTGGAAAAATACAACCTTGATATTTAAAAAAATACTGAACTATTACTCGATAGGTATGCTTGCCTTAATCACACTATATAAGTAAAAATATAAAAATATAGTACACACAAATGCATAATTTCTTCATCCAACTTAATTTTCTATTTCAAACTATCTTATAATAATCATTCGTTTTACTTATCAAGTTTTTGCCACAGTTGCCAGATATTTGAATAAAAAACCAGCATATCTCTTTTTTCAATTTTACTTATCAAGCACCGACAAATTGACCATAATCATTACGTTGCGTTTTATGACTTTATTTGGGGTAATTAAAAGAATGTGTTTGTGTGTAGTTTCTCCGCGTCCTTTTTATGTCTTCTTGTCTCTAAAATTATCAATTTTGAATAAAAGATATGAGCAGGTGAATCACAAAATAATATAAATATATTATTTACCTATTGAATTTGGAGTCTCTATTTCATCCGAAGAAGGAATGACAACTTTCTCATTATTAACTTGATCTTCATGAGCGCATTCCTCATATGAAAAGTAAGCCATACTAGTTACATCATATAGTTGATCCACATGGGCATGCAAAGTGCTAGCATTTATATTGCTAGTATTGTCAACTACGCTTTTATTTTTTGATGGAGAAAACATATTTTGACCATTTGTTGTGTCATTGTGATCCCTTGAAACAAATAAACTTCTTGGATCAATTATCTTTTTAGGAGCCATTACACGCATGCATAAAAAATAGAACATAAATATAGTATATATTTTAAAAATATATGTTAAAATTGAATAAAAAGGAGATTACTTACACATGACCCTCATCATCAACCATACATAATTTTTTAATATCATGCATTTCATTACCATTAACTTCAATTTCTCCCATTTCGTACTCATCTCGTGGCACCATCCTCAAAACTACCTAGAAAATTAATAGTTTTGGATCACAGATGAAATAAACCATTTTTGCTTGAGAAGGGAATATGTAAGGGTCGTGCTCAAGTGTCACTCATGTATGTATTAACTAAGTGAAATTAACTAAAGTAAATCCGAATAAATCTTTCCTCACGCCCACATTATTTTCTTGATTTACCAAATCACATTTAAAAGAGATACTTTTACAGCATCAAAGTATTCTAATTAAATTATTTCTAGTACTCTGCCAAAATAGTTGATAGCCCCATCTGACACGCCTTGATCAGACATAACCTCAACTCAACAATTTTGTGTTCTCTTATGAATCACACTACTTGTTGTTTGAAATGAATATCCATTTATGTTATAACCTTTATAACTACGAACAATAGGGCTGGGTCCTAGAGCAAACTTTCTTAAATAAGGATCATCAGTAATCTCTCCATCACGTAAAACCATGCATAAAAAAGTTTTGGTGCAAAAGAAATATCTTACAATTTATTATAGCAATCATAATTGAAAGTTTTTTACCTTTATCTTAAATCATTCTACAAATTCTTTACGAATCATACTTTCAAATAGATCCTCTTCAATACTTTGGGATTTGTGATGATATTTCAATTCTTCTCTAAATTCACTATAATAAAATAGCTTATTATCAAACACAAAAATTTTCATAAACATATATATGTATTAAATTAGAGTGATTAAGTTTTAAAAAAATTCACCTTCAAAAAGTCTCGAGTTTAGTGCAGTTGAATAAAATGTATGGATGAGCTTGCTAAAGATTGAGTAAGGCCAATTTCTTCAATATAACACCTTTTGTTGCACTACCTACTTATGTAAGCATCGCGAAAGCTAGAGTTGTCAAATTTGCAACATTACGACACAGTTGATTAAATTGAGTCTTTATTCCCTCCAGGAATCGCTAACAAAAGGTGAGACAAATCTGCTATATAGCCCTCCGCTATTGATCCTTCGGGCTTTGATTTATTTCGCATGAATTTTTTATAGTGTCCAAGTTCTCTCTCAATAGGATACAACCATCTGTATTGAACCGGGCCACCCAAAATAGCCTCTTTAGGAAGATGTGTAAGACCCCCTTTTTTTTTCTTGTTCAACCACTGGGGTCTTAGCCCAGAATTGCCGCTTTGCAGTGGCACCGACTCACGGGAAGGCCGCCACTACAAAATGCCAATTCTGCCGGCCCTTTCGATCACAAAGAGAGAGAAGTAAGTATACATAAAATGCAAACAGGTCCACAGAAATACACATATAAAATGAAATCACATACAGTCCATCATTAATATCAAAAAAAGTACTGCAAAGATACAGTTCAGATGAAATATAGATAAATGGGCTCGAGCCCGGTACATCAAAGTTCTCACTACAAATCACTCATCACGGAAGCTATAAAAACACTAATCACTCACGGAGCTGGTCGCAGGTGCACCAGTGCTAGACTGACCCACCTCCATGCGCACCGTACTTCGCTGGTGCTGGTCCCTGGACTGCTGGTCCCTGTCTCCCATCCGGAGCTCCTGTAATGTTGTGGTTCGAAAACCATTAGTAATAAAGACTAAGCCCTATCATCCCCTACCCCTCCCCCCATGGCTCCTAAGCACCGAGCGGAGAGGAGGAAAGGAAAGCTACAAAGGTGGAGAATAATCAAGTAGATGACAATGGAGCAAGTCTAACAACTATCATGGTGTATAAATAACTATCTAGAATAAAGTACATCTAGCAATTCTACGGTAATGAGCAATAAGGTAGACATGTGGTAAGTATTATAACAAAAGAAGACAAGTAGAATAAGTAAGTAACTAAGTAAGTAAGTAAATAAATGAGTAACAATAACTTATATGAATGCCCATGCAAACTTATAAGTTAAGGGGTCTTCTGCAAGGCTCCCATCGTATAAAAAGTCCCATACCGATTTATACGTTGGGGTGTCGGTTGTATGCAAATATGAGTGTAGTGATATGTTATATCATCATTAATGCAAGTGCAACTCACGCACACAACTCTATGCGCACAAACCTTTAGTTCCCCATATTCGGGCAGCTAGCTTCACTACCATGAACCTCCGTAGTGGCAAACGGAGATAGTGGGTCGGGCCCCCCACTCCTAGGCTAATCCACACTAACGGGCCTAGCCCTTCCGTACCCTCTAGAAGAACACAACCTAGAGTATCCGCGTACTTGTGCTGGCTATATCCACAAGACTTTCTTTGGCTAAGTGTCCCACACTTCCGAGTCAACGTACCGATGTTGGTGTGAACGACAATCAAATATCGAAGACCCACCCCCTTTTTCAGTATTCAAACCCTCGAGCCCTCGGCTCCCCGGACTGTCTCATCCATGCATCTACCTTCAGAGCTACCGTCTGAATGGCAACCAAACCAACATATTCAACATCCCTAGCTACCGGGGTGTGTGAATGTGCAACCCTAGATATTGTAGTTGCTCTTTTGGTTTATTATTCCTACGGTTTACGTTAGCCCAGGACTGCCCCCGGTATTCCCTGTGAAGGGCTCTCAAAGGGCACGAGGAACTATGATGGTAGCTGAAGCCCACCGTTCCCTTTCGCAAGGCACTTATTGTTATTGGTTGATACCCATTACCCGATCCCTTTTAAATTACTTTAGATCGAGCCCTAGAGTATTAAGACTCTTCCACTCCTACCGGGGAGGACGATCTTTCATCGTTCCCGAACACCACTTAACACTAGCCAATCTCATACTCTACTCATCCTGACTTCCCAATAATGAACTTAATTTACCTCACCCTATTCAACAAGAAAACTACCAAAATTCCATATCCCCAAGTTTATTATTCACTCTAGTTCCGTTTCTGCGGTTTTACTATATGCAGACCATATTAAGCTATATGAGGTATATAAGGGAGGTACTCCAAAATGTCTTTTGAATCTCCTATAAAATTTACTGAAGGTCTATCATGACAAAATTAGCCTAAGTCCATAAATTTATAATTTTTCTAATTAATCTGATTTTTTTTTAATTTTCTCCAAAGATTGGCCATGGGTAGTTTTAAACATGAACTACATAATTTTCTCAAGTAATGGCCACCCCAAAAATTATGATCACTAAATAACAGCAAGGTATCATCAAATACTAATTTTCATGATTTTACAGAAAGAATTTTACTTTCTAATTGATTTATCCAATATAATCACATTAATCCTAAGTAAAGAAAGAAGTGCTGAAATTACTCATCATAAAATTATAAAAAAATTACTGAATATTAGTAAGGTACAGAAAAGGTCATTGTGCAAAGATCATAATTTTACAGGCTTGCTAGACATTGATAATACGTTTTGTAGCCTAAACTATTATCGTATTTTCTATTCTATATTGTACAAATCATGTCTATTATTAGTTTATTTGAATCACTTTTTATATAAATATTATTGCCACTAACATTTTCTTGTCCTTTTGTAGGTTTTCAGGAAATTCGTCAAAAATGACCTGACACGCCCCCTGTCACGCCCTCCCTGGGCGTGTCGGAGGGCGTGTCACCCGATCCCGAGAACTTTTGCTGGAAGCGACAGGAAAACGAACAAAACCGCTATCACGCCCCCCTGACACGCCCTCCCTGGGCGTGTCACCAGGCGTGACTATGGGCGTGTCGCCCTCTACCGCAAAGCCTGCCGCCGCATTAAATACCGTTTCTCCACAGCACGAAAACAGTACTGTCACGCCCCCACGTCACGGGCGTGACCTAGGGCGTGACATCAACTTTTCGACGACTGACGGATTTCTGACCAATGATTTGGACATGACGTGCCTGTCACGCCCCCCCTACACGGGCGTGACCTAGGGCGTGACCACCAACGTACCGAAGCAATCATCCCTCCTGCCAGAATCTAGAGCCCGAGGTCAATATAGTACTGTCACGCCCCCTAACACGCCCCCCCTAGGGCGTGTCGGAGGGCGTGACCAACCCGAGAAAAAAATCAATAAATTGAGACCCCCCTCTCCATTTCAGCAAGCTTTAGTTGAGAGGGTGAGGTGCTACCCCTTTGGTTCTTGAGTTTTTTTCATGCTTTCTCTCTCTCTCTCTCTTCCTTTGTAATTTTTGCTTAATCATGGTTTAATATTTAGTTGCCTTAGCTTTCTTTGTAATCTTTGCTCTTACTTAGTGCTAATTTTAGGGCTAGAATAGGATTTCATTTTCATGCACTTGTAATTTTAATTTCAATTAGTGTAAATTGCCCCCTTTTCATTAATAGAATTGTTCTTTGTTTAGCTTGTGTTTTTTTTATGCTTTACTACTCATCCCCCCTCCTCCACTCCATTATGATTAACTAATCCTCCTTGTACTCGATCTTGATGATCCGAGGTTAGAGCGATTAAGTTATGATGTTTAATTAATCTTTTCTTTTTAGGTTAGGGCCTTGAATTACTCTTGATTAATCACGGGTTGGAGGTATATTATCGATATATACTCTCCACCTTTGCTTTCATTCTGGGCTAGCCGAGAGGCCGATAGAATGAAGTGAGCATTCAAGAGTAAAGGGAGTTGTACGCACCCCTCGAGAGAGGCAGACGTCCAAATCTCCCGGATTGGAGTAAAATCCAATAGTGGGGTTCACCGCGTAAAGCGAGTTTTAGGCCTCCGATTTAGACGAGAGTTGGTTGGACCTTCCTAAACTCAGTTGGGCACGACTTCGAGAGAAGCGTGTTCAAGCTTTAAGAACCCCCACGGTCAAGGACCTTTATCCTATTAAGTTTAGATTTTTATCGCATTTTCTTAATCGTCTTTAGCCGAGGTGATTCTTGATCGAGTGCATTTCCATTTCATATTTTCAACCCTTCGTAGTAATCGTTTAACTTAATAGCTTTACTTAATTGTGGTAGTTCTCTTTCTAGTATAGCTTTACATCCTCCCTTGTGCTTAGATTTTCTAAAACACTAGTTTTTTCCGTCGATAAGATAATAGCATTCGTGTGAGTAAGCATAGCCAATAGTTCCCGGATTTCAATACGACACTTGTGTCCCCTAGCTACAATTCGATAGGTATACTTACCAAATCGGGTTGCTAGTTCGGTTACGTTTATTTTCTTCGAACCCTAGCGCGCAACAAGTTTTTGGCGCCGTTGCCGGGGAACAACTTTCGTTGATATATTGAAAACACGAACCTATTAATTTTATCTTTTCTCTTTCTCATCCTCTTTCTTTAAAATTTTAAAAAAATCAAAAAAAATCAAAAATTTATCACCGCTCTTAATAGTAACCAACTTCACAATTTTTCTACGCCACCTAATTCTCTCGAAAAGGGCAAAGGGCTTTAAGCGCCACTGTCTTGTCTAGTACCTTGCGAACCCTTCACGGGGTAGTCCTTGGGAAGTTCGGGAGTTAATCTATATAAAAAAAAATCTATTTCAAAAAGAAAAAAAAAATTTTATCTAGTTTTTTTTCTAGTTTATCCTTTTTCTCTTTCTCTTCTTCTTTTCTGTTCTTTTAGTGCATGACTCGCGGGAGTCCGTCGGTTATTTTGGACTTGGACCACGAAATTGAGCGTACTCTTCGGAGAAGATCGCGATTTCAAGGTCCTACTATCCAAGTGCGGGTTGAGGACTCCGAGTCATTTGCTACTTTAAGAATGGAAGAACCCAACGTAGATGAGGTCGTGCAAAGGACTATGTCCTATTATGCACGACCGAACCTCGAGGGAACTGAATCAAGTATAGTCCGCCCTGCTATATCAAATAATAACTTCGAACTAAAGCCTAGCATAATTCAAATGGTGCAGCAATATGTGCAATTTGACGGACTTCAAGATGAAGATCCGAACGCACATATAACTAGCTTTCTTGAAATTTGCGACACCTTCAAGATAAATGGTGTCACAAATGATGAAATAAGGCTGAGACTCTTCCCCTTCTCATTAAGAACTAAAGTTAAGCAGTGGCTGAACACACTTCCAAAGAATAGCATAACCACTTGGAATGAATTAACTGAAAAATTTTTGGCGAAGTATTTTCCGCCAGCTAAAACTGCAAAACTTAGGAACGACATCTCTGCCTTTGTACAAATAGACTCTGAAACCCTATGTGAAACCTGGGAGAGATTTAAAGAATTATTAAGACGATGCCCACATCACGCGCTGCCTGTATGGTTATAAGTGCAGACGTTTTATAACAGGCAAAATCAAAGCACGAAGCAAATGATAGACGCATCTTCTGGCGGCACTTTAAATCATAAGACCCCGGAAGCCTCTCTTGAGCTTTTCGAGGACATGGCCATGAACACTTATCAGTGGAATGTGCCTAGGTCCCGCCCGAACAAGCCTGCAGGTATCTATGAAGTGGGCAACGTCTCCCAGCTCGCTCTGCAAGTAGAAATCCTAAGCAAAAAGATAACGGAGATGACTGCTGCCTCCGCCCCTCAGGTATGGGAATCTGCAACCCCTACTCAAGAGCATTTAGATTATGTTAATAATATGCCTAGAACTGCTTTTAATAATTTTTCTACTGCGAATTTTCATCCGCCTGGTTTTAATTTTCCGAATAGTTATAACCCTGCTTTAAGAAATCACCCGAACTTTTCATGGAGTAATCCATCGAATGCGATGCGCCCACCCCCGCAAAATGATTTTTCTGCACCACCACCACCACCACCTCTTCAAAATTACCCAAAACCTCCAAGCTTGTAGGAATTACTTTCTAAATATATCAGCACAAATGACGCTACTATAAGAACTTTAACCGGAAGGGTAAAAAGTCTAGAAAATCAGGTAGGACAGCTCGCGAAAATAATTTCTGAGCGACCCGCAGGGTCTCTTCCTTCCAATACTGAACCCAACCCGAGAGAGCAAGCGAAAGATATAACTCTTCGGAGTGGGAAGCAAGTCTCCGGTATGGTAAGTGAAGAGCCCGAGGAAGGCTCCGCAACCGCTTTTAAAAATCAAAGCTCCGCTCCTGCTTTTAAAAATCAAAGCTCCGCTCCCATTTTAAAAATTCCAACCTCTGCTAAAGAAGTAATCACCCCTATTTTAGAAAATAATCCCACTCCACCACCCATCTTCAAAAATAATTCAACTCCTCCATACCCCTCTGAACTTAATAGACAACATTAAGATGATCAGTACTCCCGCTTCTTAGAGATCTTCAAACAAATCCACATTAATCTTCCCTTCCATGAGGCAATTTCGCAGATGCCGAAATACGCCAAGTATCTTAAAGACCTCCTCACAAACAAGAAGAAGTTAGAGAATCTTTCGCACGTCACGCTAAACGCCGAGTGCTCCGCCGTTTTAACAAACGGTTTGCCGAAGAAAATCAGTGACTCGGGTAGTTTCTCTATCCCGTGTGTCTTCGGTGATCTTTTTGTTAAACACGCATTAGCCGACTTAGGCGCGAGTATAAACCTGATGCGCTTTTTGTTGTTTAAAAAGTTAGGGATTGGTAGCCTTAACCCCACGCATATGAGTATCCAGCTAGCCGATAGATTCGTCAAGTACCCGTTAGGAATAGTGGAGGACATTCTAGTGAAAGTCGACAAGTTCATCTTCCCGGAGGACTTTGTCATTTTGGACAATGAAGAAGACATCGAGGTTCCCCTGATCCTTGGCCGACCCTTCCTTGCCACCTCCAGAGCCATCATTGATGTAAGCAATGGTAAGCTCTTCCTTCGAGTAGGCGACGACGAAGTCACATTTTCTATCACCCCTTCGATGAAGAACACCCTAGCAAATGATGACTCATGCTTTTTCGTAGACGCCGTGAGTGATGATTCTTCCTACTGCCTCTCCAACTTTTAAAAAGATTTTTCTACTTTTTGCTCCTCTTCTCTTACAACTGAATCACTGCAAGGAAATGATGAATCTTCTTATTGTCTTTTTGAGTTTGAAAAAGAATATTCTGATTTTTGTTCTTCCTCTTTTCTTCCCACTGAATCGCTACAAGAAGCCGTCTTGGTTGCTAGCCCCACCCCTTATTATGTTCCTTATAAACAAGTTTATGAAGATATTATTTTTGAAAAAGAAAGAATCTCAAAATCCTCTTATGAAGAACCCCCTACCCTAGAACTTAAAGAACTCCCCGAACACCTTAAGTATGCTTTCTTAGAAAAAGATTCCAAGTTACCTGTTATCGTTTCGGCCTACCTCACGGATACGCAAAACGATAAACGTCTTCTAGTTCTACGTAAGCATCGCTGGGATATTGCTTGGCAAAATTTCTGATATCAAGGGCATAAGCCCATCTTTCTGTACCCATAAAATTTTAATGGAATATAATTCGCGTAACTCTATCCAACCTTAACGCTGTATAAACCCGAATATGAAAGAAGTAGTTAAGGGCGAGGTTATGAAACTATTAGATGCAGGAATTATCTACCCTATATCGGACAGTAAGTGGGTTAGCCCCGTTCAGGTAGTTCCAAAGAAGGGAGGGATAACCATAGTTAGTAATGAGAATAATGAATTAATCCCGACACGGGCGCTGACGGGTTGGCGTTTGTGCATAGATTACCGTAAGTTAAATGACGCCACCCGCAAGGACCACTTTCCTTTACCGTTTATCGACCAGATTTTAGAACGTCTCTCCGACCATAGCTTTTATTGTTTTCTCGATGGCCTCTCGGGGTACTTTCAAATACCCATATCTCCCGAGGGCCAAGAAAAAACTACGTTTACTTGTCCCTTCGGCACCTTCGCTTACCGAAGAATGCCGTCTGGATTGTGCAATGCGCCAGCTACATTCCAGCGATGTATGCTCGCAATATTTGACAAGTACGTAGAAAGCATTATGGAGGTATTCATGGATGATTTCTCCGTGTTCGGCGATTCCTTCGATAGATGTTTAGAAAACCTCGAAAAAGTCTTAGAACGATGCGAAGAAACTAACCTTGCCCTAAATTGGGAAAAATGCCATTTTATGGTGAGGGAAGGGTTAGTTTTGTGTTATAAAATTTCTGCTAAAGGTATTGAGGTAGACGTTGCCAAGATAGAAGTTATTGAGAAGTTGCCGCCGCCTACAAACATAAAAGCTATAAGAAGTTTCCTAGGACACGCTGGTTTTTATCGTTGTTTTATAAAGGACTTCTCCAAGATCACAAAGCCCCTCACCCATCTCTTAGAAAAAGACGCTCCATTCATTTTTGAAGACTCTTGTATTTCTGCCTTTGAATCAATTAAAGAAAAGTTAATTAACGCACCGATTATGATAGCTCCGGTGTGGGACCTTCCTTTCGAGATTATGTGCGATGCGAGTAGTTTTGCGGTGGGAGCCGTATTAGGTCAACGCATATATAAAAACTTCCACCCCATCTATTACGCTAGTAAAACCCTCATATCTGCACAAGAAAATTACACAACAACCGAGAAGGAGCTCTTAGCTGTAGTATTCGCCTTTGATAAATTCCGCCCTTACATTTCACTTTCAAAAATCATTGTTTTTACGGACCACTCGGCCCTCAAGTACCTTCTTTCCAAAACGGATGCCAAGCCTCGCTTGATTCGCTGGGTCTTACTCCTCCAGGAGTTTGACTTAGAGATCTGTGATAAGCGAGGAGCCAGGAACTTGGCCGCCGACCATTTATCCTGATTAGATAACCCCTTTATAGAAAAATTAAATGAAAAATCTTTTGATGACTATTTTCCTGATGAGAAGCTGCTTTTAGTTAATACATCTACTTCTCCTTGGTTTGCGCACATCGCCAACTATCTAGTGGCCCGGGTGCTCCCAAAAGAGTTCTCCTCTCAGCAAAAGAAGAAATTCTTTTCTGAGCTGAAGAACTACTTTTGGGAACACCCGTATCTTTTCAAAATCTGTGCGGATCAAGTGATAAGGAGATGTGTTTCTTATGATGAAGGAATTGATAATCTAAAGCATTTACATGAAGGTCCGACAGGTGGGCACTATCAAGCTGCTCGCACCGCTCACAAGGTGCTTTGCGCGGGTTTTTACTGGCCTAGCCTGTTTAAAGACGCGCAAGCCTTTGTGAGCAGGTGTGATAGTTGCCAACGGTCGGGCAACATTTCTAATAAAAATAAAATGCCGCAAAATTATTTCTTAGAGTGCGAAATTTTCGACCTCTGGGGAATTGATTTTGTTGGCCCTCTTCCTTCTAGCTTCGGAAACAAATATATTTTAGTTGATGTTGATTATGTTTCACGATGGGCTAAGGCCCAAGCTCTTCCTACGAACAACTCCTGAGTTGTAGTCACGTTTCTAAAAAGATTATTTTCTAGATTCGGTACGCCACGCGCGATCGTTAGCGATAGGGGTTCCCATTTCTGTAACGCACAATTTTCAAAAATCCTTACCAAATACGGCGTTACGCATAAGCTTTCCACTGCCTACCACCCCCAAACTAACGGACAAGTCAAAGTAGTTAATAGAGAAATAAAAAGAATATTAGAAAAGACTGTTTCAACTTCTAGGAAAGACTGGTCAACCAAACTTGACGATGCTCTATGGGCCTACCGAACAGCGTACAAAACCGCCCTCGGATGTACGCCGTATCGGTTGGTCTATGGAAAATCGTGTCATCTGCCCGTAGAGTTAGAACACCGCGCCTTTTGGGCCTTAAAATTTTTAAACTTTGATCCCCACTCAGTCGGTGACCTTCGAAAATTTCAACTAAATGAACTCGATGAGTGGCACTCTTATGCTTATGAAAATAATAAACTTTATAAAGAGCGGACGAAGCGTTTACACGATAAACACTTAAGGCACCCTAAAAACTTTAAGCCGGGCGACCAAGTCCTTTTATATAATTCTCGTTTACGTTTATTTCCGGGCAAATTAAAATCTCGCTGGTCTGGCCCGTTTTCTGTTTTAGAAGTATTTCCTTATGGAACTGTTTTAATTTCTCACCTTGATAAGGGTAATTTCAAAGTGAATGGTCAGCGTCTTAAACTCTACTTTTCTGGTGATGATTATGTCAGTCCAAACATTATTAAGTTTCTGCTTCACGAACTCTAATCTTGAACTTTAAATTTTTTGCTAAAATTTTTTTTATTTCGGGACAACAATATTTTTGGACAAAATTATTTTTTTGATGCGTCGAGCTCAACGATGCTTTAACCAAAGGGCGCTCTTGGGAGGCAACCCAAGTTATCTTTTTCTGTTTTCTTTATTTTACAATTTTTGCCTCGGACGGCTCCGACAAGCTGAAGCTTCTGCGATCGCCTGCTCCAACATTGTTGAATCCATCACGAAGTCCAAAGAAGACATTCGGGGAGCGGCATCACTCAGCTTTCGCAGTAAATAATTCCGGGGAAGTACTTGTATTTCAATTCTGTCTTTCAATTCTGTACTTTATTTTTCTCTCCTTCTCCAATCCCCTTCTTTAGCGATTGAGGACAATGTCTATTTTAAGCTTGGGGGAGGACTTCCTCCTTCATTTTTGCTTAGTGTATATATTTCTCTTTTTGTATATATTTTAAATATTTCCAAAATAAAAAAATGAATATCTTAAAATTCCAAAAAAAGAGAAAATTTTTTCCAAAATCCAAAAAAAGAGAGAATATTTCACAAAATTAAAAAAATATATGTGTTTTTGAATAGTTTAGACATTTTGGTATTTCAATAGTACCCCTAGTTTCTGTTTTGGTTTTACTCAAAATTTTCTATAAACAACTTAGTTAATTATAATATTTCTAATCGTCCTTTTTAATTATGTTTCACAAGTAAAATGTTGGCCATGCTGTGTTTCTAATTCACGGTAGCATGTTAAGGTGAAATATTTTTCTAAAACTCGCATTTCTATTATGGCTTTTTGTTTTTTATTTCCTTTACTTTCTCAAAAATTCATCATCCACTATTTTCTTTTTCGTTTTTGAATAATTTTTTTAAAGTCAACTTTTGAATAACATAGTAGATGTGAACGATCCAAGTCACCTATTATTTCTATTTTCAAGTTAATTTCATCAATCTTCTTTTATTTTCTAGGACTCGCTTTTTGAAAATTTTCAAACCTTTGTTTTAAATAAATTCAAAAGCGTGAAAATGATTTAGGCCGTTTTAGTTTTCGTTTGAGCTTTCCTGCCAACCTAAAAACTTTTACCACTAGTTAGCCGTTTTTGAGCCTTTTTTCGATTTCATTTGATAGCTCCTCCCTTCATTTCAGTTTCACCAAAGCCAAAATTTCCAACCTATCGAATCACACTAGCCTTTTTGAGTTTCATAAATTATTTTGATGATTTTGATAGGATATTTTTTGATTTTTGTGGGAGAAAGTTTTTAAAAAAAAAGTATGCTCAAAAGTGATGTTTATTTCTGTTTGGCCAATTCAAAAGGAAAATAAAAATATTTATGGCCTTTGTTTTGAAAATAAAAAAAAAATGAAAAAATGAAAAAAAAGAAAAAGAAAAAAAAATGTATATATATTTTTATGAAAGTTTTTGAAACTCTTTACTTTGGTTTAGTGTGATTTTTAAACCTTCACGTTTATCTTTGAATTCCACTCCTAATCAGATTCCTAAACCAAACGTTTCTGTCCTATTTAAGTCCTTTTGATTCATGCTTTTTGATTTTTATTAAACAACTAAGAAAAGAAAAACAGTAAATCAGTTTTAGTTTTGGATTTAAACCTAGATTTTTGTTAATTAAATTAATATAATTATAATGCGTTGCTTGGATCCAGTAACAACTCAATGCGTGTTTTTCATTTTTGTTTCTATGCTTAAGTCTATTTAAAAAATCTCGTTAAAATTTTGGATGATTTGTTTTTATTAAGTAAAGTTTATAAAAGTCTTACCATACCTAAATAATTGTTTTAGACTTACATTTAACCTTTTTCCCTACTTAGAATTTCGCATAGTACTTGTGTAGGCATAATTAGAACTTTTTGATTAGTCCTTTTTATAAATATCTAGTTTTTATATTTTTGCTTGGGGACAAGCAAAGCTTAAGCTTGGGGAAATTTGATAATACGTTTTGTAGCCTAAACTATCATCGTATTTTCTATTCTATATTATACAAATCATGTGTATTATTAGTTTATTTGTATCACTTTTTATGTAAATATTATTGCCACTAACATTTTCTTGTCCTTTTGTAGGTTTTCAGGAAATTCGTCAAAAATGACCTGACACGCCCCCCTATCACGCCCTCCCTGGGCATGTCGGAGGGCGTGTCACCAGATCCCGAGGACTTTTGCTGGAAGCGACAGGAAAACGAACAAAACCGCTGTCACGCCCCCCTAACACGCCCTCCCTGGGCGTGTCACCAGGCGTGACTATGGGCATGTCGCCCTCTGCCGTAAAGCCTGCCGCCGTATTAAATGTCGTTTCTCCACAGCACGAAAACAGTACTATCACGCCCCCACGTCACGGGCGTGACCTAGGGCGTGACATCAACTTTTCGACGACTGACGGATTTCCGACCAATGATTTGGACATGACGTGCCTGTCATGCCCCCCTTCACGGGCGTGACCTAGGGCGTGACCACCGACGTACCGAAGCAATCATCCCTCCTGCCAGAATCCAGAGCCCGAGGTCAACATAGTACTGTCACGCCCCCTGACACGCCCCCCCAGGGCGTGTCGGAGGGTGTGACCAACCCGAGAAAAAAATCTATAAATTGAGACCCCCCTCTCCATTTCAGCAAGCTTTGGTTGAGAGGGGGAGGTGCTGCCCCTTTGGTTCTTGAGTTTTTTTCATGCTTTCTCTCTCTCTCTCTTCCTTTGTAATTTTTGCTTAATCATGGTTTAATATTTAGTTGCCTTAGCTTTCTTTGTAATCTTTGCTCTTGCTTAGTGTTAATTGTAGGGCTAGAATAGGATTTCATTTTCATGCACTTGTAATTTTAATTTCAATTAGTGTAAATTTCCCCTTTTTCATTAATATAATTGTTCTTTGTTTAGCTTGTGTTTTTTTATGCTTTACTACTCATCCCCCCTCCTCCACTCCATTATGATTAACTAATCCTCCTTGTACTCGATCTTGATGATCCGAGGTTAGAGCGATTAAGTTATGATGTTTAATTAATCTTTTCTTTTTAGGTTAGGGCCTTGAATTACTCTTGATTAATCACGGGTTGGAGGTATATTATCGATATATACTCTCCACCTTTGCTTTCATTCTGGGCTAGCCGAGAGGCCGCTAGAATGAAGCGAGCATTCAAGAGTAAAGGGAGTTGTATGCACCCCTCGAGAGAGGCAGACGTCCAAATCTCCCGGATTGGAGTAAAATCCAATAGTGGGGTTCACCGCGTAAAGCGAGTTTTAGGCCTCTGATTTAGATGAGTGTCGGTCGGACCTTCCTAAACTAAGTTGGGCACGGCTTCGAGAGAAGCGTGTTCAAGCTTTAGGAACCTCCACGGTCAAGGACCTTTATCCTATTAAGTTAAGATTTTTATCGCATTTTCTTAATCGTCTTTAGCCGAGGTGATTCTTGATCGAGTGCATTTCCATTTCATATTTTCAACACTTCGTAGTAATCGTTTTACTTAATAGCTTTACTTAATTGCGGTGGTTCTCTTTCTAGTATAGCTTTACTTCCTCCCTTGTGCTTAGATTTTCTAAAACCCTAGTTTTTCCGTCAATAAGATAATAGCGTTCGTGTGAGTAAGCATAGCCAACAGTTCCCGGATTTCAATACGACACTTGTGTCCCCTAGCTACAATTCGAAAGGTATACTTTCCTCATCGGGTTGCTAGTTCGGTTGCGTTTATTTTCTTCGAACCCTAGCGTGCAACAGACATCAAAATAGATTTAATCAAGTTTTCATGGGAAACAATACTTAATGAAGAAAGCCTTAGCATTAAACTTCTAAAAATTCCAAAAAAATTCACAGAGCTTCAAAATCATAATACAGGTTCTTTTCCTAAAGATCATCATTTTCCAGAGGGTATTTTCTCCATAATAAATTTCTAAGCAAATAAGACAATCTACTAAATTGTTAATGAAGTATCCAAAATAATGATCCTAAATTCATGATAAATTCTCCAGAGCTTGTATTAACCCTAAAAACCACTCTACCCAAATCTCATCACTGTTCGGTGAGTTTTAGTGACATTTTATATCTCTACAAGTTTTGTGCCCTAAACTAAGGTTTGGGTTTTGAGGGATTTATTTACTTTAAAATCCATTTAGATTTCTACTAGAGGATTCTAGATACCCTAGAATTCTATCTACCAAGTTTCAACTCATAACCAGGTCATTTGACCACTTGACCTTCACAAGCCACTAAGAGCCATCCTTAGGGTTTGGCCTTGGGTCCTAGGGCAAATTTTCCACAATCCACCTCAAAATCCATGAGAGGGTGCCATAGAGCATTCCTAGTAAGTGGTAAAAATTTCAGCCTCTATTGAGGTGATTTGACCACACAAATCTCAAAGTGCACTTTTGACCTAAAAACCCCTTAATAGGGCATAGCTTAGGATTGTCCATTTCCTATCTAAAACATCTCTAAATGAGATGAAAAATTATACAGAGCCTCATAATGAACCCAGGGACCCCTCACCAAAATTTGGGAGGGTTTGGAAGTCATTAAGCTTACTAATTAAGTTTTCCTAAGATTATTTAATTTTTCTAAAAACTATAAAAAACATTCTCCAAAAATTCCCTTTTTTGGACAAGTTCTAGGTATAGCTAGGATAGGCTCCCTTCCAAACTTTCAGATCATTCGGTCAAAGGATGAAGGATGGGCGCACCTTTTAGTCTCTGCCTAGCTCTAGGTCTAGATCCCACCAAGAGAGGTGCCCTGGTCAAACCAGGTTACCAAATTGACCCAAATATATTTTAAATTTTAGTAAACCCACAGGGCTACAAATTTCATGTTGGTCATTTCTTCATAAAAAGCCCCTAAGTATTTTTCCTAATTTATCAAAGGTGGCTGTTATTTTAATACAGAAAAATGCATATAAAATAAAAGCTTAATTAAATGCACAGATCTGGAAGCAGGATCTAAGGGCCCTGGCTTTGTCTTCTTCCTCCAGCCAAAGGCCACGATCAGCCTGACCTGGAGCTACTTCCAAGCGCAATTGCCGGCCTTCCAGCCTCCTCCTTGGCTGGCCACCGCCACCACCACCTCCATTGAGGTGTCGACCATCGCCGGGCGGCGGCGTAGCCGCCGGAGAGGCTTTTTCCTGCGAGCCCGAGAACGCGAATTTCATGGAAATCCATGAAAATGAAAGCTCCAATCGGATTCAGTTGAGCCCAATTCCCAATCCTATTGAATCCTTAGATCTATCCACAGAAGAAGAGGGATGGGAGGACCTTGTTCGCGGGCTGGAGGCATGCGGACCGTCGGAATGCCATTGGTGTGGTGGTGGCGTCGCTGGAATTCTCACTAGCACAATGGGAGGCTTGAAAACTTCAGGTAAAGGCTAGGAAAACCTCCTCTTGGGCCTCTGAGGGTGTTTAAAAGCTTGGTCAAGGAGGGGGAACGGCCAAAACTTCAATGGCCATTATTGGTCCATTAAATCTTGGGTCGGCAATGGTGGAGGGGGGCTGAAATGGCTTAATCTAGCCAAGCTAACGGCTGGAAACTCCTCCTCTTCCCTCGAGGATTTGAATCCAGCCGGAAAGGGGGAGGGAAAGTGCCACGGCATCAATTGCCATTTATGGCCATGACAGCAAACTCTCGGCCATGGCCGTAACCGCCCTTTTTGCAAAACTGTCGGTCCACGTATCACAGTTGACCGGTCAACTTAATTTAAATAAGACTTAGTAGGTCTTATTAGGAGAAAATGGCCCACTCCTAGACCGGCCCGATTCAGCTAGACCAGCACACAGCCAAAAATGAAATGCCAGAAAATTCTAAGTACAATGGCGTTGAGTGAGCTCTGCTCACTAAACGCCATCCTTGCTACGGCGTTGAGTGAGCTCTGCTCACTCAACACCATCCCAGATATGGCGTTGAGTGAGCTCTGTTCACTCAACGCCATCTAGAATGGCCTCCCAGACTATGGTGTTGAGTGAGCTCATCTCACTCAACGCCATTCGGATTATGGCGTTGAGTGATCTCTATTCACTCAACGCCATCTAGAATATGCCCTTTTTAAACGATGGCGTTGAGTGAGCTTAGCTCTCTCAACGCCGTCCAGATTATGGCGTTGAGTGAGCTCTGCTCACTCAACGCCATCCAGACAACACCAAATGGCATTGTGTCTGGTCAGTGCACTCAATGTCGTTAAACTTATGGCGTTGAGTGCACTCAACGCAATCCCGCCTAACAGATTACGGCGTTGAGTTAGCTAAGCTCACTCAACGCCATCCAGTCTACGGTGTTGAGTGAGCTCATATCACTCAACGCCAACCAGACGACACCAGATGATGTTGAGTGATGTTTGTGCACTCAACGCCGTCTAGCTTATGGCTTTGAGTGAGTTAAGCTCACTCAACGCCATCCAGACTACGGTGTTGAGTGAGTTTAGCTCACTCAATGCCATTCCAAGGTCACGAGCGTGACGGATTGGTCACGCGTGTGTCAGGCCCATGTTGAAATTTCTGAGCTCGCCGATCGTCTTTCTGAGGTCGACGATCATCGAAGGGGTCACTCCCTAGGTCACGGGCGTGACGGGTCGGTCACGGGAGTGACCACCCCTTGACTCGAAATCTTGGTCGATAAACTTAAATTCCTGGGTTTCCTAGGGTTCTGTTATGACAAAACCACTCCCAGGGTCTAGTTGGAAATGGGATGTTACAAATCCCAATAAACAAAACAAAGATTTCGTCCCCGAAATCAAGGTTAAGCCTACGGGGCTCTTATCGGGAGAAAAAGGCTTGTAACATCCCATGATAGTAGAAAGATTTACATCTCTACGTTACGTTTGCTATGTGCGGTTTCAAATCAAAGACTAATTCGTCCAATTAACGAGGTATATACACCAATAAACAAAAGATTAGCCCCTATTCTTGAAATTTCAGTCCTATTGGTTTTAAATAGGAAAGCAAATTGATTGTCCAGAGGGGTTATGAGGTATACCTGACTGAAAAGTTCCGGGTATTTTTGTCGCATCAAGTCTTATGGCTCCCATGTATGCTCCTCCTGCCCATGATTGTTTCACAGGACCTTGACTAACGGAACCTTCTTACATCGCAAGACCCGCACTACTGTGTCATCGATCCTGATAGGCTCCAAGTTGACTGACCGATCCGAGGCCACCGGGCCATCTGCCGAGGAAATCAGCTCCTCAGGGCGTAGTAGAGCCTTTTGTAGTGAGGAGACGTGGAAGACATCATGCAATCCCGCTAACTCCGGAGGAAACTCTAGTCTATATGCTAAGGGGCCGATCCACTCAAGGATCCTGTAAGGCCCCATATATCTCGGACTGAGCTTCTTTCGCCCGCGAACCCGCGAGACTCCATCCATCGGCCGTATCTTCAAGAAAACTCGGTCTCCCACCTGGAACTCCACCTAACAATGCCTCGCATCGTAATATTTGGCCTGCCTGCTCTGGGCTTCCAACATCCAATCCCGGATCAATCTAATCTGAGCATCTGTATCCCCCACAAACTCCGAGCCTAGTGCCTGCGGATCCTCATCCTGAATCCATGATAGTGGGGTCTTGCACCTCCTTCCATATAATGCCTTGTATGGAGCCATGCATATGCTGGACTGATGGGCGTTGTTGTACGAAAACTCGACCAGTGGCAGCAATCTCTCCCAAGGCTCGCCGCGGTCAAAAATACACAGGCGCAAAAGATCTTCCAATGTACGGTTGGTGCGCTCTGTCTTTGAAAGTGCAGGATAAGATCAATCCTAACTCTAGAGGGGGGTGAATAGAGTTATTTAAAATAATTTTGCAAATAAAAACTTGTGTGCAGAGAAAATTTGTATTTACTTAGTGTATGGTGCTATAGCAAATAATCAGAGTAAAAGGAAATTCACGGCACAAAGCAAAACACAAAGAGACAAGCAATCCAGACGACACAAGGAGCTATAGTGGTTCCCCAAATCTGGGTACATCCACTCTTCTATCACCCTTGATAGGAATCCACTTCAAGATGAGTTGATCAGGTGTCTTGAGCACCAGAGAGTTTTTGACCAAGTTCTCACAAACCAAAGAAGCTGATTTTGACCAGGTTTCAGCAAAACCAAAAGTAACTTTTGAAGGGAGTTAAAACCCTGTACAGAAAGAAAAAGAAAAAGAAAGATGTTGTCTTCTCTATCAACAAGCAGAGAGAAGCAAAAGTGGATCTGTAGTTGTTGTCAAAGCTCCCCCTGAGATCAAGAAGAGGTTCAGGAAGGAGAACTCTGCACAAGGGTGACAGGTCTTCAAAAGATCTGATTTGCTCCAGCAAGAGATGATCCAAGAAGGTTGGAGGGTTGTGTCTGAAGCAATCAGAATTCCTGTGAGTGAGCTTTCAAAAACAATATCACACAGAGAAAGAAGCTGAAGTCCTGTGTATGTTCTTCTGTGTATTCTGTATATCCAAGAAATTAATTATATATCTGGGTCTTCTCCTTCCTTTTCTTTGATAGCCGTTGGAAGTCAGCATTAATTGCTTTCCTTAAATGTCCATGCCTCAAAGGAAATGACAGGCAGACATTCCTTAGAAAATTCCTTGAGCCATGCACCAGATATGCTGTAACGGCCAATAAATCTTCAGCATTAATTGTCTGACAGAGGGAATTTGAATTCCTATCCAAAACTGACGGAGGTCTGAAAAGCGTCGAGCTCACAATAAAACGTCGATCTGAGAACGACACACGTCGGCCAGAGAGTGTTTTCTGTAAGTAGAACTGGGTTCGACGGAACGTCGAGCGGAGGTCGACTCTACGTCGAGCTGAGGTCGACTCTGCGTCGAGCTGAGGTCGACTCTGCGTCGAGCTGAGGTCGACTCTGCGTCGAGCTGAGGTCGACTCAGCGTCGAGCTGAGATCGACTCTGCGTCGAGCAGAGGTCGACTCTACGTCGAGCTGAAGATTATTCTACCTAGCCTATGTGACCTTTATAATCAACAAGGAGGTCACAAACCAAAATCCCTATAGAAGTATAGTCATCCTGGTCCAAATAGTAATAGGGTGTTCCAACAATCTCCCCCTATTTGGATTAGGATTACTATTTACATGATTTTTTGGGATTCAAAGAAAGATAAAGCAGATACAATACACTACAATACAACCAGACATGACAGAATAAAAAGCAGCATATATATAACATTATATAGCAGCACAAATGTTCAAATGTCCTGAGTCCAGCATATATAGAAAGAATAAAAGCATCTTACTTTACTTTCCCTTTGAGGCTTTGTCTTGATCACTCTTTTTGAAGATGATTTCTCTGTTTGGATTTGAAGCTTCCTTTTTAGATTTGTAGTCATCAGCTGCACCTAAAGATTTTTGATCTCTTGTACTGGGTGGTACAGCTGCAGGATGGAGTTGCATATATCTGTCTGAATCAAAGAATTTCTTAGACTTATATTTCTCCAATTCCTCTTTTCTTTGGTCTGACATTGTACTGATATGAGAGGTGTCCAGACCTTTTTCTCTAGCTTTATTAATCTCATTTAAAGCAGCCATTTCTGTCATTCTAGCTTTCCAGTAGGCTGGAGTTTTGGTGGGATCTTCAAAGGGTACAGCTGGTTCAAATCTGTTAGAGGAGAGTTCTTGAGAGGTAGTTGGGGTGAGGTCAGCTCTAGGTCTATAGGGATAGGGGCCAGAGGTTGGATCAATGGCTCCTCCCCTTTGATAAGGTTGAGAACCTGATCTTCCTCTAGACTGCCTGCCCCTATAGTTTCCTCTTTGCTGACCTCCCCTTTGCTGACTGTCTCCTTGATATCTTCTTGCTTGATATGTCTTTCCATGTAGAGCTGAAGGGGCTGGATTGGAAGATAGACTAGCACCTGCACCTGCATCTGGAGGAGGTGGAGGTGGAGGCTGATGGACAGGTTTGGATGGTCCTTCATTAAACTTTCTTTTCTTCTTCATTGCTTTTCTCTGATTTTGGGAGTACTGCATCCATGGCTCTGTGATTTCACAATTGTATTTGATATAGTAGGGAATGTCATGATCTGTAGCTCTGGCAATTGGAACTCTTTTCAAAGCTTTTGATCTAGCTTTCCTCTTCCTTGCAATAGTTGTAGAGGAGTCATCAGAATCTGTAGCAAACTCATCTTCTGAACTTTGAGATTCTTCATATGGATCTATGTACTTCCTTTTAGAGATAGGAAAACTGATGGAGTTTGGAGCTGCTGAGGAGGAAACTGAAGGAAGAGCTGCTGTCAGAGGGGAGGAGGAGACTACCACTACAGAAGAGAGCACAGCCTCAGGAGCCATAGAGACTAAAGAGGCTGGTTCCTGAAGGGCTTGGGAGACATGGGTCTCAACTGCATCAGGTGTTTCAATTTCTTCACCTGAAGTTTCAACAGCTGCTAACATTTCAATTTCATTATTAGCAGGAGCCACTGCTACCACTGCTGTATCAGGGATCTTGTGAAATGGGACAATAGCCCTGGACAGATCTTCTTGAATCTGAGCTGGAGGGGAGAAGCTCTGAACAGAAGCTGGAGGAGGAGCCTCAGATACTATCTGAACTTCTGCAACTGATACTGTCTCTGAACATGTTTGAACAAACTGAACTGAAGAAGGAGGCAGCTCTTCTTCTGCTGACATCTCCCCCTGCCTAGAATCAGTGGTAGCTGACTCTAGGCCCCAAGAAGAAGGGCATGCCAACTGAGAGGAGAGGGAGGATACAGAGGCAGAAAGAGTGCTCAGGGAAAGAATTAGAGGAGCCAGCTTGGCATCCAGGAGGGAGGAGAGCCTAGGGGACAGAAGGTCAAAGATTTGATTGGCTAAGGGCAGGAGGGCTACTTGCTCAAGGGGAACTTGAGTAGAGGTAGATGGAGTACCAGAAACTGTAAATGAGGAAGATGTTGAGGGAGGTGCAGACAGTGGAGGTGTAACTGGCTCATGGATGGAGGAAAAAAGTAGCTCTGAAAAAGTAGATGAATGGGGGAATTCATGAGGAGAGGAGGTAGAGGCATCCATGAAGGAGTCTTCATGCATGTCAAAAGAAAAGAGATCCTCATGAGGGGAGGAATCCAAGCTTATGGGAAGGAAAGTAGTGTGAGGTGGAAGGGAGGAGGCAATGGTAGAGAAGGAGGAAGGTAGAGGTTGAGAGGATGAGAGAACTGTGGTTGAGGGGATGAAAGTGGATGGGAGGGTGAGAGAGTCAGATGGCACAGACCCTGCTTCTGGACCAGTGGACTGAGAGGGAGTGACCTCTACAGTCCTGGTGTCTGCAGAGGATTTCATTGCTGCTGCTGCCCTGGGATTCACAATTCTTCTGTCCCACTTGCCAATTAGGGCACATGTGAGCCTCTTGGAAGCATTGATGTGCTTCTTGGAGGACACAAGCAGTTGAGGGCAGCAATGGTTGAGAATCAACCCAAGAACTCTTCCAAAGTGGACAGAGTTTTTATCCAATTTTTTCTTAATCAATTCAAACACAATCAATCCCCAGTTGGGATGTTTCTTATCTATAAGTGCAGCCATGAGGCAGAACTGATGCCTAGTAATTGCATCATGTGCAGTCCTCTTTGCACAGATCACTTTGCCTGTAATGTCGGCTAATAACCTATATTCAATGGCTAGGTTAACTTTGAGGAGTTTAGAGGGGTTACCAGCAGCATGCCCCATCTTGTCCAGCATCAAGGCATACTCTTCCACAGATAGTTCTATGCCATCATCTCCAGCAGCAAAGTTGAAAACTTCTGTAATGATTTGAGGTGAGATGGCTACCTCATTTCCTGAAACTTTCCAGTCAATGTATTGTTATCTGAAATAACTGCTGTAAGACTCCACTCTTTGATTTCTGACTCTGGGAGAGGGATCCTGGTTGACATAAAGTTAACCAGTTGCTGCTCCTTGAAGAGGTCCAGTATATCCAAAAAATATTGTGGAGATCCATCAAAAGAGTCGAAGTCGATATCGAATCCAGAATCGAACTTCATAGCCGCCAGAGCTCCTGCTGTGATCGCCATTTTCCTGCAAAAAGAATACCTTCCAAGATCAAGAGTAAGGAATTTGGAGGGAGAAAGCTTGAGCAGAAAGATATGAAAGCGCAACTGCGAACGACGATGAGAAAATGATTTTATACTTAGGGTTCGACGCAGAAAAGGAAAGAACGTCGAGCTCAGTTCGACGCTCTCAGGCTCTAGGAGAACTGAAACGACTCAACAGCGTGCAGCTTAGGTCGACGTTCGACGCTTTGGCTGAAGCTATACGTCGAGCTCAGGTCGACGTTGAACGAAGAAGTCGACCGGGGAGAGAGAAACTCAAGAAGCCAGGGAGCTGTGAACTTAGTTCGACGCTGGAAACTGAGTTCGACGTTCGACGCTTTTGAGGGCGACGGACCGTCGATCTCCGTTCGACGCCGCATCGAGCTTAGTTCAGAGCTCAGAACAACCACTCAGACAGGAAATTTTAAAATGAAATTTTCCTATTCCTGTTAATTATGGGTTTCAAAATCTTGGAGTTTTAATTTATGCTGTCTCCATCTAGCATTCCCAACTGATTGAGGAAAAAGAGGTGCTTCTTTTCATCCAAGGGCTTGGTGAAGATATCTCCTCTCTGTAGTTCAGTGGAAATGTATTCTAGTGCAATTTTCTTCTTTTCTACATTATCCCTTAAGAAGTGATGTCTGATCTCTATGTGCTTGGTCCTACTATGGAGAACTGGATTTTGAGCAATAGATATTGCACTGGTATTATCACAAAAGATTTTAGACATCTCTAAGTTGTACCCATAGTCTAGGAGCTGGTTTTGAATCCACAAGATCTGTGAGCAATAACTACCTGCAGCCATGTATTCAGCTTCAGCAGTTGATGTGGACACAGAGGTTTGTTTCTTACAAAACCAGGAGACAAGTCTATCACCAAGGAATTGACAAGTTCCACTGGTGCTTTTCCTGTCTACTCTACATCCAGCATAATCAGAATCTGAAAATCCAGTTAGATCAAATCCTGAGTCATGTGGATACCAGAGACCTAGATTAGGACAACTTTTTACATACCTAAGAATCCTCTTAACTAATGTGAGGTGGGACTCTCTAGGGCTTACTTGGAATCTAGCACAAATGCATGTTGCAAACATTATATCTGGTCTAGTAGCTGTTAGATAAAGTAATGAGCCAATGATTGCTCTATAGCTTGTCTGATCAACTGGTTTTCCAGATTCATCAGCATCTAAAACAGCATTTGTAGGCATATGTGTTTTCATAGAGGATGCTTTAGACATTCCAAATTTCTTAACCAATTCTCTAGCATACTTGGTTTGAGAAATGAAAATGCCATCCACATGTTGTTTAACTTGTAATCCAAGAAAGAAAGCAAGCTCACCCATGCTACTCATTTCAAACTTTGAGTGCATAAGTTGTGAGAACTTTTTGCATAAGTTTGAATCTGTAGACCCAAATATGATATCGTCTACATAAACTTGTACTAGTAGGGTATGGGACCTATGGGTTCTAACAAAGAGAGTTTGGTCTACTCTACCCCTTTTAAAATCATTTTCCAACAAAAAACAAGCTAAGGTCTCATACCATGCTCTAGGAGCTTGCTTGAGACCATATAAAGCTTTATGCAGTTTAAAAACATGATCAGGAAAGGTTGGAGAGATAAAACCTGGAGGTTGCTTTACATAAACTTCTTCCTTGATGTCTCCATTGAGAAAAGCACTCTTGACATCCATCTGATATACCTTGAATCTCTTGTGAGCTGCATATGCAAGGAAGATTCTTATGGCCTCCAACCTTGCAACTGGTGCAAAGGTTTGGTCATAATCAATTCCTTCTTCTTGGCAATATCCTTGTGCAACAAGTCTTGCCTTGTTTCTCACAATTATTCCTTGATCATCTAACTTGTTTCTGAATACCCATTTGGTTCCAACAATTTGCTGGTTCCTTGGTCTTGGTACTAATTCCCAAACTTTATTCCTTTCAAATTGATTCAACTCTTCCTGCATTGCAATGATCCAGTTTGGATCTTGCTCTGCATCTTGTATGGTTTGAGGCTCAATTTGAGAGAGGAAGCAGGTGTGCATAATATTTTGATTAACTTGATTCCTTGTTTGCACACCCACTGAGATATCTCCAATTACTTGTGAGATTGGGTGATCTCTTGTTATTGCAACATCAACAAGGGGTGTTGATAATGCACCAACCTGTGTTGTTGTTTCCTCTTGTGGAACAACAACTGGTTCTTCAATTTGTTGGCCTTTTGAACTTTCCAGAACCTGAAATTCCTCTTCATTGTCACTGAGTTCAGTGTCTTGCTGAATTGGTGAAGGTAATGACCCTTTGTCTGTGATGGTAAGCTGCTTCAGATTTTCTGAAATTGAATGTTCCTGCACATTGCTTATGGTAGAAGTCTCCTTCTCCTTATAAGACATGTTAGTTTCATCAAATGTAACATGCATGGATTCTTCAATTTTATTTGAGCACTTGTTAAAAACCCTATAAGCCTTGCTAGTCATGGAGTATCCCCGAAACACTCCTTCATCAGCTTTGGCTTCAAATTTAGCTAGGTATTTCTTGTCTTTATTGTGAATGAAGCAAATGCAACCAAAAATTTTGAAGTAATTCACTTTAGGTTTCTTCCCTTTGAGTAACTCATAGGGAGTCTTACCCTTTAGTTTATGTATCAGGCTTCTATTCAAAACATAGTTGGAGGTGTTCACTGCCTCTGCCCAAAAGGTTAGAGGAAGGTGAGCATCTGTCCACAATGTTGTGGCAGATTCAATAAGGGTTCTGTTTTTCCTTTCAACTACCCCATTTTGTTGAGGAGTTCTTGGAGCTGAGAAGGTGTGCCTGATACCTTCCTTCTGACAGAACTCTAGCATGAGAAGAGAATCAAACTCTGTCCCATGATCACTTCTGATTAGGGCAATGTGAGTATTGAACTCAATCTGTATGCCTTTGAGAAAATCTGTCAAAATCTTGAAGTTATCAGACTTCTTCCTCAGAAAGAACACCCAAGTGAATCTTGAGAAGTCATCTACAACTACTAAAGCATAAGATTTCCCTCCTAGGCTTTGTACATTAATTGGTCCAAAAAGGTCCATGTGCAATAGGTACAAGATTCTAGGTGAGTCACTCTTATTAAGTGACTTGAAACTGTTTTTAGTTTGCTTGCCTAACTGACAGGCCTTGCAAAGTCCTTCCTTCTTGTAGGGACCAGAAGGTAGTCCTCTAACAAGGTTGTCTTGGGATAACTTAGCAATGGTTCTAAGGTTCACATGTCCTAGTCTTTTATGCCAAAGTTCATTGGGTTTGCTAAGGGAGTTAAATAAGCAAATATCTACTTTAGATGAATTGAAATCAACTAGATATATGTTATCTTGTCTATTACCAATTAAGACAATGTTGTTATTTAATGCAATATTGCATGCTGAGTTGGTAAACCAAACCTGATAACCAGCATCACATAGCTGGCTGATGCTGATTAAGTTGTGCTTTAGTCCTTCCACATAGGCCACTTTCTTAAATGTGATTGACCCTATCTTGACTTGGCCATAGCCTTTTGTTTGTCCAAAATTTGAATCTCCAAAGATTAATTTGGGTCCATGTTTGGCTTTGAAGGACACAAGGTTCTCCTTGTTGCCAGTCATGTGCTTTGAGCACCCACTATCCAAGTACCACTGCTGGTTCTCAATTGGATAGGTCTTTATCTGCTCATACAACAAATCAATTGTTTTTGACCCAGTTTACCTTGGGCCTTTCTTGATATCCTTTAAATTCTGAAATAAAAGACATCTCAGGTTGACTCTTATAGCCTACAGGATGATATCTCCTAGGAGGTATTATCCATTCAGCATAAGGGTTAAAGTGATGAGATGTGGAGCTGGAATTAAATCTTGAGTTAACCCCTGAGAACTGATTTTTGCTCTGAGCTTGGCTCGACGCACGTCGAGCTTCGGTCGACGGACTCTGGTGAGTGCGTCGAGCTCCATTCGACGGCGAAGGCTTGCTTTGTTCAGAGGGTAGAAGACGTCGACCTGAGTTCGACGTTTTCTTGCGATTACGTCGAGCTCTGGTCGACGTCCGTCGAGCTTCGTTCGACGCTTCTTGTCCAGTTTCCTGGGTTAAGTCAGCATTCTTCCTAGCCACTATCAAGACTCCTTTACCTTTCTCACTGGTAAATTTGATTGGAGTTGTCAGCACTATGGGTTGGCTGGATGAAGCACCCAAGCCCAGTGAACCATTCAATCTTGAGTTCACTGTACTTGTGATGTCCATCAATTTGATACTTCTCCCATTAAGGGTTTCTTCAAATTGTTTGGCCTTAGATAGCTCACTTTTCAGTGAGGCTATCTCCTCCCCATACTGCTTCAACTCTTCTAAGAGTCTGAGATTATCTGAGTTAATGGATTTGCATTCAATTAATTGTTCACTTAGAGTTTTAATCAACTTTTGAGACTCAATCAAGTCAATGCACATAGATTTAAACTCAGATTTGAAATCATCAGAAGTAAAGTCAAATAAATCTATTACCTGATCCTCAGTAAGTTCCTGATCAGATGGGTAGTCAGCATCAGGCCCTGAATCAGTGTTCTTTTGAGATGCACTGATGGCCATCATACAGAATCCTTTTTCTTCTGCATCATCCTCATCATCACTAGAACTGGATGATGAATCAGACTCATCAGAGTCACTCCAGGATTCAGCCACAAATCCTTTTCTGGTGTGCTTGCTGTTGCTGGAGGAAGGCTTGTCATGGTATTTCCTTGACTCCTTATCCTTCCTTTTATCCTTTCTTTCCTTCTTGTCCCTTCTGTCCTTGTCTTGATTTTCTGGATAGTTTGGGAAGATGTGTCCTGGTTTCCTGCAGCCAAAGCAGATAATATCTTTATGATTAGATCTGTCATACCTTGGCTTGTCTTTGTCTTTGGATGACCATCTTCTGAAGTTCCTTTTATTCAGCTTATTGAACCTTTTGACCAGTAGGCTCATAAGCTCTTCATTTCCCAACACCTTTTCTTTAGGTTCTTCTTCCTGTGCTTTGAAGGCAATGGTTTTCTCAACCTTTTCTGTTGTTGTGGATGTCTTCTGCTCTTCTTCTCTCTTCTTAATGAATTGCTCATAACTCTTGAGCTTTCCTAGAAGGGCTTCTATGGATAACTCACAGACATTTCTTCCATCTTTAATTGACCAGATTCTTGAGTCCCAAGAGCTAGGGAAACAAGTCAGTATCTTGTCATTTATCTCAGTGAGAGATATGTCCTTCTCTAGTGATCTAAGCTCACTGATGATTAGGCTCAGTCTGTTGTACATGTCAGCAACTGACTCAGACTCTGCCTTTTTGAAGTTCTCATACTGGGTGATGAGGTAGGATCTCCTATCCTTTCTTTCATCTGCAGAACCTGATACAATTTCTGAAAGTTTTTCCCAGATCTCTTTAGCAGAATTGCAATCAGCTACTTTCTGGAAAATGTCATCTGACATGGTTTGAGCCAAGATGTTCATGGCTTTAGCATCTGCTGCCTTCCACTTCTTTATGTCAGCATCAGTCCCTGAAGGAGGAGGAACAGCTGATGTACTTGTTCCTGTGGGAGGTCTTGGACAATCTGTCAACACAGAATTAAAAATGTCTTCATCAAAAGAGTTCATGTAAAGTCTAATCCTTGCCTTCCATAGTGCAAACTTAGATAGATTGCACATAGGAGGTCTGGTACTAGCAAAGTCCTTGTTTTGTGCCATGAGTTTTAAGGATAAGTAAAACTAAGGAAAATAACCCTTTGAGAGAAATGATCTTATCAGGGATCTTTTGATCCAGGTGTTAGCCTGTATGAATGATCAACCTCCCTCTGATACCAATTGAAAGTGCAGGATAAGATCAATCCTAACTCTAGAGGGGGGTGAATAGAGTTATTTAAAATAATTTTGCAAATTAAAACTTGTGTGCAGAGAAAATTTGTATTTACTTATTGTATGGTGCTATAGCAAATAATCAGAGTAAAAGGAAATTCACGGCACAAAGCAAAACACAAAGAGACAAGCAATCCAGACGACACAAGGAGCTATAGTGGTTCCCCAAATCTGGGTACATCCACTCTTCTATCACCCTTGATAGGAATCCACTTCAAGATGAGTTGATCAGGTGTCTTGAGCACCAGAGAGCTTTTGACCAGGTTCTCACAAACCAAAGAAGCTGTTTTTGACCAGGTTTCAGCAAAACCAAAAGTAACTTTTGAAGGGAGTTAAAACCCTGTACAGAAAGAAAAAGAAAAAGAAAGATGTTGTCTTCTCTATCAACAAGCAGAGAGAAGCAAAAGTGGATCTGTAGTTGTTGTCAAAGCTCCCCCTGAGATCAAGAAGAGGTTCAGGAAGGAGAACTCTGCACAAGGGTGACAGGTCTTCAAAAGATCTGATTTGCTCTAGCAAGAGATGATCCAAGAAGGTTGGAGGGTTGTGTCTGAAGCAATCAGAATTCCTGTGAGTGAGCTTTCAAAAACAATATCACACAGAGAAAGAAGCTGAAGTCCTGTGTATGTTCTTCTGTGTATTCTGTATATCCAAGAAATTAATTATATATCTGGGTCTTCTCCTTCCTTTTCTTTGATAGCCGTTGGAAGTCAGCATTAATTGCTTTCCTTAAATGTCCATGCCTCAAAGGAAATGACAGGCAGACATTCCTTAGAAAATTCCTTGAGCCATGCACCAGATATGCTGTAACGGCCAATAAATCTTCAGCATTAATTGTCTGACAGAGGGAATTTGAATTCCTATCCAAAACTGACGGAGGTCTGAAAAGCGTCGAGCTCACAATAAAACGTCAATCTGAGCACGACACACGTCGGCCAGAGAGTGTTTTCTGTAAGTAGAACTTGGTTCGACGGAACGTCGAGCGGAGGTCGACTCTACGTCGAGCTGAGGTCGACTCTGCGTCAAGCTGAGGTCGACTCTGCATCGAGCTGAGGTCGACTCTGCGTTGAGCTGAGGTCGACTCAGCGTCGAGCTGAGATCGACTCTGCGTCGAGCAGAGGTCGACTCTACGTCGAGCTGAAGATTATTCTACCTAGCCTATGTGACCTTTATAATCAACAAGGAGGTCACAAACCAAAATCCCTATAGAAGTATAGTCATCCTAGTCCAAATAGTAATAGGGTGTTCCAACAGTCTTCCCGACGGTCTGAGGGTGAAAAGCTGTGCTGAATGACAACCGAGAACCCAGATGGGCCTGGACCGACCTCCAATACCTGGATGTAAACCGCCCATCCCGATATGAAATGATAGTCTTGGGCACCGCATGATAACGCACAAACTACTCAATGAACCTCCGTACTAATACACTAATCAGAGCGTCCTTCGCCATTGGAATGAATCTGGCCACCTTTGTTAGCCTGTCCACTATCACCCAGATCGAGTCATTTCCCACAAGGGATCGAGGTAGCCCATGTATCAAGTCCATGGCTATATCCTCAAATTTCCACTCCAGCACCGGAAGTGGCTGCAGTAAGCCTGTCGGGTTCCTACACTCTGCCTTCACGAGTTGGCAGGCCTCGTAATGCGTCACAATGTACGTAATGTCCTTCTTTATACCCGGCCAGTGGATCGTCCTCTTCAAATATTTTACCATCTTGGTGATCCCTGGGTGTACCGAGTATCGGCTGTAGTGAGCTTCCGTAATAATGTCCTCTCGGATCTAGCCTCCTGCCGGTATGTAGACTCTGCCTCGGAAACATAGGAGACCATCCCTCAAAGAGTATTCTCATGTCGTGCCTTCCTCCAAGGCTCGGAATATCGGCTCAGCTCTCTCATCCAGCTTCTGCCCATCTCTAATGCGGTCTCGAATATCATCAGTAGTAACCATCGACCCTAGGTACTCCATGTATAAATCCTGGTCATCCTCAGAAACTAGTGATATCTACATCTCCTCGAATGCTTTAACCAACTCCAAGTCCATCAGCTGCGGGCCTACTCCTGACGTACTCGCTCTCCGGCTCAGAGAATCTGCGACCACGTTTACCTTCCCTGGATAGTAGTGCATGGTATACTGGTAGTCCGAAAAACACTCCACCCAGCGTCTCTGCCTGATATTTAACTCATTCTGGGTGTCGACGTACTTCAGATTCTTGTGGTCAGAGAAGATATCGCAGTGAATTTCGTAAAGGTAGTGTCGCCAGATCTTAAGAGCAAAAACAACTGCCCCCATCTCCAAATCGTGCACGAGGTAGTTTTTCTCGTGCTGCTTCAACTGACGGGAGGCATAGGCTATTACGCGCCCGTTCTGCATTAGAACGGCACCCATCCCTTGATAGGAAGCATCTGTGTACACTTGGAATCCTTCCTTCCCTGACAGAAGAGCAAGGATGGGAGCTGAGGTTAGCCGGTCCTTCAGCTCCTGGAAAGCAGATTCGCATCGTGGTGTCCAAATAAAAGGGGACTCCTTTGTCAGGGACGTAAGAGGGAGGGCAATCTTATAGAACCCCTTTATGAAATTCCGGTAATAACCGGCAAGTCCTAAGAAACTTCGAACATCCGAGGCCGACTTTAGTGGTGGCCAATCTGAAAGTGAAGGGATAGATACTACTCTAGAGGGGGGGTGAATAGAGTTATCAAATTTTGCACAGACAAAACTTAATAGTCTACCCAACTCCCTTGGAGTGAAGTGCGGAATGAAAAGATTATAGATATAAAGTTAACCCTATAGCCTAACACAAGTGATGTGTACAAACTCAAGCTAACTGTAATTACAGTTAAGGCTTGGAAAGCCTAATCAGCAACTAGCAACCTAGTTATATCTAATCACAGCCACAATACATGAATTAAACAAGAGAATCCAGACGACACAAGGAAATTTATAGTGGTTCCCCAAACAACTTGGGTACGTCCACTCTTCTACCCACACGGTAGGAATCCACTCAGGTTTTTGATCAGGTGCCCTGCCACCAACAGGATCTTCTTCAAGTAGATCCAGAAACCTTTTAGACTTTTGATCAGGTGTCTAAAAACCAAGCACAGGTTTTTGATCAGGTGCCCTACCACCAAGGGATACTTTTGAAGGGAGTAATAACCCTGTACAGGAGGGGGAAGAAAGTTAAGATGTCTTCTCTATTTTACAAAGATTAGAGAAGCACAAAAACTTACACTGAGCTAGAAAGCTCTAAAGAATCAAGGCTCCCCCTAGCTCAAAGATGTCCAGGTGAAGTCTTGCTTCAGTGCAGAAAACTCTTCAGAAAGTTCTGAAGGAAAAGCTACAGGAAGAAAATAAATAATAAAATGAAGATCTTCAAGCAGCTATCTTCTTCTTCTTCTTCTTCAAAAGATCTCTGAGTTTGGACTTCCTGAAAGCAGGAGAACTCAGGTGAAGAAGAGATGAAGATCTTAACACTTCTCAGTTAGATGGAAATTGCTGAGAGCAGAAAGCTTTTTCTTGATGAAGGCTTGAAAGCTTGAATGAACAACTGGTTAGCTATTAGCTAGCTTGAATCCTTCTTCAAAGGGTCCTTTATATAACATCAGCAAGCAACGGCTCTCTTCAATTTGAATTATTTGTCTTCTTCTGAGCCTTGAGACCTGGGCTATAAATATCAAGAAGACAAAACCATCTCTGCAGCAAAACATTCTATAAAAGGAGTAAACCTCTTTCTAAGAAGCTGCAGGCTTAAATCAAATAACAGAAGGACTAAATAAAGTCACATCAGAAATAATCTCTTTATAGCAAAAAGAAGACTTTTTAGTCTAACGGCTATAAAGGGCTGACAACAGATAAAGTAATTTATAATGACAGCTAATAAGACAAACAACTTTATCTTAAAAAGATTTGACTCAGGCAAAAGAGATGGAGCAAATATTGCCTGGTAATTTTATCATACAGCTTAAAACAATGTGCCAGAAAATGTATTAATTAATTAAATATAATAAATAAATACAAAATACAAAGGCAGACGGAAAGCGTCGAACGACCTTCGGAGATCGTCGACCGACGCACGGAGATCGTCGAACTACCGGGCAGATAGTCGAACGATCCAGATAGTCGACCTATCGAAGAAGATGGTCGAACTACCCCGGTAGATAGTCGAACTATCAGAGCAGATAGTCGGACTATCAGATAGTCGATCTATCTAGGACAGATAGTCGAGCTATCAAGCGCACAGAGATAGTCGACCTATCAAGCAGATAGTCGACCTACCTCAGAAAACAGATAGTCGATCTATCAACAGATAGTCGAACTATCAAAACAAACCAGATAGTCGATCTATCAGCAGATAGTCGAACTATCAGATAGTCAAACTATCAGGACAGATAGTCGAACTATCAAAGACAACAGATAGTCGAACTATCAACAGATAGTCGAACTATCAAGACGTAACAGATAGTCGATCTATCAAGACGTAACAGATAGTCGATCTATCAACAGATAGTCGAACAATCAAAGCGGAACAGATAGTCGACCTATCAACAGATAGTCGAACTATCAACGCCGACAGAGCGTCGACCAACTGATAGACGATCGTCGATCAGCCGATAGACAATAGTCGAGCGGCGTTCGACTATAGTCGAATGAAAAACTACTTAACCAAATTCTCAATCTGGAAAAGTAAGGACTCTACAGCTAGACTACTAACCATTGACCATAGATAATTCTTGGGTCAAGGAGAACAAAGGAGAGGACTAAACTCAAATCAAACTAGGGTACCAACAATCTCCCCCTATTTGAGTTAAGTCTCTCAAAAACTAAAACATACAGCTAGCTATAGAACACTAAAATAATATAGGAAAGATTTAACAATTAACTAGCAGATTATCAAACAGATAGATAATAAACAAATATATCAAAGCAGTTAATCAAACTATTAAGAATCTACAAAGTCTGGTAAAGGGTCAGAGGAACTAGGCACAAAAGAAATTTTTCTTAAAGGATCATCAGATTCTTTCTTTGACAGCTTTAAGTCCTGCACCCCAATGATCTTTAATTCTGCAGCTCTTGGGACTACTGCTTCAGGATGCTTTTCCATATATTTTGATGGATCAAAAATCTCAGGATTAACCTGGAACTTTTCAAACTCTTTCTTTCTGTAAGCAGACATGGTAGTTAGACCAGTCGTATCTTTTCCTTCTTCTCTTGCTTTTCTTATTTGAGCTGCTCCAACTAGTTCTTGGAAACGAGACATCCTAAAATTAGGATCAAGCTCAGGATTTTCATAAACAGGCTCAGGAGGAGCAGCATCAGCTATTTTATCTTGAATAACTAGATAAGACATAGGAAGCAGACTTAGCAAAAGGTTCTAGCTAGAATTTTAAAACAAAGTAAACTATTTACCTTTTGAAACAGTTTTCTCAGACTGAACTGGTGTTGGAGATGGAATTCTTTTCTTTGGAGAAGGAGGAGGGGAAAAGGTTGGTCTTTGAACCACAGCCTCCTTTACTTGTCTTTGAGAACCAGAAAATGATTTGTCTTGCGAGCTTTGATAACTTTGTCTTGGCTGGGGCTGAAAAGATGCAGATCTTCCAGAAGAGGCAGCAGGATTAGCTGATAGGTTCCCAGAGGCTCCTGCACCTGGAGGGGGAGGAGGAGGACCTCTGGGAGTCCATCTTGAGACAGGACTATCATACCTCTTAGTTCTTTTCCTTTCTTTCTGCTGGTTCTTTGAAAACCACATCCAGTGCTGAAATTCCTTCGACTTAGGGTCAATGCCCTTCAGAATATAAAAAGGAGTATCATTATCTTTACTGGGAGGAGGAGGAGGAGCAGCTTTTCTCTTCTTTTGGGCAGCTTTCTTTCTCTTTGACTTTTCAGATACATCAGAATCCTCTTCATCATCAGAATGAGATGAGGGAGGATTTTCATAAGGATCATAGGCTTCTGAAACAGCCTTTTCTTTAAGCTTAAGATCAGATTTCTCTCTTTCCTCTTCCATGGCATCCAGAGCCAGAAGGGAATCTAAGTCCAACCCTGGTGAATCATCCCAGATGGTTGACTTTTCAACTTGCAGATCTTTTTCTTTCTCTTTTAAAGATTGTACTCTTAGATCCCAGGCAGCCCTTGCTTGAACTTCTTCCAAATTCAGAACAGGAGAGTCATCTTCGACTTCATCTTTCTCAGACTCATCTTCTCTATTATCTAAAAAAGATTCCAATTCAGGATCTACTTGGATATCAGAAACACTTGGATCAGCTTCAGAGACAACTGCTATGATCTGAGCAGCTAAATCTTCTCTAATAACATCTGTAGAATTATGAATACAGATCTGCTAAATAAACAGAGATCATTCCTTCCAGGAATTCACAAACTAACAAATTAATAGACTCATCAACAAAACGGATGAATGAATTACCTTCATACTTGACCATCTCCCATGATTCATCTAGATATAAAGTTATAATTCCTTCTAGGAATCTAACAACCACAGGAGTGGTGAGGTCTTCTAGGCAGACTTTTACTGCAATTTCAGATAACATGATTCCATCAGCTATTTCCTTATCAGACAACACTAGAACTGCTTCTTTCTCAGCTGTAGCAGACTCTTCTAGAGCTGTCATGACTATATCTGTTATAGCTGGAAGGGAGGCAGGATGTTCTGAGGCATCTTCATGGAACATCTCCCCCTGCCTGATTTCAGTGGAGACTGAAACCAGGCCCCTTGAGGAAGATGGCTCAGCAGATTTTGAAAGGAATTTGATGGAGGCAGTTAAAATATCAATGGAGGCTGCAAGGGGAGCGATTGCCTCTTCAATCATGGTCTTGATTGACGGGGTAATCAGCTCCACAATGCGGGAGATAAGTTCAGGAGAGATCTCAAGAGAAGATGGATGTGAAGTGGATGGAGCTGCAGCAGATATGGTAGTAGTGCTGGGATGAAGAATGGTATGGACAGGAGATCGAGCAGGAGATGGAGCAGGAGAGTTAATTGGGGAATTAACTGGGGAATGAATGGGAGACAAAGGAGGAGTAGGAATTCTCTCAGATCCTAACAAATCAAAGCTAGGAGCAGATATCCTAGTCTGATGTGCAGGGAGAGGAGAAGCTGGAGGGGAAAGAGGAACAACCGTAGTTGTTTCTGGAGCAGAAGAGGAAGAAGGTCGTACTTCAGCTGAAGTTGATGGTACTTCAACTGAGGCAGACAGCAAAGCAGAAGAGGAGGAGGGAAGAGCTGAGCCAGCTTCAACATGGTGAGGAGTGACTGATTCAGTCCTGGTGTCCTCAGATGTTGCTGGAGCAGGTTTCACAAAAGTTCTCTTCCATTTAGAGAACAGGTGAGGATCCATCTTCTTGCTTGCGTTGATTGTTGTTGCGGTTGAACTCAGCAGCTGGGGGTACTTTTCCTTTAGGAAGATTCCAATAACCCTTCCTAGGGTAACTTCCTTCTTGCCAGTCTTTTTTCTTATTAAATCAAACACAACTGCTGCCCAATCTATCCTTTTCCGATTAACAATCGCACACATTAGTGCGAATTGTTGCCTAGTGATATTGTCGTGGGCAGAGTGCTTACCCAGGAGCACTTTTCCTACCAGCTCAGCAAGAAACTTGATTTTGAAAGGAAAATTTACTTTGAGCAGCTTCGTGGGAATGCCCTCAGCATGTCCCAGCTCAACTAGCATTCTTCCGAATTCCTGAGCATCTTGCTCATAATCCTCTTCACCATTAACTAATCCAAAAACATCAGACAAAACGGCCGGAGTCAGGATTACCTCTTCTCCGCCGATGGTTCCAATCATCGAATCGTCTGTGGAAGACGACGTGAAAGCCCATTCCTTGATTTCTGGGATGTTTATCTTAATCCTTGCAGACATTAACCTCTCGAGTCCTTGATCCCTGCATAGCTGAAGAACTTCTACGATTCCGGCATCGCAGCTACTAAACGCGTCGAAATCCACGCTAAAGCCAGCATCAAACTTCATGACTGCTAGAACTGCTAGGGAAACCGCCATTGATTCGCTGGAGAAAGCTCGAGAAAGCTGCAGAGAACGAAGAAGACGAAACGCCCGGAAATCGCAAGCGGGAAAGCAGAATGCGAAAGGGCACGCTCCGTCGACGATAAAACACAAGATCTTTTAACCTAGGTCTACTATCGGCTTTATATTAGACCGGGAATAGTCGATCTATTAAAAAGATACTTAACCCGATAGTCGAACGGCCGTTCGACGATCGGCTCAGAAGCAGAGTAGTCGAACCATCGTTCGGCTATTTCTGGCTTCACAAGCAACAAGCTGTCGTCGTTCAGAGATCGACGATGAGCTCAACCTGTTCGACGATGGTCGAACGTCGGTCGACGATCTTCAATCAGACAAACTTTCATCAACCATAGGTCGACGATGGCTTGACCCGATCGACTATCTTCGAACGTCGTTCGGCTATCTTCAAACAAGTTTCAACAAAGGCAGATATAGTCACACTTAGTCTCGTCCATTAATCATGCCTAGTTGAACTAAAAAGAACAGATGCTTCTGTTCATCTAAAGGCTTGGTGAATATATCACCTCTCTGAAACTCAGTGGATATGAACTCAAGACAGATCTTGTTCTTTTCCACACAATCTCTCAGGAAATGGTGCCTAATCTCAATGTGCTTCGTTCTAGAGTGGTGCAATGGATTTTGTGCAATTGAGATAGCACTGGTACTATCACACATGATCTTGGTGTTCTTGTGTGAGTAACCATAATCCACAAGCTGGTTTTGAATCCACAGGATCTGTGAACAACAACTAGCAGCTGCTATATATTCAGTCTTTGTAGTTGAAGTTGAGACAGAAGCCTGCTTCTTACAGAACCAAGAGACCAATCTCTCTCCCAGGAACTGGCAAGTTCCTGAGGTGCTCTTCCTGTCAACTCTGCAACCAGCATAATCAGAATCAGAATATCCAATTAATTCAAATTCTGACTCAGCTGGGTACCAAAGTCCTAGATTTGGACATCCCTTCAGGTATCTCAGGATTCTCTTTAGAAGAATCAGATGAGATTCCTTGGGGTTGACCTGGAATCTAGCACAAAGGCATATAGCAAACATTATATCTGGCCTACTTGCAGTTAGATATAATAGGGAACCAACAATGGCCCTATAATTCTTTTGATCAACTGGCTTGCCGTGATCATCAGAATCAATAACTACATTAGTAGCCATGGGTGTAGGCATTGCTGAAGCATCAGCCATCCCAAATTTCTTTACCAATTCCTTGGCATATTTGGATTGGGAGATGAAGATACCATCAGCATCTTGCTTAACTTGGAGACCAAGAAAGTAAGACAGCACACCCATGCTACTCATCTCAAACTTGGAATGCATCAAGTTGGAAAACTTTTTGCACAGTTTGGGATCAGTGGAGCCAAAAATAATATCATCTACATACACCTGAACTAGCAGGATTGTGTCCTTGTGATGCTTGACGAAAAGGGTTCTATCAACTACTCCCCTAGTAAAGTTGTGCTCTAACAGGAAACTAGCTAAGGTCTCATAGCAGGCCCTAGGAGCTTGCTTTAGTCCAATCACGTGCCTAAGTAAGCCTGCACGGATCTCCACTCCCTCGAAGTGAACCGGCCATCCCGATCCGACACGATCGTCTTGGGCACCCCGTGATATCGAACGAACTGCTCCACAAATCTCCGCACTAGTACTCCCATAGAGTCATCCTTCCTGATCGGAATGAATCTAGCCACCTTCGTCAACCGATCAACGATGACCCAAATCGAGTCGTTTCCCGTCCGTGATCGGGGGAGTCCGTGATCGGGGGAGTCACTAAGTATGTAATGTCCTTCTTCATCCCTTGCAAAAACATCGTCTTCTTCAAGTCTGCCGTAATCTTGGTTATCCCCGTGTGTATAGAAAATCTTCTACAATGTGCTTCCACCATGATGTCCTCCCGAATCTGGCCTCCCGCGGGTATATAGACCCTGCCTCTAAAATATAGCAATCCATCTCTCAGTGAATAATCTCCCGTCAAATCCTCCTCCAAGGCTTGCAATACCGGCTCTGCCCATGCATCTGCCTTCTATCCGTCCCGGATGTGGTCCCGAATATCATCTATGACAACCATCGATGCTAGATACTCCATATACAGCTCTGGATCATTCTCGGATAGTAGGGATATCTACATATCTCTGAAGGACCGGACTAGCTCAAGGGACATCAGTTGTGGCCCCTTCCCTGAGGTATCTCCTCTCTGGCTCAAAGCATCTTCCACCACGTTCGCCTTCCCGTGGTGGTAGTGCATGGTGTACTGATAATCCGACAGGAACTCCACCCAATGTCTCTGTCTGATGTTGAGTTCCTTCTGTGTGTCCACGTATTTCAAGTTTCTGTGATCTTAGAAGATGTCACAGTAAACCCCGTAGAGGTAGTGTCGCCAAATCTTCAGAGCAAAGATCACTACACCCATCTCCAGGTCATGCACCAGATAGTTCTTCTCATGTATCTTCAGCTGTCAGGAGGCGTAGGCTATTACATGCCCGTTCTGCATCAGAACGGCACCCATCCCCTGGTAGGAGGCGTCCGTATACACCTGGAATCCCTCCCTTCCCGACGAAAGAGCGAGAATGGGAGCCGAGGTAAGCCGACCTTTCAACTCAATGAAGGCCGCCTCGCACTGTGGCATCCAAACGAAAGGGGTTTCCTTCTTCGTCAGGGATGTAAGAGGGAGTGCAATCCGAGAAAATCCTTTGACGAACTTCTGGTAATATCCGGCAAGTCCTAGAAAGCTCCGTACATCCGTGGCTGTCTTCAACGGTGGACAATCCTGAACTTCCCGAATCTTGGCCGAGTCTACTGCCAACCCAGCACCGCTGATAATATGACCTAAGAAGGCCACCTCCTTTAACCAAAATTGGCATTTACTGAACTTCACGTACAGCTGATGCTCCCACAGCCTCTGTAGAGTCAATGTCAGGTGTCGTGTATGCTCCTCCTCCGTCCTTGAGTAGATGAGGATGTCGTCAATAAATACGATGATGAATACATCCAAATACTCTATTCATGAGGCTTGTAAATGCTGAAGGCGCATTTGTGAGCCCGAAGGGCATCACTGTAAACTCAAACAGTCCGTATCTACTACTGAAGGAGGTCTTCAGAATGTCCTCCTCTCTAATCCGTAGCTGGTAATAACCTGACCTCAAGTCCAGTTTCGAGAAAAAGTGCGCTCCCTCTTATTGATCAAACAACTCGTCAATCCGTGGTAGCGGGTATGTATTCTGGACTGTCAGTCTGTTCAGTGCTCGATAATAAATACATAATCGGAGACTTCCGTCCTTCTTCTTGACGAATAGCACCGGGGCTCCCCACGGTGAAGAGCTCGGCTGGACAAACCCTGCCTCTACTAGTTCCTGCAACTGACTTCAGAATTCTGTCAACTCTTTCAGGGCTATTCGGTAAGGGGCCCTAGATGCCGGCTTGGCCCCTGGCACAAGCTGTATCTGGAAGTCCTGCTCTCGGTGCGGAGGTAGTCCTGGCAGTTTCTCTGGAAAGATGTCAGCGAAATCTAACACCACGGGGATGTCTGTCACAGACTCCTTGACTTCCGCCATCTCAAATAGAATTTAATAAACCTCCTCTCCCTGCAGATGGGCCTTAACGGCCTGTACCGAAGATAAGAGTATACGAGAGGCAGGTCTTATACCTTCGATGACAATGAAAGAGTCCCCGTGTCTCACGGTGATCCTCTTCGCTTGGAAATCAATCTGGGCATGGTTCCAGTGCAGTCATGCCATTCCCAGGATCAGGTCGTAGTCCGTCAGCTTCAAAAGCGTTGCTGGAGCCTCGAACGCCTTTCCACCAATTTCTGCCTCCATATTGCAGTGGTCCGAGGTAAGGAGTTCAGATCCATCAGGTAGTCGCACCCTTATCTTCGAGCCCGTGAATCGCTCTACGCCTTCCAGTCCTTCTACGAACGTCTCCGACACAAAGGAGTAAGTTGCTCCAGTATCGAAAAGCATGCGGGCAGGCTTGCTGCTGATGAAGACTATACCTGGGGTGATTAGATGTCTTAGGGTTCTATAACGAGTTTTTTGTTTCCTTGTTAATCTATCTAGTGCGGTTCTAAGGTTTAACAACTGAGAGGGAAATTCTATGAAAATAACGAAACATTGCAGCGTACCTGCTATGCCCTGCTCTGGATTCCGAGGCTGCGCAAGGTCCAAAGCATACACCTTCTCCCTTTCTTGTCTAGATCTCCCCCCTGGTATCCACGTCCTTGGCCGCGTCCTCGGCCTCCGAAATGCTGAGCAGGTGGGCCACCCTATGGTGCTGGAGGTGGTGCCCCCCTCACGGGGTAGTTCCTCCGGAGTTGCCCAATCTGATGACAATGGAAGCACTCTGGTGGGGGATACGCCATACCCTAGGGTCTCGGCATCTCCTGCATCCGAAGAGGTTGAGCGACCAATATCACCTGCTCCCTCGGCTCCTGCCTCACTTCTTGACGAGGCCTGTCCTCTGTCCTTCTCCCAAATGGTATAGAACCTCGCCGCTGATCATTTCTGGCTCTCCGGCCCTGATCTCCGCTTGCCGCTTCCGGCCCTGAGTGGTGTGCCAATCAGCCTCAATCCTTTTTGCCATCTCCAAAATCCGGGAGATAGGCCTGTCGGATATAAACAACAAAGCCTCCCTCAAGTCCTCCCGCATGCGCTTATATAACCTCTTGATGTACCTTACTTCATCCAGCTGGTAAGAATCTGCATATCGAGCCAAATGGTCGAACTCCCGATGGTACTCCACCACCGTCCTGGTGCCCTGCTTCAGTTGTAAGAACTGCTCCTCCAACTCATCCCTGGCCGACTGCGGAACAAAATGCTCCAGCAGCACGGCCCTGAACTCTCCCCAGGTAACTTCCTCAACCTCCCTATCAGCAAACGTCGTGTCCAGCAACGTCTTCCACCACCTCTTGGCATGGGACTTCAGGCAAGAGACAACCAGAGCCACCCTCTCCCCCCAGGGGCACCGTATCCCGGTCAGCATCTCGTACATAATATCCAGCAATTCTTCCGTCCGAACCGCCGACTCTGTCCCCAAGTAGGACGAGGGAGAAAGTCCTCGGAAGATGCTCAACCAGTTGGCCCCCGGGTTTGGCTACGAGACCGGAACCTGCTGGGCCCTGAAAGCCTCAAGAATGGCTGTCAGAGTCTGTCCCATGTCTGACTGAAGGAAAGGTGTTGGAACACCCTAGTTTGGATTTGGGTCAGGATCACTATATCTTTAGGACTATTAGATTGACCCATCTTATATAGCTAAGGTTCATAGGATGTGCTAAGTCAGAGGCTCTCAGAGATTGAAGAAATCAGCCAAGAGAAAATAGTCAGAGAAGAAATCTGAATTCAACCTTGGCGTCGAGCTCAGATCGACGAGATGAGTTCAGGCATCGAGCTGAGATCGACGATCTCTGAGCTCAGGTCCACGAGGTGTCGAACTCCGTTCAACAATCTCCGAGCTCAGATTGACGTTTTCTGTCCCAGACTAGCTCCAATATCTCTGAGCTCAGATCGACGATAGTTGAGCTCAGATCGACGATCATCTTGTTGAGATCGACGACTTCTGCCATCTCACTGAACGCAAGTTCCCAGGCAGATTTTCAGGATATTCTTGGTCCAATCAAAGTGAGCTATTCATATTCCAACACAGCTTTATTACAGGACAGTTACAAGAATGTATTTATGGAGATTATAGCCGTTGGAGTAACTAAGAGGCAGCAGTAATAAATGTAAGAATTCAAATGATCATTGGCCTCCTATCAGAATATATACACAAAGTTACAGAGGAACAACAGAGAGAAGAACAGCAAAGAGGAGAAAGAGATACAGGAATCAGAGTTCCAGGAAGAACTCAACATCACCTGTACAGCCAATGCTCTTCTCAGATCTACTGTTCCAGGAAGCCTGAAGAGACAACTACTCTACATCAGTCTGAAGGCTTACTGGAAGATCAACATCATCAAGGCCTCATCATTCACACTCTAAGACAACTCACATTTCAGCCTTTGCTAAAATCATCATTTGCTGGAGCAGTCATACATTGAAGGCCTATCACCCTTTGCAAAGCTTCCATTCCTGAACAACTACCAATCTCAGGGGGAGCTTTGACAACATCATCAAAATCCACTTGTGCTTCTCTTTGATTGTTGAACAGAGAAGACAACATTAACTCTCCCTTCCCCACTGTATAAAGGGTTCTTGAACTCCCTTCAAAAGTTTTGCTTGGTTTCTGAGACCTTATCAAAACTCAGTGGTGGCAAGATACCTTATCAAAAAATCCAGTTTGGTTTTTGAGCACCTTATCAAAAGCTCATCGGTGCCCAGGACACCTGATCAACTCTTCCTGCAGTGGATTCCTACCTAGGGTGGTAGAAGAGTGGACTACCCAAGTTTAGGAGAACCACTATAAAATTCTTTTGTCGTCTGGCTTGCCTTTATTTCTTTTCTTTATTTTTCTTGCTGTGTGTTTGTTCTAATCTCTAGGATAGATCTCACTTTCAATTGGTATCAAAGCCAGGTTGGTTATTCATCAACTAGATTTTCACTAGTTTGGTTGTTTATACAGGCTAACACCTGAACCAAAAGATCTCTCTTGATCCATCTTAGTTAGATTAATCATTTTGTTTTTCACATAGCAAGAATATGAAATTTTCTAGTACCAGACCTCCTAAGTGGAACATAAACAAATTTGCACATTGGAAGACAAGAATTAAGTCATTTATGGACAATATTGATGAAGAAATATTTTATGCCATTATGACAGGTCTCCCAACCTCAGCAACAATAACTAAAAGGGCTAGACTAGCTGATTCCAGAGCCATGAATATCCTAGCACAGTCATTATCTAATGACTTGTTCCAGGAAGTTGTTGAATGCTCAACAGCTAAGGAGATATGAGATTCTCTTCATCAAATGGATTCTTAACCAGTGGATGGAACAACAAAAAGAAGCCACGACATCTTATTTGAAGAAGGAGAATCAGTATCCCTAGATGTCATTTGGGATGTATCAGATGATGAATCATCATTTGAAGATGAAGAGGAGGAAGCAAGGGCCAAAAAATTATGCTTAATGGCCATCAATACTTCCTGCAGCAGTTTAGAGGCTGAACAAACAGAAGGAAAATCAAAACCTGAAGAGGATCAAGTATTATCTAACTTTGTTTTCAGTTCAGTTAACTTAGAAATTCAATTTTGCTGCCAAGATTCAATAAAACCTGAGGAGGAAACAAAACTTCTCAGAGGAATGTTTTCAGAATATATTCAAAGGAAGAAGAAACATTTTAATCGACGAAATGAGTTCAAATCGTTGAACTCAGTCTGCTCTTTCATAAATCTGATTTATAATTATAAGGATAAACTATTTAAAATATTTTCAAATCCTTTTCCTATTTGGAACAAATTTATTAGGAAACATCTTTTCTTAGGGCTGCTTCTATCCTTTTGATATCTTGTTCAAAATTATATTAGGATTTCAGTATGAGAATTCTCTGTCAGATAACTTTATATTTCTTATAGATCTTTTTCTAAATTCATCTAGATTGAGTCCTCTACTCTAGTTGCATTGGTCAGTAGTGATCATGACACTGAGTTTGAATCTCTTCTGATGAAAAGAAATTCTATAGGAAGAAACATATCAGACTTTGTTTTTCAGATTCAGAATCATAATAAAATTTGCTGGACAAATATCATTTTTATGCTAACATATCCTTTTCAAGGAGAGAGCAATCTCTACCATAGCCTTCTGCAGGTTCCATCTATAAGAGTTAGCTGGATGACTCAATCAAAATCCAATTTTCAAATTCATCCCATCCTCCTCCAGTCACAGTTACTGCATCAACATAGGGGGAGTTTTGTAAAGCCAACAGCAGTCAGTCTTAACAGCAACAAAAGACAGCAATGCAAAGCTTTTTCTTTTTATATCTTATGCTTTGTAATATTTACTATAATATTTCTATGTAAATAGTAATCCTAACCCAAATAGGGGGAGATTGTTGGAACACCCTAGTTTGGATTTGGGTCAGGATCACTATGTCTTTAGGACTATTAGATTGACCCATCCATGTATAGCTAAGGGTCATAGGATGTGCTAAGTTAGAGGCTCTCAGAGATTGAAGAAATCATCCAAGAGAAAAAATTCAGAGAAGAAATCTGAATTCAACCTTGGCGTCGAGCTCAGATCGACGAGATGAGTTCAGGCGTCGAGCTGAGATCGACAATCTCTGAGCTCAGGTCCACGAGGCGTCGAACTCTGTTCGACGATCTCCGAGCTCAGATCGACTTTTTCTGTCCCAGACCAGCTCCAATATCTCTGAGCTCAGATCGACGATAGTTGAGCTCAGATCGACGATCATCTCATTGAGATCGATGATTTCTGCCATCTCACTGAACGCAAGTTCCCAGGCAGATTTTCTGGATATTCTTGGTCCAATCAAAGTGAGCTGTTCATATTCCAACACAGCTTTATTACAGGACAGTTACAAGAATGTATTTATGGAGATTATAGCAGTTGGAGTAACTAAGAGGCAGCAGTAATAAATGCAAGAATTCAAATGACCATTGGCCTCCTATCAGAATATATACACAAAGTTACAGAGGAACAACAGAGAGAAGAATAGCAGAGAGGAGAAAGAGATACAAGAATCAGAGTTCTAGGAAGAACTCAACATCACCTGTACAGCCAGTGCTCTTCTCAGATCTACTGTTCCAGGAAGCCTCAAGAGACAACTACTCTACATCAGTCTGAAGGCTTACTGGAAGATCAACATCATCAAGGCTTCATCATTCACACTCCAAGACAACTCACATTTAAGACTTTGCTGAAATCATCATTTGCTGGAGCAGTCATACATTGAAGGCCTATCACCCTCTGCAAAGCTTCCATTCCTGAACAACTACCAATCTCAGGGGGAGCTTTGACAATATCATCAAAATCCACTTGTGCTTCTCTTTGATTGTTCAACAGAGAAGACAACATAAACTCTCCCTTCTCTACTGTACAAAGGGTTCTTGAACTCCCTTCAAAAGTTCTGCTTGGTTTCTGAGACCTTATCAAAACTCAGTGGTGGCAAGACACCTTATCAAAAAATCCAGTTTGGTTTTTGAGCACCTTATCAAAATCTCATCGGTGCCCAGGACACCTGATCAACTCTTCCTGTAGTGGATTTCTACCTAGGGTGGTAGAAGAGTGGACTACCCAAGTTTAGGGGAACCACTATAAAATTCTTGTGCCGTCTGGCTTGCCTTTATTTCTTTTCTTTATTATTCTTGCCGTGTGTTTGTTCTAATCTCTAGGATTGATCTCACTTTCAAAAGGAGTGGGGACCGGTGGAGGTGGTGCAACATCCGGAGCCTGTTGAACTCCACCTTGTGGCGTAGGCTGTGCTGGAGGCTGCGTTACAAAATCCATACTGAGAAAACATTCAATCTTTACTAAAAGTGGACAATTTATATGTGATCCCCATATGGGCACACCACTTCTTCCGCTGCTTAGTTTGTTCCCAACTAAACTCGAGCGGGGGTGACCCAGGGTTAGTGGACTGCTACCTTTTTCCGATCGATGTTTGCTCTGATACCACTTGTAAGACCCAATTTTTTTCTTTTAAAACACCAGGGTCTTAGGCCCAGAACCGCCCCTTTGCGGTGACACCTTCACGCCCTGAAGGGTCATCACCACAAAGCGCCGATTCTGCCGGCCAATTCGATCACAAAAAGGTAGCACAATGAAGTAAAAGCAAGTGCACAGGAAAATCACATATATAGAAAAAGTAATAAAGTCTCCACGAAGGGAGTGTCCACAGAATAAGATATCAGAGTACTAAAATACGGGCTTATGCCCGGTACATCATGTCCTCACTACAAATCACTCATGCAGAAGCAAAAACAAAACATCTACTCAAGGTCGAGACTCACGGTCCCGGCTGTATGAACACTGGAGCTATACTGCCCCATCTCCAAGCGCACCGGTCTATGGGGCTGCTCCCCCGTGCTGGGCTCCATAATTCCCTAAAATGATGTGGTTCGAAAACTGTTAGTCATAAAGACTAAGCCCTATCATCCCCTACCCCTTCCCCCATGGCTCCTAAGTACCGAGCGGAGAGGAAGAAAGGGAAGGACATGAAGGTGGAGATTAAATTAAAAGAAACAGGTGGCAGCAGAACTAATCTAGTAATTCCATAATAAATAATGGCAATAAGACAAAATATGAAAAAGTAACCTTCACTTATGTGAGAACACATAAGCCAGGGGTCTTCTGCAAGGCTCCCATCGTATAAAAAGTCTCATACCAATTTATACGTTGGGGTGTCAGTTATCAAACAACAGTATAAATATATATCAAAAATTGACCTTAATTTATAAACTTGCCCACACAAGCTTATAGACCAAGGGATCGTTTTGCAAGTGCTAATGTATAAGCGTCCCATTCCACTTATACTTTAGGTGTCAGAGGTTAAATGAATCGATTATGCTATGACATGCAAGTGGGTATGATGGAACATGCAAGTGCAACTCACACACCTGACTCTTTGCACAAAGACCTTTAGTTCCCCCTTTCTGGAGCCGTAACCTCACAGGATACCTCCGTAGTGGCAGATGAAAGCGGTGGGTTGGGCCTCGCCCACCTCTAAACCAGTAAAGCACTAACGGTCAGACCGATCGTACGCCTCAACGCTTGGTGCACGAAGCGGACTCCTGCGTACTCTTGCCGGCTGGCGCACCAGACTTCTATTGGCGAAGTTCTAACCACACTTGCCGAGTCAGCGTATTGGCGTCGGTGCATCGACCCTCTAATACCGAAGACCCACCACCTTAATTTTCTTTCCTTTTATGCACATGCAAATTTAACGTATCAAACCAATTGAGCCAAAGCTCCCCGGACCATTCCGCCCGTCTCTTAACTAATCGAGCCGAAGCTCGTTAGACCATCCCGTCCGTCTCTTAACTAATCGAGTCGAAGCTCCCAACAATCTTCCTGTGCTAAGAGTGTTTGTGAAATGTGAGATCCTAATTACTAGGTTACTCTTTTCAGTTTGTTATTACAGTTTACGTTAACCCAGGACTGCTCCCGGTATTCCCTGTGAAGGGCTCTCAAAGGGCACTAGGAACTATGATGGTAGCTGAAGCCCATCATTCCCTTTTGCAAGGCACTTATTGTTATTGGTTGATTCCCTTTACCCATTCCCTTCTCATATTACTATAGACTATCCAAATGTGATTTTTAACCTTCCTCTCTTCGGGAAAGACGATCTTTCGTCGAACCCGAGCACCTCTTAACTCTAGCCAACACCACTTCTCACTAACCTTCCCATTCTTATATGGTGAACACTTTCACATCCAACCAATTCAACAGATTAACTAACTCCAATACTGTGCCCCATCATATCCTATGACTATTAACTCAAATTGCTAACTGCAAACTACCATATGCTATATGTCGAATCGGTTAGGAAATGATCCAATACTCATTCAAATGCCCTAACTTATTTACTGGAGGTATATCATGATATGATTAGACTATAATCAGAAAACTATAATTCTCCTAATTTATCTGGCATTTAATTTATTTCCTCAAAAATTCCAAGGGCTACCGGTTTGAACATGAACTACCCTAAGTACTCATGCAAGATGTCCAACAAAATTATTATAATTATTATGTTATCTCAGTATGGTAAATCCAAAGTATCACAATTTTCTCTCATCAAAAGGGCACTAAAGCTATTTTAGCAATATTTTCTATCTTTCGTTATTTGTGAATCAAGTACAGAGAATATCCATCCAAAAATTATAAATTAATTATACTATGTAGATACAACCTTAAAAATAGCATTGGCCAAGTTTCATAATTTTTCAGCAAGTATTAGGCTCTGTTTGGGACGGCTTATGCTGATCAATAATCTCTATTTAAAATGCAAAAGCGGTTTTATAGTTGTTTGTTTGTGCAGCTTATATTAAACCACTTATTTTAAAATTTATGATAAGTTGATTTTTAATAAGCTATCCGGGTCCAGTTTATGGTTTCTCATAAGCGCTTCTCTTAAAAAGTCATATGAGTGATTTTTTGTCCAGATATGATTTTTTCGTTCCGACGCGATTTTTTCACATAGACGCGATTTTTTTGCCCGGGCGTGAACTTTTTGCCCGAGCGCGATCTTTTTGCCCCTTCACATAAGCCACTTTAGTGATGGTAATTGAATCACTAGAGATGTTACCAAATTATTTGATGATTCCTTTTTCTGATCCACCAAAGATCACTTTGGGTCCATTCTCTATGGGTACATAGTCCCTCAACATTCTTCATGTTCCAGTCATGTGTCTGAAATATCCACTATCCAAGTACCTTATATGGGTATGGCCACTTGGATTCACCTGCATCAAATAAAGAATTACTCATCCTTAGAACTTAAAATAGTTTTGGGTCCTAGGTTCTTGTTAGTTTGAAAACTATCATGTTTACCTACAACTTTTCTGATAGGTAAACAATTCTTTGTTTTAACACTTGTGTTAAACCAGCAATCCATAGCAAAGTGGCCTACCTTGCCACTACACCAACACTCAAATCTGTTGTACCTTCTCTTAGGTACAGACTTCACAACCTTGTTGCCAACAGTTCTTTTGAGAGTAGGTTCTGGAGCAATAAACCCCAAGAATTCCTTTTGAACCTGATGGGCTTGCCTATAGTGTGGCCTATTGGCATTTGCACACTTGCCAATATGTTCTCCGTACTCACAGTGACCATGAGTAATTTCATGATCATACCTGTTTGTAGGTTGCATCACCTTCCTAAAGAAAATAGGGGGCTTAGAGGCAAGTAGCTGAATTGGGGCCTTACTTTTTTTCATGTGAATTGGTGGCCCTTGTTCTTCCCTTAAAGCCTAGACCAGTCTTACCTTTTTGAGAAATGAAGTTGTCTATTAAAGGCAAGACTGATTTTGTCTTAGAGAATTTAGCCACTAACTCTTTTTCTTTCTGAAGTCTTGCCTCCAGATTCATGATTTGATTTTCCTTGAAAGAGATTGTGCCCATCTAAATGATAGTTTTGTTCTTCAGTTTGGCAACCTCATTCAGTTTCAAATCAATAAGCTTGGCTGATTCTGATGTTGCCTGCATAAGAGATTCAATCTCCTTGGCCTGCTCCTTGACAAGAAGCTTGCTTCTCTTTAGAACTTGCAACAACCCACCATACTCATCAATGAGTTGGTGTACATCCCCTTATAACTCAAAACCATCCACATCTCTTGATGCCGATGCTTCTGATTCTGATCCAGTTAAATAATCAGACTCTAAGGGAGAATTGTATACCTTGCTTGGACCAGGCTGATCCTAGCACTAATCATTTTCTGACAGAACCATCAGCCCTCTACAACAATGGTCTTCCACTTCATTTATGGAGTCCAACACTTGTAGGAATTCTAGTTACCTATAATCCTCTTCTTTTGAGAACAGCCCAACATATGCTTCTGTATCATCTTCTTCTCCTAATCCTAAAGATGAAGAATCTGTCCAACTCTTCTATTTTTGAGCAACAAAAGATTTCTCCTTCTTGCCCTTTAGTTGATGCTTCTTCATGTCCTTAGATTCAGTCCTCTTGTTTTGACAGTCAGCTAAGACATGTCCTGTCCTGTTGCAACAATAGCAAACAATCTTAGAATTAGTTTGTTTACTAGGTTTTGAGGCATACCTGTCCTCCTTGGGAGTTTTCTTTTTCTTGTAATACTCATCCTTGGAAAAGGATGTTGATGGTCTGGTTCTCCACTTCTTCTTTTTCATGAACCTTTGGAACTGCCTTGTAAAGGCAGTAAAGTCCTCATCAGAGGTGTGGCTGTCTGATGAGGTTGTATTAGGAATTCCTTCTTTTGCCTCAGCACTCCTTCTGGGTGGAGAAGGAGATTTTCTCCTGCCCTTTCTTGTGCTTTCAGCCTTGAAGGCAACTGATTTGTCCTTGTACTCAGACCTGCTGCTCTTCTCTTCCTTCTTCCTGGCAGTAAGCTGCATTTCATATGATAGCAGCTTTCCAAACAATATGGGAGGAGGTGTATCAGCAAGCATGGCCACCTCTCTGATGACAAAAATCTTTGTGTCCTAGTCCTTTATCATAGACCTGAGAAACTTGTCATTCAGTTCATATGTGCTGAAGACTCTTCCATATATCATCAGCTCATTAACTATCCTGAAGAACTTTTTATAGCATTCAGCTATGCTGTTTGAAAGGCCCCCTTTTTTTTCAACCACCGGGGTCTTAGCCCAGAATTGCCGCTTTACGGTGGCACCGACTCACGGGGAGGCCGCCACTACAAAACGCCAATTCTGCCGGCCCTTTTCGATCACAAACAGAGAAAAGTAAATTTTACACTGAATGTAAACAGGTCCACAGAAACACATATGAGTGAAATAACAACAAGTCCATCAATATATAGTAAAAGTAAGTACTGCAAAGGAACAGTTCAGATGAAATATTGAAATACGGGCTCGAGCACGGTATATCAGAGTCCTCACTACAAATCACTCATCGCGGAAGCTATAAAAGTACTAAACACTCACGGAGCTGGACACAGGTGCTTCGGTGCTAGACTGGCCCACCTCTATGCGCACAGTACTCCGCTGGTGCTGTTCCTTGGGCTGCTGGTCCCTATCTCCCATCCGGAGCTCCTGTAATATTGTGGTTCGAAAACCATTAGTCATAAAGACTATGCCCTATCATCCCCTACCCCTCCCCCCATGGCTCCTAAGCACCGAGCGGAGAGGAGGAAAGGGAAGCTACAATGGTGGAGAATAATCAAACGGATGACAGTGGAACTAGTCTAATAATTTTTCATGGTGTATAAACAACTAATAAAAATAGAGTACATCTAGCAGTTCTACGGTAGTGAGTAGTAAAATAGACAAATAGAAAGCAAGTAAGTAAACAGTAAGTAAATAGTAAGTAACTTTAACTTATATGAATGCCCATACAAACTAATAAGTTAAGGGGTCTTTTGCAAGGCTCTCATCATATAAAAAGTCCCATACGGATTTATACGTTGGGGTGTCGGTTGTATGCAAATATGAGTGTAGTGATATGCTATGCCATGATTCAAGTAAGTGCAACTCACGCACACGACTCTATGCACACAGACCTTTAGTTTCCTCCTGTTCGGGCAGCTAGCTTCACTCCAAGGAACCTCCGTAGTGTCAAACGGAGACAGTGGGTCGGGCCCCCCACTCCTAGGCGGGTATCCACACTACCGAGCCTAGCCCTTCCGTACGTCCCTAGAAGAACACAACCTAGAGTATCCGCGTACTAGTGCTGGCTATATCCACAAGACTTTCTTTGGCTAAGTGTCCCACACCGTCGGGTCAACGTACCTATGTCGGTGTGAATGACAATCAAATACCGAAGACCCACCACCTTATTCTTCATTCAAACACTCGAGCCCTCGGCTCCCCGGACTGTCCCGTCCGTGCATCTACCTTCAGAGCTACCGTCTGAATGGAAACCAAACCAACTTATTCTACCTTCCTAGCTACCGGGGTGTGTGAATGTGCAACCCTAGATATTCTAGATGCTCTTTTAATTTATTATTCCTACGGTTTACGTTAGCCAAGGACTGCCCCCGGTATTCCCTGTGAAGGGCTCTCAAATGGCACTAGGAACTATGATGGTAGCTGAAGCCCATCGTTCCCTTTCGCAAGGCACTTAATTTTATTGTTTATTACCCATTACCCAATCCCATTTGAATTACTTTGGATCTATCCTAGTGTATTGAGACTCTTCCTCTCCAACCAGGGTGGACGATCTTCCGTCGTTCCCGAACACCACTTAACAATAGCCAATCTCACACTCTACTCATCCTGACTTCCAATAATGAACTTACTTTATCTTACCCCGTCCAATCCAGAAAACTACAAAAATTCCACCTCCCCAAGTTCATTACCCACTCTAGTTCAGTTTCTGCGGTTTTACTATATGTAGACCATCCCAAGCTATATGAGGTATACAAGGGGAGGTACTCAAAATTGTCTTCCAAATCTCCTATAAAATTTACTGGAGGTCTATCATGACATAATTAGCCTAAATCCAGAAATTTATAATTTTCCTAATTAATCTGATATTTATTTAATTTTCCCGAAAGATTGGCCATGGGTAATTTTAAACATAAACTACATGATTTTCTCAAGTAATGGCAACCCAAAAATTATGATCACTAAATAACAGCAAGGTATCTTCAAATACTAATTTTCATGATTTTACAGAAATTATTTAATCTCTAATTAATTTATAAATTTTAATCCCATTAATCCTATGTAAAGAAGGAAGTACTTAAATTACTTATTATAAAATTATAGAAAAATCACTGAATATTAATATGGTACAGAAAAGGTCATTGTGAAAAGATCATAATTTTACAGGCTTACTAGACACCAAAATAGATTTAATTATGTTTTCATGGGAAACAACACTTAATGAAGCAAGCCTAAGAATTAATCTTCTAAAAATATCATAAAAATTCACAGAGATTTAAAATCATAATAAAAGTTCTCTTCCTAAACTTCATCAATTTCCAGGAAGTATTTTCTCCATAATAAATTTCTAAGTAAATAATACAAACTACTATATTGTTAATGAAGTATCCAAACCAATGATTCTAAATTAATTATAAAATGTCGAGAGCTTGTACTAACCTTAAAAACTTCTATACCAAAATCCCATCACTGTTCAGTGAGTTTTAGTGACATTTTCCATCTCTATAAGTTTTGAGCCCTAAACTAGGGTTAGGGTTTTGAGGGACTTATTTACTTTAAAATCCATTTAGATTTCTACAAGCGGATTCAAGCTACCGTAGAATTCTATCTGCCAAGTTTCAAATCATAACCAGTTCATTTGACCACTTGCCCTTCACAACCCACCAAGAGCCATCCTTAGGGTTTGGCCTTGGGTCCTAGAGCAAATCTACACCAATCCACCTCAAAATCCATGAGAGGATGCTATACACCATGCCTAGTCAACGGTAAAAATCTCATCCTCTGTTGAGGTGATTTGACCACTTAAAGTGCACTTTTGACCTAAAAACCCCTTAATAGGGCAAGGCTTAGGTTTCTCCATTTCCAATCTAAAACATCTCCAAATAAGATGAAAAATTAAACAGAGTCTCATGATGAACCCAGAGACCACTCACCAAAATTTGGGAGGGTTTGGAAGTCATTAAGCCATCTAATTAATTTTTTATTAGATTATTAAATTTTTCTAAAAACTATAGAAAATAATTCTCCAAAAATTTCCATTTTTGGACAAGCCTAAGGTATAGCTAGGGTAGACTCCCTGCCCAAATTTCAGATCATTTTGTCAAGGGATGAAGGGTGGGCACACCTTTTAGTCTCTTCCTAGCTCTATGTATAGATCCCACCAAAAGGGGTGCTCTTGTCAAAGCAGTGGACCAAATTGACCCATATTAATTTTAAAATAAAGTAGACCAAGAGGGCTACAAATTTCATGTTGACCATTTCTTCATATGAAGCCTCTAGGCATTTTTCACAAATTTTCTAAAGTGGTTGTTATTTGGATACAGAAAATCCATATAAAAGAAAAGATTAACTAAATACCACAGATCTTGAAGCAGATCCAACAGAGCTGGGTCATCTCCTTCCTCCAGCAAAGGTCTGAGATTAGCCCGACCTGGAGTGCATTCCAGATGCTGCCGCCGGCCAACCAGCCTCCTCCCTGGTCGGCCACTGCCACTACCACCTCCGTTGAGGTGGTGGCCATCGCCGGGCGGCGGCGCGGCTGTCGGAGAGGCGGAATCCGGCGAACCCAAGCACAAAATTTTGCGGGAAAATGGGAAGAGGAGCCCTTCTGATCGGGCTCCGTTGAGCCCGATTCTTAATCCTAAAGAAGGCTAAGATATACTCGTAGAAGGAGAGGAGGGGGGACCTTGTTCGCGGTTTGGAGGCGAGATGAACGTCGGTTTGTCATTTTCGCGGTGGTGGCATCGCCGGATCTCTTCAACAGCAAGAACAATAATCTAAATCTATTTAATCAAGAGTGTAAACCTCTCATCTTGCTCTGAGGGGCTTTTATAGATATCCAAGTTGGGAGGGGAAAGGGTAAACAATTATGGCCATGAAGGCTCTCCTCTTAATATTATTTCGGTTACGGTGGAGGAAGAGGAAAAGGTGGAAGATGAAATGTTTGATCCAGGTGGCGATTTCCGATTGGGTCAACTCTTCCTAATTTTATTAAGGAATTAAAGAAGGAAACGACCCATAAATACTCCTTGTGTAACTCCCCATAATCAGAGTTAATTGTGGCTTGGGTTACAGAAATTTCCAGCCTGGCTGACGTTTCGGCCTTTGTCACGGGCGTGATACGTAGGTCACGAGCGTGACAAGTGTGTTGAAAATTTGAGCTTATCGATCGTCTTACTGAGATCGACGATCGTCAAAGGGGTCACCCGTAGGTCACGGGCATGACGCGTAGGTCACAGGCATGATAGGCTTGGTTGAAAAACCTGCGTTCACCGGTCGTCTTCCTGAGATCGATGATCGTCGAAGGGGTGGTCACGCACGAGGTCACGGGCGAGACATGTCAGTCACGGGCGTTACATGCATGTTGAAAATTCGAGCTCGCCGATCGTCTTCCATAGACCGATGATCGTCGAAGGGGTCACACCCTAGGTCACGGGCATGACGCGTAGGTCACAGGCGTGACGGGCCGGGTTGAAAAGCCTGCGTTCACCGGTCATCTTCCTGAGATCGACGATCGTCGAATGGATGGTCACGCCCTAGGTCACGTGCGTGACATATCGGTCACGGGCGTGACAGGCCCAGGTGGAAACCCTGAGTTCGTCGATTGTCTTTTGCTTAGATCGACGATCGTCGAAGGGGTCACGCCCTAGGTCATGGGCATGACGTGTCAGTCACAGGCGTGATAGGCCCGGGTGGAAACCCTGAGTTCCTCGATTGTCTTGCTGAGATCGACAATCGTCGAAGGGGTCACGCCCTAGGTCACGGGCGTGACGTGTCAGTCACGGGCATGACCAACCCGTGACTCGAAATCTTGGTCGATAGATTTCAATTCTTTGGTTTCCTAGGGTTCTGTTATAACAAAACCACTTCTATGGGTCTAGTTGGAAATGGGATGTTACACTGTCAGTATTTTCTTGTCTAAATCTCTCATATTCTTGATTCAACATAGATTTCCTCTCTTCTCTAACCTCTTCAGTTCCCTCCATGTAGACAATCAGGGTGTCCCGCATTTCCTTGAAGGTTTTATAATGCACCAGATTCTGAAATGTGGCATCATCTATAGCACTTACAATAATGTTCTGTGCTCTTTTGTCTAGTGTTGCCAGAATGATCTCATCTTTTGTCATTTTAGAATAGTTCTTTGGGGTTCTAACATTTGCATCCAGAGCTGATACCTTCATTGGTATGAAGGGTCCTTCTAGCGCAGTAATGTTGATTCTTGGATCATAAGATTCCATAAACAATCTGACCCTTTCCTTCCAAATGCCAAAGCATTCATTCCTACAGATAGGCAGTTTCATAGATCCAAACTCCTTTTGATTAACATTTGAACCCATTCTTGAAATCTGTTAATTTCCTTGGAGATTTAATCAGGCTGTTAGGTCAATATTTGAGCAACCTCCCTCTGATACCACTTGAAAGACTTATTTCAAGAGCCTAGACACCTAGAGGGGGGGTGAATAAGTTCTTATTTTCTTTTATAATTAATGCAATTAAATAGTATTAACACATCACAGTAATTACAATCTACACTACAGAAATCACAGCACTGCAAACAATAGATTTATATTGGTTCCCAAAGGTATGGGTATACCCACTCCCCTTTCGCCTATCTAGTAGAGAACTGGATTCAGCCCAACTTCCTTCCACTAGCTCAGATCCATAGATCTTATAACTCAGAACCAGATTGGCTCCTACAGCTCAGACTTATACAAGTCTTACCTCAGATTCTTGCCAAAAATCCTACCTCAGGCCTCAGCCCTACCTCAGCCTTTATCACTATGCTTACAACCCAGACTATCACAAGTCATACACCTCAGGCCCTCAGCCCTACCTCAGCCTTTATAATGATTGGCTTACAACTCAGATCTTACAAAAGATCCTATAAGAAATTAATTGTTTAAGAGATACAAAGATATCACCAGATATATCTCTCTATAGGTGTGAGCTTCTTGATCAGCTCTTGAATAAACTGAATCTTCAAATTCAACCAGACTTAGCTGTTTCAAAGCTTCTTGATAGAACAATATAAGGTTGAACTCTTCTTGTTGTAGAAATTGATCTCCTGTCAGCTCCTTTCTTTAATTCAGAATAAGATATGAATCTTCTCTTGCAGACTGCTCTGGATCTGGCTTCTTAAGGGTTTCCCCTTTTCTTGTTGTCAGATTCTCTTTCCTGAAAAAATAGCTTGATTACTTCCTTAGTTCTGTTGTTATCTTTTCTGTTGTCAAGGATCAGTCTCTTATATAGAGTTTCCTCATGCTTAACGGCTGATCTGGTTTGTAACAACCTTTTGACAGTTCTGACAAAGGTGTCAGACCTGTTGGTTATGACATCTGTCGAGTCACTAGTCATGACAGCTGATTCCTTAAAGACTTTATAACTCAGCCTAACCACTCAGCAAACTGCTTCACATGAGTTGATACAAATAGACAAAGTGTCGACACAAGTCTTGACATAACTGATGCTGGCAGATGGAGACATAACACTCCATGTGTTGATATAATCATTCTTCAGCTAATCGACACATCTTCTATTTGTATGTGTCGACACAAGTCCTGTGTGTCGACACAACTGCTCCTGGTCTTGACATAACTGATGCTGGCAGATGGCGTTGAGTGTATATCCAGCTGTCGTTGAGTGTGTGTCGAGACGTCGTTGAGTGTGTGTCGACACAAGTTCTTTGTGTCGGCGCAAGCCTTCTGACTCAGTATAGAAGTTGTTGTTAGATGGCGTTAAGTGTCATCCAAATGTCATTGAGTGTATGTCGACACAAGTCCTACGTGTCGACATAACTTCTTCTGGTCTTGACTTAGCTATAGACAAATGGCGTTGAGTGTGTGTCGATACAAGTCCTGTGTGTCGACACAAACCTTCTTCAGGTGTCGACACAATTCCTGAGTGTCGACATATGCCTTTCTTCTGGTGTTGACATAGCTCCTGGGTGTCGACACAACTTCTGCTTTAGGTGTCGACACAATTCCTGCCTTAGGTGTCGAGACAATTCTGGGTGTCGACACAACTTCTTCTTTAGGTGTCGACACAATGCCTGGGTGTCGACACAGGCCTTGTTTCTCGTATCAACACAACTTCTGAGTGTCGACACAATTCTTCACAAGTGTCAACACTTGTACTTGGAAAAATTTCTTGCAAACCTTACACCTGCACAATAAAACTCAAACATCCATCAAATACAAATTGATGTATATCATTGAGTAAGATGAGGCTTCTCCAAATCTGGTACATATTTTTAAGTGTACCCAATAGATGGATCTTTGGATACAGATTTACTATCACATAAAACACCCTCATAAGAGATTCTAGGTCGTTTAGGGTTGAAATGCCCTAGAATGCTAGTGTGAACCCTATGGTTGAGTTTTGAGCTCAAAGAAGGATATGGGACTATATGTCCTTGGAATGTATTGAAACTTGGTAGGTGTGATCCTAGGGTGGAAATAAGCCCTAGGTATGGATCTTAAAGCTTTAGGAACTTATATTCCCCATGAAATAAATTAGGACCAATTAGGGAACTTTTACTCATGATTTTTATCACCTGATCATATTACCTTATATGTCCATAAAACTTATGAAGTAACCTTAAATGGTTGTCACTAATCTCTGGAAATTTTGTTATGAATTATGGATTAATATTTTTGGTACGTCATTCACAAATTTAGTGTTTGTCATATTCATCAATGAATTTATTTTTAACTATTTCCTCATTGAAAAGTTATATAACTTGGGTAGAGGATTTTTTAGGGAAACAATAAGCTCTTGGAATTTTTAAAAAACTATTGGAAGTCTTTTTATATTGGTTGCATCACAAAGTTCCTTATGTAGAATATATTTAAATGATTTATTTGGGTGACCAAATTTTCCTAGAAAATTACGATTTTTGGACTGTAGAATTGTTTGGTCACTTTGGAGATCTGGTAATTGTTATATAATTTTTGGATGATTAATTTTGTTATTTCCCATTCTGCCCTATCCTTGTGGGTATTTTGTCAATAATTAGTTTGAAAAATAGAACATTTTTGGAAAATTGTGAAATTCTGTAATTACAGTTATTGTAATGTTATACTTGTAACAATTTTGTTAAGGCCATTTTATGTCAGAAATTTGTACTTGGTGTTCAAAAGCACAGTTTGCCATATTTTGCAGAAAATTAAATAAATGCCAAATAAATTTAGGAATTTTTTTTATCTTTTGGATTTCATCTTAAAATATCATGATTGACCCCTGTAAGAGTCTTAGGTCATTTTGATGAATATCTGGAGGGATCGCCATTCATGCTCGCCACGTAGCTCAATAGTTCTGAACATTATAAAATTGTAGAATTAAGGAATCATGTGAACCTTGGTACGGGATAAAGGAGATAGTTGGTGGATTTAATCAGGGGAGTATGAATGAGTTCACCATTGGAGGTCAGCTGTGAGAGCCTTATTTACTAGGGGAAAGGTTGTGCTCAGAATCGACGAAGGATCGTCTTTCCTTTGGAGAAATTCTAAATACACTTACGGTTAGCTCAAGTGTAAGATCAGTAGAGTCGGGACAGGGTAGATACAAAAAAAATAAGTACCATGCGAAAGGAAGCTTTGGGCTTTAACCCATCATAGTTCATATTGCCCTCGAGAGCCCTTCACAGGGAATTCCCTGGGCAGTCTAAGGTTAACCATAAACTGTAAGGCTAAACTGTTAGTGCAAGATTAATTCTAAGTACTTCACTTTCATTGGCCCCGTATTCACGGGAGTCAAGTTTGGTATAGAATCACGAGCGATAGGCTCGATAGTGGTAGGTACGGACTTGTTAGTCTGGGGAGCTAGTGGCTCAGAAGATTGTTGTGATGGATAGGTTAGTACGGGGAGTCGATCGCTCAGAGATTCATTTTTATCATAATTTCATGCACATAAAGGTGGTGGGTCTTCAGTATTAGACGATCATTGGCACTGACATTGATACGTTGACTCAGCAAGTGTGGTTCTCACTTAGCCAAGAAAAAGACTGGTGGATTTTCCAGCAGAGTATACAGGGGCTCCGCAGTTGTGTTCTTTATATTGAGGCATACGAAGGTCTAGGTTAGGTGGTGTGAATACCGACCGAGAGATGGGGTGGCCCAATCCATCGCCCATATTTGCCACAACGGGACGTACCTGAGAGTTTAGCTAACTCCAAATGGGGGAACTAAAGTTGTGTGCGTATAGAGTCTAGTGTGTTTGTTACACTTGTATGAACAAAGCATTAAACCAGCATAACTTAGCATATCATGTCATCATTGCATTTAAACCCCTACCCCTATCGTATAAATTGGTATGAGACTCTTTATACGATAGGCCTTGCAAAACGACCCCTTAACTTATGAGTTTGTATGGGCATCCTTATAAGTTAAGGTTACTTATTATATAGCTTACTTTACTTTAATTTATCTATGGTAAAAGATAGTCGTAGTTCTTTACTTGTACTTTTCTTACTTATAGTGTAGCATGTGCTTACTACTCTGAACTTTACCTTGTTTACATTACTACTACATTGTTATAGTTCATTTATACATACTCCTGCTAGGGTAGTTATCACTTGATCTTATTCATTCTCCACCTAAAATATCTATCCTTTCCTCCTCCCCACACGAAGCCTAGGAGTCGCGGGGGTGAGGTGAGGACAATAGTGGCTTTATCTTTTGACTAACAGTCGGTGGACCATGTCATTTTAGGAATTCGAGGTGATGCACCAGTCGTAGTTGGATGGCAAATATCGAGGAGCAGTTGTTGCGCACTACTGCTACTACTCTGCAATAGGTCGAGGACGGTTTTTAGTTTGCTTCCGCTAGATGTGTAAGTTGTGTGAGAGAGATAATTTATATTAGACATGTACCGGGCTTAAGCCCATTTTCCACTCTCTTATATAAATGTACTCATTGTGGGTTTTTGCTCTTTATATACATATTGATAGTAAGCTGTGATTTGTGGACTTGTAGTACTCACTTACTTCTCTTTAGTTATCCTACTATCATGTGATCATTTTAGCCGGCAGGATCGGCCTCATGCAGTGGTGTCTAAGTTGGTAGTTGGAGTCACCGTAAGGTGGCGGTTCTGGGCGTAAGACCTGATGTTGAAAACAACTGGGGTCTTACACTATGTATTTTAGATATTGTTAGAGGAAGAATTGGATGACATTCTACTATTATATTAAAACAAGGGAAAATCCATACCAATTGAAGTAGAGATAAAGAGATGGCCTTGCATGGAGAGAGAAGGAAAAGGAACAACAACATCTTTAGCAATAAAAGTAGGTCGAACTCTTGTTGAATCCCACTTTCACCATCAAAACAAATAGATAAATAAAAGTTGTAAATCTCTAACAAAAGGACCCTCCACTTTCTATTTTTCTTTGATACATTTATTCCTCAATGTGACTGAATTCTGCTTAATTTTTTAAAAAATAACGCAAAAAATAATGCGGAAAATGATGCTTTCATTCATAAAAAAAATTTATTGTTTTCTGTGGCAGAAATGAAAAATAAGGAATGAAAATGCAAATATTTTTGTGAGTAAAAATAAGAAGGATGAAGGGCAATGGATTATATTAGAATATGGCAGAAATGAGAAATTAAAAATAAGAAAGAAAAATGTTAATGGGTAGATTTAAGATTAATTGGCTATGAATTGTATGAAAGTTTTATGCAAAATAAAATACCATCTTTTGTAGCTCTCAATGGAGATGAGCATTCATAAATAACAAAGAAATGGTTGATGGTGATGGTGATGATGGACAACAAACTTCTAGCATTAAATTAATGAATTATATTAATCATGACTAAATTCTGATAGAAAACAATGATTGATACTTTATATTTCACAAAATAATTAACACTTGCTTTGAACTCCGAGGAGAGTAAAAAATAAAAATTTATAAATAAAGAAAACAAATCATTTATTTAGCTGGTAAAATATTTAATTAAAAAACCATCTGACGCCTTGCCGCAAATAACCCAAATGTTTTCTCTTGCAAATATAGTATAAGTGGGGTGGCCATTATATTGCAAAATTTTGATTGGGCAAAAATTTTAGGGAAACTTCATCTAGTCATAATGAGTTGTATGATTGCGACTGTACTGTGATCCGATCACCGAATTCTTATCAATCAAATTCTAAAATAAAAGTATGGAAAAATTAGAAGTCTTATCTAAACATATTGAAAACTTCAATTTAAGAGTCTACTATATATATTGTTTATATTTTTAAAATTAGACACCAACACAAATTATTGGCAGTTTATTCTTCAAGAAAATAATAAATTGCAATATAATTTCTTCTAAGTGGAAATATCAAACATCTTAACTACAAAAAATACAATGTAAAGTCATCATCAAAATGGGTGTAAACTTTTATTTTAAAAAATGGAAGCCATTCTTGAGCCATTCCAAATCCATGTGTATATTTTCTCCCTCTTACGAAAAAAATGGTCAATTTACTTACAAATGGATCAGGGCCTTATGAGGAATGGAGAGGCAAGAAACTTGCAAGTCGTTGAAGGGAGAAAAACATATTCAAAACCCTAGTGAGACGAGTAGCCGGGCTTATAAGGAACTTGTAGGCCAAGGAATTTGCATGTCGAGAACTTACACGCCGACGCTGAGTGATCGTGAGGAGAGGGCTGGTGGTCGGCATAAATGGAGAAGTTGCAAGGGGCTATCGATAGGCGGAAAAGTAGAGTCGCGGGGATGTGGGTCGGCGGTCGGTAGAAAAGGTGAGTAGATCTCGCGGTCGCAAGAAATGTGGGAGAATGACTGAGGTTTAGGGTTAGAAAAGCTGTCAGGTGATAGGAGAGGAAATGAAACCTTTTAAGTGAAATATTTGTATTACAAAACCCTTTGTCGTTTGCCGCAATTAAAAATATATTCCCACCTCATGCTTTGTCATTAACAAAAAATATTTTCCCGCCCTCCTGTTCGCAAATCACACATTATTTTTTTTATAAAAAATATGCCAATAGCCATGGTTTTTTACAAAATGTCGCGAATATCAAAATAATTGGCCATACTTCAAAAAACGTCGCAAAATAAACATCGTTATTAAATTAGAATATTATAGTGCCGACTACTATAGGCGCTTTGTACAGAACTCTTCACGAATATCTCTACCTCTCACTACTTTGACAAATAAGGATCATAAGTTTATTTTGACGTTGGCATGTGCTCGAGCATTTAAAGAGTTGAAGAGTTATCTAACCACGACACCGATTTGGTGTTCGTCATATGGTATAGAAGGCTATGAGATCTATATTGACGCCTCATGGAGCAGCTTAGGGTGCTTTATTCTTTAGGTAAGAAAGTTTATTGCGTATTGCTCTCGCCAGCTAAAGGTCCATGAGTGGAATTATCCAGTCCCCAACTTGGAGTTAGCGGCAATGATATTCTCCATTAAGCTGTTGAAGCATTACTTGTATAATGTGAAGATTGATATGTTTATGGAACAAAAGGAACTGAAATATATTTTGACTCAAAAAGATCTAAATATGCAACAAAGGTAGTGGATGGAGTTCCTAGGCTACTACACCTTTGAGACTCATTACACTCCCGGTACGGGAAATGTAGTTGCTGATGTGTGAAGTTACAAGGCTCCAGCACATGAAAACTAGATTCAGATGCATGATGAGCATCTAGTTTGTGATTTAGAGGTCTTGGAGATCTCTTGTGTTGACAAGAGAGAAGGCACTAGTGTATGCTTAAACTAACGGTGATACATTATGACCTTGTAGATAGAATTCAACAAGCAATGGGGCTTGAAGAATGCATGAAGTTCTATATGGCGGCGATAGTGGATGCGTTAAATTCCTAGTTTTCTTTAATATACTTTTATGGAAAGATAGTTGGTTGTGTGTTCCCAATTTTGTCATACTACTAGAGGATTTGATGTACATGGCACACTTTATGATGTACTTAATCTATTCGGTGAGCACAACGATGTTTAAATACATAAAGAAGCTGATTTGTTTGTCGGGTTTGAAGAAATAGATAGCCCTCATTGTGGTGAAGTGTCGCACTTGCACTCTTGTGAAGGCAAAATGTCAAAAGCATGTTGGATTTCCTGCATCATTACTGATTCTAGAATGGAAGTTTGATGAAATGTTTATGGATTTCATACATGGTTTGTCGAAATAGCAAACAAGAACGATGCCATTTGGGTGATCTTGGATCACTTAACGAAGGTATCACACATTATTTAAAACTGGACGGATGATTTAGTAGAGAAATTGGCCAAACTTTATGTTGATAACATAGTACGATTCAACGATGTTCCCCTTAGCATAAGTGATAGGGATGGGCACTTTACATTAAATGCAGGAGGCTTGTCCACAATCTGTTGGGTACCAAGCTGAAGTTCAACACGACATTCATCATAAAATGGATGGTCAGACCGAGAGGGTTAATAGGATAATGGAGGATATGCTTCGTATGCGTGCCTTATATGGAGGAAAGTTATGGGAGGACCATCTTTATATGATCAAATACAAATCAAGCGAGTATACATATGGAGCCCTTCAAGGCTTTATACTGTAGGAATTGTCGTAATCCATTAGCTTGGGTAGAAATAGGCGAAAAAAAGCAGTTTAAGAGAAAATATGTCAATGATAAAAATTTAACGATACGTGCAATCTGAGAACGTTTGTTGATTGCACAAGATAGAAAAGCAAAATACTACAACACCAAGCACAAGGATATCAAGATCATAATTAATGACTGGGTGTATCTTAAATAAAATATTTTGAGGATGTGTCAAGGATTTGATGCTTCAGAAAGGTAAGTCTGAGATACCATGGACTATTTGAGATAAAGGAGTGTGTTGGTGATGCTGCCTATAGGTTTGCTCTTTCAGCAGAGTTGAATGATTTGCATGATGTGTTTTACATATCAAACCTGAGAAATGTTGTGCATGAGCCTACACATATCATTGTTGTGGATTAGGTGTCGGTCCTTGGTGGGTTGAAGATGAAGTCAAACCCATTCGTATCGAAGACTTAGAGGTTAAGCAGTTGCGTAACAAGGTGACCAGAATGGTAAAATTCCTTTGGAACAATTGTGGTCAAAATGAACTTTCATGGGAGTGTTAGCAAACCATAATAGAGGAGTTTCCCAAGCTATTCCGTTGAGGTACATTTTTGTATATTATGCACTTTGATGTTATTTTTCTGTACTGTATAATTTTGGGACAAAATTTCTTAAAAAGAGAAGAATTGTAAAACTTCAATTTTCTGACCATTGAAAATAACATATATCTTGTTGTTGGAGATATTGTAATGCGAAAGTGATATATCCCCGGTGACAGCGGTCTAGTCGATGCAGTTGATAAGGAAATATAGTTGATATGATACCATCTTCGATATAGATATCGCCTTGTGCTAGTGGTTCAGTCGATGAAGTCGAAAAATGATGCATAGATTTTGTAATGTGAGATGAGTGCATGATATGCAATAAGTGATTGAAATGATGAGATGTGATTAATTACGCAATGGGATGGATAGTGCACCTATCATTACAGAGTATAGAATCAACTGTCGTATTTTTCCGAGTCTGTCAAGTAAATGTACTCATAAGGAAGAGCTATTATTTTATCTTTACAAAATAGTGAGTGATTTTGAAAAATAAAAGACAATATGCAATTAAACAAATTAAGATAAAATTTATGAGAGAAAGGCTAGCAATTATTTTAGAATCACTTTGGATAAAATGAACATTGATTGAAATATTAAAGTGCAAGTTCCAATAATTTTTCTTCGACCGTGGAGGTTTCTAAATTATGTTAATGCCCCTCTCGGGAATTCTATTAACATTTAACCTTAGGTGGCACGATTAAGACCCCTAGACAAGTCAAACCCACTAATCTTTCTTTAGGCGTGAACCCCTTTGTTGGGTTTGACCCCAATCCATAAGATTTGGGCTATCCTCTAATGAGGATTGCCTGACAACTCTTTTTGTCTTTGAGTGATCTTCTAATATCAAAAACATCTCGGTAAAATCTAGGATAGGGATCTAGGATCAAAGACTATGTAGCGATACATTTAAGTGATCTCCTCGTATCCACAACGTCTAGGAAAAATCTAGGATACGGATCTAGAATCTAACTCTCTATAGTAGAATTCAAACAAATTATAATCGAAGACAACCCAAAGCAAATTAAAGTAGAGAGCTTGCTAGATAGACAAAAGAAAACCAAAGTTTATTTCATTCAAAAGTTCATCATGATAGAGTGCTAAATTAATTTTACCTACTCATCATGATGGAGAAACTACATAACATGATTGAGAAATACATGATTACTAAAGAAGAGCGAACTAGAAATACCAAACTACAATGCTAAAATACAACATGGAACAGAAATTAAACAAAGCTAAACTATGAACTTAAAATGAAAAATAAGGAAAGATAATACCAAATTATAGAATTTCTCCATAAAAATCTCGCTCCTCAGCTCAAAAAAAAGACTGGTATTTATAAGAAAAATTTCATGAGAGTCAATCCCCAGGTCACGCCTCTAAGTCAGTCACGCACGTCACCAAGCAATGTAATATTTATCTGACGTGGAAACAACCATATAGAATAGAGGCGGCACATTGTCCATGACTAAGGTCACGCCCCCTGGTCACTCCCGTGACCACGAAATGTAAAAGTAAAGTTCTCAAAAAACTTTCAAAAAATTTCCCTATTTACATCAGTGAGCTTTAAATTTATATTAGCATCCAATAATTTCCTTAATCTCAAAAAGAAGGTATTTATGTACTTAAATAAAAGAAAAGTTAAACAAAATTTGATAAAATATAAAATAAAAACTATAGTAAAAATATGATAAAATATGAGTCATCAAATACCTCCATACTTAACCGTTTGTTAGTCCCGAGCAAACAACCACTTATAGGAAGTAGACAATATTGAATAGATAAGTGAATTTTTGAACCTAAGGAGTAAAATTTTAAGTCAAAAGAAGAAAAACCTACTCAACATATAAATTAACTTACAAATTTCAAAACACGTTTCTACGTATTATTTGTACTTTCAAAAAAAAGCCAGTAAATCCAATGATTGAATTTATAGAGAGAGTAGTATGTTTTCTACAATAAATATTATGCAAAATTAGAAACCGGGATTCCCTCCAAAGATATCCATCAATGACGATGGCCATAGACTTTCCCTTTCACACTCTCTCCACGACACTAGTATAACTCATAAACACAAATCAATAGGGCCTACTTATGTTGATATGTTAGGTTTAGGATAAGGGTCAGGTAAACAAAGATAAACACGATGGCTAGTACCTAATAAACAAACATCAATCTTTTAAGTAGATCAACATGTAGTACAAACTATTTGACTATATTTTTGTTAACATCAAATACATACTTCTTTTTTCTATATTCTATACTCATGCTTGAATTTTTTTTCCTTTCATCAAGTTTTTGATTTGTTTTCATTTCTTTTTTTCTAGCAAAAAGAAGAATATCAAATATCGTCATAACCATGATTTGTAAGGAATACACATTACTAAACTTTTAAGCTCTTTTTTTTTGAAAAAGTGTGCAAATAGGAAGCTATTTAGGCCTTGGTTAAATTATTAGGGTGGGGCTAAAACAAAAGAATGGATAAGGTCAAAGTTGCTAAGAAAAGGTAAAATATTGGCGTGCGGATTGGAAATGAACAAATGGGCCAAAAGAAATGCCTAACTTGTTCCAAATTTTAATTAGAATAAACTGTATTTATGTACTAAGAAAAAGATAAATCCGATAGTATGCTGAATAGTTAGTTCTATACAAAATTCTACTAACACGTGTGCTTGACTAGAAACACAACATGGCCAACAGTTTTTCTCCAAAATTCAAGAAAATCTAATAAAGCATGAAAATTATCTAAACACTCTAAAGAAAGTTTATTTGGCTAAGAATTTTGCAAACAAGTAGGCATGAAAATAATGATTTCTGAAGAAAAGATTAAAAATATTTTTAATAAAATTTTATAAATATATTTATATATATCTTTAAAATATATATATTTTAATGTTATTAAAAAGATTATTATTTTAAAAAAGTAGAAAAGTGCCCATAATCTCAAAGTATCCCCCCATACTTAAATAAAACATTATCCCTAAAGTTTGAGAAGAGTAGAAGTAAGAGAACTCCCCTGAAGAGGAGGGGACCGGAGAACAAAAGCGATCTGAAAAATAGCATAACATAATATGATAATTTATCAAAAAAAGTATAATGATATAAGAGGATACATTATATGAACCGATACATAGTAATATTGAAACAAATACTAAAAAGAAAAAAAAAACGCGAGTAGTCAAAGATATCATAATCTTCATCACAATATCTCCCACTCTTTTGAATATAAGTGTGGAGCTCTGTGAATTCTCACCCGATATGTCTTATAGCAGCCTTGTGGTACCGCTCCAAGTTATCGAAACGATCATTGATTCGAGCACCGAGGTAAAACTCCATTTCCTCCATTTGCGTTGTGGTCGAATTGAAATGAACATTCTGATGCAATCTCAGCAAGTGCATCGATCATCATCATGTAATAAACTGGGGGAGTTATCCTCCGAGTATCGATTCTCTCGAGGAGTGCAGATTTGGAGTGTGTTCTTCCTCATTGGAAAGTGATTGAAAACCCAATAAAGGTCTGGAGGTTGAGTTTTTATTTTAGAAAAACTAAAATTAATTACACGGGGCGCCTTCACGGCTTCGCAATGGTGGAAGACTCCGATGAGTATTAGGGCGTGTGGTCATAACTACTGAGGGTTGAAAACACCTCCCGCCAAACCAGACCCTAACACACGTTTCTGCGGCGTATCACCAAGCAACAACCAAAAGTAAGAAAAGGAAGTAAAGCCAAACTATGGACTACAACAACATTTGCAATAGTAAACCATCATGAACAATGTTAAGAGTTCCTAGCAAGTTTAGCTAACATCCAAAGAATAGAAACAACATCCAAATTAGAGTAAAGAGGATATTTACAACCCAACTCCTGAAGGCTAGCCACGATTCTCATCCGGAGTCGAAGGTTGTCGGTCTTCATCCGGGCTCGGTCAGTGGTTGACGTCTGAGGAAGCTTGAAGTGATGTCACTTACTTCAAAGGTGTTTTCACCATCTTCTTCATGATTCATGAAGGCTGGTAGTCGCCGGAAAGCTCTCCAATAGCACCGAGAAGAAGCTACCAATGCTCCTCTTGAGATGGAGATGAAGAAAATAGAAGAAGATCTTCGCTTTTGGTGAAGTTTTGAGGAAGAACGGTGTCCGGACGAGCTCTCCAAGGAGGAGTAAAAAAGGGTTGGAGGAAGATTTTACTGCTTAGAGGAGAGGAAATGGTGGAATGATGTCGCAGCCCCTCCGCCACTACTTGATGTTGACCCGGTTGCCGAGGCACAACGACACAATGATCTTAGTTTCCATGATGATGCTGAAGGAAGACTGCGTTACAACCTCCGCCCACAGCGTGCTAAATCCACCATGAAGAATTAATTATCTTATTTCATGCACTTTTATTTTATTTGGATGAATATAAAATTATTCCATGTTTGGATAATAATTTTATATTCATAGATGTTATGTAATTTTTATTTTGGACACTTTATATTTTGTGCTGTGTATTTAACCATACAGATGGATGAGATTACATCTCCATCATGGATGGTTAAGGGCTTGTTGTAACTCCTATATAAGGAGGAACTTATGTGGATTTTATTAATGAAGAAGAAAACCCTATTTCCCTTGTGAGAATTTCGGCCAAGAGGTTTCCCCCTTACCGCCACCCCCATTAGGTGTGAAGCCTCCCCTTTGCTACCTCTATCCTGTTCGGTGCGACTCCGGCATGGCTTCCTTCAGTGCGACTCCAAGGAAGAAGGTTGCAGTCCCATTCGGTGTGAAGTCAGTGGTTCCGTGGAGAGAGTGAATCTCCCACCATATCTTGTGTGATTGATGTTCTTGGTTGGGTAATCTCTTCCTCTCTTAGTGATTCTTTATTTGAGTTTGTGGATGTTTTGCGAACCATCTTTTCCATGGTGTTTAAATACATCGCTTGCAAAATAATATTCGACTTTGTTGCTATTGAATCTATTGTATTCCGGATCAGGAAGATCCGTTGCGGGAGCGAGACTTGGCCTAGCCTTGACTTGCTCTCCAATATCGGTATACTTTATGTTAACAAGGGAGTTAATCTCAACTGGAACTCGAATGCCATTTGAAGTTTGCCCTGCTCTGAAATAAATTATTGTTGTGTTTGAAATGGCTCAAGTTGATATAATAGGTGCTTGTGTAGGTGCGGTGAGTTATGTTCTTGTTGGAGAGGTAGGTCTTAAGCATGTTGTATCGAGTCCGGCTTACGGTGAGTTGTGTGCTTGTTGGAGAGGTAGGTCTTAAGAACGTTGTATCGAGTCCGGCTTGAATCTTCTATTTTGATTTTATCATTCGGATTTGGGAGCCAACCCGACCCCTTTTCTCTCGCTTTTGGTCGGAGCCCTCCTATCTTATTTTTTATGTTCTGTGACGATAGTTTCCATTAGCGTAATCGAGCACGTATCATGGTCTCCCCTACATCAATTTGGTATTAGAGGCGGTCGTCTCAATTTCCTAATTGAAACGTCCTCGCTTGAGTATTGTCGGCACACTCAATAAAAACGAACAAAAACCCCAAAAAAAAATTTCTTACTCTGCCAATAGCGCTCTAAAATCTGTAATTTTCAGCGAAAAGTTCAATTTTTTTTTTTTAACGTCCTACCTTTTTATCACGTCAGGAAATTATAAAAAAATTTTGTTTTCAATATAGGGTCAGCCCTAGGAAAAATCATTTTCCCAAAAAAATTCTACACTTGAATGCGCACTAGGCTAGACACGAAATACACTGCACCTTCATCTTCTAGGATGGCTGCGAATGAGCAAGGGAATCCCAATGCTGAGACCATAGAGGGTCTACGTAACGAAATGAATGAGATTAGGGCCATGTTAGGACTACTCCTTTTGAATCAAGGAGGGTCGCCACCTCCACCCTTTATTGTTGCGCAGCCCAACCGGCACCAACAACTCCCTGATTCGGATTCCGATGAGGACTCTCCCCGAGTACCCCCTCAAGAACACCACCACGAGAGAGGTTTTGATATCACGAGGGCCATTAAGATTAATGCCCACACTTACGATGGCATGGGAGATCCCCAGATCTTCCTTAACTAGACGGTGAATATGGATTGTTACTTTGAATGACACAATCTTACGGATCCCTAAAAGGTCCATGTTGCCCGGATTAAGGTAACAGGTCATGCGAAGATGTTTTGGCTGAATGAGGAGCGAAGATTAGGAATCGGACATGGAGCCCCACTTATTGGATGGGCCGTGATGAAGAACCTGTTGACCATTCAGTACGTTCCCGCGTACCATCGGACACAGATGTTCGACGAGCTTGCCACTCCGCGGAAGGGCTCAAATTCGGGAGCTGAGGATATGGGAGAACTGAAAGACCATATGGTGCGTTGTGATCTTAGGGAGATCCTCGAGGTAACCCTATCCATATTTCATAAGGGGCTTCAACCCGATATTCAGCGGAAGCTCTTACGATATGGTCATACGGACCTGAACACGACATTCAATGCCGCCCTCAACATTGAAAAGCACTTAACCTCTAAGGCTCACTCTCGTTATTCCCATGCGAATGGAAAGTCCACAGCTGGAGCATCTTCCTCCAAATATAAGGACAAAGGGAAGTTTCAGTACACCGAGTCAAAGTCTGTCGTGATCACTGCAAGGAACGCTAAGAACCCCACAAGTGAGTGTATCCCCATCGGGAAAGTTAGCAAGTCTAACGCTACATGATACTTTTGCGACATTGAAGGTCACTATGCCTTTGAATGCCCAACGAAGACTAAATCCATAGCCTTATTAGAGTCGACTACCGACCTTGTTGATTACGTATATGAGGCTGCTGAGGAGAGTGACCCAGATGGTGTCCTAAGTGATTTAGAGGACGATCACCCCCTTATGGTGATGCATTATATCTTGACCACTCATCGTCTGTTTGATGACTGGAATAGGAAGAGTATATTTTTCTTGATATTTAAGAGTGGCGATAAGTTGTGCAAGTTGATCATTGATAGTGGCAGTTGTGTAAACGTCATCTCTGAGAATGTCGTTACACGTATGTCCCTGACTACGCATCCCCACCCGACTCCCTATCAGGTAGCTTTGATTAATAAGGTTGTCGTCCCAGTCACCAAGCGATGCCTTCTACCCCTCTCGATAAAATCCTATACTGATGAGGTGTGGTGTGATGTCCTTCCTATGGACGCTTGTCACGTGTTGTTGGGCCGCCCTTGGCTTTACGACCGCGACGTGACACACTTTGGGAGAGACAACACGTATGAATTTAAATTTAATGGCAAGGTCATTACGTTGAGGCCAACCGTCCCGAAGAAGCCAGTAGCTTTGGCTAAGGACACCACTGTTCCGGTTGAGAGGAAGACGTTGAGTCTAGTGGGTAAAAAATAATTTGTGAAGGATCCCTTTCTTGACGGGATGATGTACGCACTAGTTCTTATGAGTGCGAAGGAATATTCGAGAGCATTGGACGATTTTCCTAAAGAGTTACGGGTATTGTTGGACGAATATAAGGACGTGTACAAGGATGAGCTGCCTTCGGTGTTACCACCGCTGAGGAATATACAGCATGCGATAGAACTTATCTCTGGTTCCTCCTTACCAAACCAGCCCCACTATAGGCTTCATCCCACAACCCATAAAGAGTTACAGACCCAGATCGAGGATTTGATGAAAAAAAGGGTTCATTAGGACTAGTATGAGTCCATGTGCGGTACCTGCCCTTCTTGCTCCCAAGAAGGATTGCACGTGGTGAATGTGTGTTCATAACCGTGTTATCAACAATATTACCATCAAATATAGATTTCCTATTCCGCGATTAGATGACCTCCTAGATGTCTTATCTGGCGCTACCATTTTTTCAAAGTTATATTTGTGGAGTGGCTATCACCAGACTAGGATCCGTGAGGGGGACGAATGGAAGACTGCGTTTTAGTCTAAGGATGGGTTATACGAGTGGCTTCTGATGCCCTTTGGGCTATCCAATGCCCCAAGTACCTTCTCCCGGATGATGACACATGTCTTTCAGCCTTACATGGGGAAGTTTGTGGTCGTCTATTTTGATGACATCTTGGTCTTTAGTACCACCACTGCTGAGCACGTCTCCCACAAGAGGTCGGTTCATTCCACCCTACAGAAGGAAACCTTATTACTTAATCTCAAGAAGTGCACATTTTATGTCCCTGAAGTGGAGTTCTTAGGCAACATAGTTGGCTCGGAAGGCATTAGAGTTTACCCTAACAAGGTTAAAATAATTATTGATTGGCTTGAACCGACCACGTTACGAGAGGTGCGAAGTTTCCATGGGTTAGCTACTTTTTATCGCCGTTTCATTCAAGAGTTTGGTAGCATTATGTCCCCCATTAGTGATTGCATGAAGAAAGGTGAGTTCACTTAGACAAAGTCCGCCACTATTGCGTTCCAACGCATTAAGGAACTTATGACTGAGGCACCTATCTTACATCCACCTGACTTCACAAAGGTCTTTGAGCTTACGTGTGACGCTTCTGGCATGGGAATAAGAGGTGTCTTGAGTCAGGAAGGACACCCTGTGAGTTATTTTAGTGATAAGTTAGCGGGCACCAAATTGAATTAATCAAATTACGATAGGGAGTTTTATGCCGTCATAAGATGTTTCCACCATTGGAGGCACTATCTCCTCTCTAAGGAGTTTATGATCCTCTCCGATCACGAAGCATTGCGGTTCATCAATGGCCAGCATAAAATCAGCCCGCGTCACGCCAAGTGGGTATCATTCCTACAGGGATACACTTTTAATCTCAAACACCTTAAGGGAGCTGACAATCGAGTCGCGGATTCTCTTAGACGCCTAACCCTATTACTCACAATTATGGAGGTTAACGTGGTAGGATTCGAGCGAATCAAGGATGAGTACGCCACATGCCTAGATTTTTCAGGACGCATATTTGTCTTCCCAAGATAGCTCCCCCACGATTATATCAACGTTCGTCATTAAGGATGGCTATCTATTTAGACATGGGAAGTTGTGTATTCAGCAGTCATCGTTACGCCTCCATATCATCTGGGAACTGCATAGCGGAGGGTTGAGTGTTCATTTCGGTAGGGATAAGACCATTACGTTAGTTGAGGAAAAATTCTATTGGCCAAAACATAAGGCAATGGTGGGACATGTGGTTAGTAGTTTTCATACTTGTCAGGTATCCAAGGGCACCAAAACCAACGTCGGATTATATACACCGTTGCCTATACCTTCTACACCATGAGAAAACGTGAGCATGGACTTTGTCTTAGGCCTACCCGCTACTTTTTGTCATCATGATTCCATTCTTGTAGTTGTGGATAGGTTCTCTAAAATGGATTTCTTTATTCAGTGCACTAGAACCAACGATGCATCTCATATTGAAAAATTATTTTTTAAAGAAGTAGTTAGTCACCGGGGAGTGACCAAGAAAATAGTCTCGGATAGAGATGTTAAGTATACGAGCTATTTCTTGAAAACACTTTGGGTCTTAATGGGTACCAAGTTATTGTTTTCCTCCTCTTATCACCCTCAGACCGAGTGGCAGATGTAGGTGGTCAATCAGAGCCTAGGAAGCCTTCTTAGATGCCTAGTGAGCGATCACAAAGGTACGTGGGATCTTCTTCTCCATCACGCCCAGTTGGTCTATAATAATTCCAAAAATCGGTCCACCGGTCTGTCTCCATACAAGATTATTCACGAGTATAAGGCCCCTGTGCCTCTTAACTTGGTTCCGTTGCCCCCAACATATAAGACAAGTCAGTTTGCACAATCCTTCGCCAAACATATTCATGACCTACATGCACATATACGAGCTACCTTGACTGCTCAATATGAGTCTTATCAAACGCACGCTAATCTACATAGGAGGGTGTCGCACTTTAAAGTCGGCGATTTTGTCCTAGTCTGGTTAGTTCCCGAACATTTGCCATCTGGCACCATTAAAAAGTTGGCACCAAAGCGCGCCGGCCCTTTTCGGATTATAAAGAAACTAGGTCACAACGCTTTCGTGTTGGATTTGCCAGCTGATTTGTGTATTTCCCCTATTTTTAATGTCTCGTATTTGACGTCATTTGTTTCTCATCCACTTGAGTTGAATTCTTGTTCGTCTTCTCCCTCCACTAAAATTTCTAATGGGTTGGGGAGTGGTAGTTCGGATGATCTCTCTCTTTCGGTCCCCACAGGTATAACATCGGATGGTACGTTTCCTTCTTTTATTCCTACTGCGGACATGTTTCCCAGGTTTCCCAAGACATTTCTCACTCCAGATATGATACTTGCTGCTAAGCCACTTACTACTCCTGATGGTGCTACCTACCGCTTCCTCATCCGTTGGCATGACCGCCCCCCTTCAGATGACTCATGGGTACTCGCGACAGAGCTTCAACGTTTGGATGACGAGCTTATCCGCCGCAATCTCTTGGAGCATGCATCGGAGATACGTGATTTTGAGTGGGGGAGGATTGATGTCGCGGCCCCACCGCCACTACTTGATGACGACCCAGTTGCCGATGCACAACGACACAAAGATCTTAGGTGTCATGATGATGCTAAAGGAAGACCGCGTAACAACCTCCGCCCGCGGCGTGGTATATCCACCGTGAAGAATTAATTATCTTATTTCATGCACTTTTATTTTATATTGATGAATATAAAACTATTGCATGTTTGGATGATAATTTTATATTCATAAATGTTATGTAATTTTAATTTTGGACACTTTATATTGTGTGGTGTGTATTTAACCATACGGATGGATGAGATTACATCTCCATCTTGGATGGTTAAGGGCTGGTTGTAACTCCTATATAAGGATGCTCTTTTGTGGATTTTATTATTGAAGAAGAAAACCCTATTTCCCTTGTTAGAATTTTGGCCATGAGGTTTCCCCCTTTCCGCCGCCCCCATTAGGTGTGAAGCCTCCCCTTTGCTACCTCCATCCTATTCGGTGCGACTCCGACGTGGCGTCCTTTAGTGCGACTCCAAGGAAGAAGGTTGCAGCCCCATTCGGTGTGAAGCCGGTGGTTCCGTGGAGAGAGTGAATCTCCCACCATATCTTGTGTGATTGATGTTCCTTGTTGGGTAATCTCTTCCTTTCTTAGTGATTCTTTCTTTGAGTTTGTGGAGGTTTTTCGAACTGTCTTTTCCGTGGTTTTTAAATACATCGCTTGAAAAATCTGATTCGACTTCGTTGCTTGAATCTCTTGTATTCTGGATCGGGAAGATCCATTGCGGGAGCGAGACTTGGCCTAGCCTTGATTTGCTCTCAAAGATCGGTATACTTTGTGTAAACAAAGGAGTTAATCTCAACTGGAACTTGACCGCCATTTGATGTTTGCCACTGCTCCGAAATAAATTATTGATGCGTTTGAAACGCCTCAAGTTAATAAAATAGGTGCTTGTGTAGGTGCAGTGAGTGGTGTGCTTGTTGGAGAGGTAGTCTTAAGGACGTTGTATCGAGTCCGGCTTACGGTGAGTTGTGTGCTTGTTGGAGAGGTAGGTCTTAAGGACGTTGTATCGAGTCCGGCTTTAATCTTCTATATTGATTTTATCATTCGGATTTGGGAGCCAACCCCACCCCTTTTCGCTCGCTTTTGGTCGGAGCACTCTTATCTTATTTTTATGTTATCTGACGATAGTTTCCGTTAGCATAATCGAGCACGTATCACGGTCTCCCCAACATCATTTTTTTGATGCAGCAACCCCAGGGCCGACCCGCCCCAGAGGTCCAGAGGGCCTTTCTAGAAAGCTCACAAACCAGCGGCCCACTACCGGACTGTAACCCAAGAACCCCAACCCGTCCTTGGTCCCACCACAGGATCACAGTAGGTTGTTGATGCCTGGGATCGAACCCAAGACCTTCTTGATAAAAACCTTTCAGGCAAGCAGCTCATCACCAATTGAGTTCGATCCCAGGCCTCAACAACCTACTGTGCTCTTGTGGTTAGACCAGGGATGGGTTGCGGTGCTTGGGCTATAGCCCGGCAGTGGGCCGCTTGTTCGTGAGCCTTCTGGCTAGGCCCTCTGGGCCTCTGGGGCGGGTCGGCCTTGGGGTTATTGCATCACAGAATCTCGCCTGCTCTAGTCAACTCCTGAGCTTAAATATGAGTAGGTCTGAAAAATGGTCATGCATAGTTTGGCGCACGACCGTGCGTTAATCGTGCGATATTAACTTTCAGGACAAAGCTTGCTGAGGAAGATGAGTTGACCCATTCGTTTTACTCGCGCACGGATGCTTCTGCTCGTACGTGAAGGAAAACACACGGGTAACCACAGAGTGCTGAAATTCCTAGCAAGCAGGTGGAACTATGTGTTTTACTCGCGCACGAGCACTTCTGCCCGTGCGTGATCAAATCGCACTATTAACCTCAGAGTGCTAAAAAACTAGACAGCGATAGGAAAACTGGGCATCTCCTTCGTGCACGGTTCAGAAGAAACCGAGCATGAAGAAATCACACGGGTTGGTTAATCCTCTAGAGAAACCTAAGGAAAATGCACAATTTGGTAAAAAGCGTGCTCTAAGGAAATGCACGACCATGCGTTTTGCACAAGTCAGAATTCTTGATTTGGGTGAAAACTGACCACCTGCACAGCAAAAACCATAGCTGGAGCAAAAGTTCCCAGCATCAATATAGAACATAAAATAGCCAAATACGCACGGAGAGTACCCCAGTACTTACCCCAGACATCCCGGTGCAATTCGCAAACAAAAATGGGCCGAAATAGTGCAACAATGGCTAAGTGAAGCCCCAATAAAATATACGACTTATACACTAAAATAGTAGTGCACATGCAAGATATTAATCCCAGATGAGTCTGAAAAACGCTATATAAATCGAACTCATCACACCACCAGACTTAAACATTTGCTCGTCCCGAGCAAATCATCCCTAACATGGACGAGAAAAATAGCATAGCTGGCCTACATCTGCGCAACGGAGTACCATGCGAAATCGCATGCTCACGCTCATAGGAATACGGAAGAAGGAATTTATAATTATGCACTAATAACCTATATATTTCTAAAGGCATATCAAAATATTATTATTACTCTAGTATAAAATCGAGCGGAATCATTCGGTCACGCGCAAGGAGAAAGCAAACACTCACTGAGTTGAGCATTGCCAAACAAAGGGATCGGGATAACCTCCAAAGGAATACACCAATGTCGATGACCATAAGCTCGACCACTCACACTCTCTCCATGACACTAGTTTGACTCAAGCGTGAATTCATTGGACTTGGAGTATAATGGAGGCTTACGCGAAGGCGATGTATACAAAGATAAACACAACGGATACGCACACCCAAAATGAGACCGCCTGAATACCATCACAGCTACATGCAATGACAAACACGTGCACCGCACAACCAGACTTGGACTTTTATTGGTGTGTGCACACCCATAACGAAGACAATACAACAAAATTTAATAACCATAAAACCACAACACCACAACAAATTTTTTTTTTCAATTTTCTTTTATTCCACATTAGGAATTTTCATTTCCATTTCATTTTATTTTTTCTTCTTTTTCTTCTTTTTTATTTAACCAAATAACCAAAACGAGCCGAAAACACGACAACACCACAAGCGGCACAAAGCTCCCGCATAATAACCACACATAACGGATGCAAAACAACAATAAAACAAACCAACCGAGCAACCACATTCTGGTGTGCGAGTAGGAAAGGCTATATGGCTTTGGTACTGAGGCGTATGGATGCCAAGCAAGGGACAAGCTCAATGGGGATAACAACAAATAGATGTCGGGAATGGTAAAAGGCTCAAACTAGAACAAAGTGACGACCTACATCATGCGCGCACTTGACTAACCATGCACCAATGCTTCGAGAGTAGCTAGGGGTAAGTTCTTAGCCACCGAGAAAGACAATCCTTCCTCCTGACTCGAGTAATATGAGGCCTGCGATGCCGACACACACCCCTATGCTACCGTTTGATTCACACCGGATTCGAAGTAGGCGAGTAGAATAAACAAGATTTATGCCAACAGAAATAAAATATGCTATGAGAATAAAAAGTATCCAATTCTACACGTTATCCTAAATGATACGTGAGCACTCGATTAGGAGCACTTTTGGAGGCAACATTTTACTCCGCTTCGCAAAACTAGGTCAGGGCTGAAATTTTCCAAATCGCTCACTAGTGACGATCAAACTCACGACGTACTCCTTTTTAAGCATGCACTCAAGTCTGGTGCAGTGGAATGTAATGCCAATCATCATAGACAACAAATGAATATATTATTCTAGTATGATAATGGTTTAATGCATGTGCGTGAGTACCCCGCATAATTCTCCCCACAAGACTTAGCTTAAAAATCCTAACACCGCAATGTGATCGTGATATTAAAACGCAAGTAAGGAGAAGGGGTTACCCAATGCTCAGAAATGTGCATACCAGAAGATTGGCGTTAATTTCTATTGAAAGTCCATGGCCTGAATGAACTCCACCTGCAAAAGAAAATACCTCCAAGAACAACAATCCATATTAGGGAATATGCAAAAAACAAAAACAAAATAATGGGTTGTCTCCCATGGGCCACTTTTCTTTACCGTCCTTAAGGTGGACCAAATACCTGTATTAGCAGTTTTATATATAGCTTTATAATCCTAGAAAGAAGCTAATCCAAGCAACAAATGTAAGCAAAATAACTAAAGGAGGCTAACAATTATCCCGGTCTTGCATCAATATGCAGTGTATGTCTTTATCGATGACTTTCCCCACAAATTGCTTCAAGCGATGCTCGTTTACATTGAATGTGTTGTCCTTGTCATCCCGAATCTCTATCATGTCGTATGGAGAGACACTTAAGACCGTGTAAGGACCGCTCCATCTGGATTTTAACTTCCTTGGAAACTTCCGCAAGCGTGAGTTATATAAAAGAACCTGGTCATCCGGCTTGAATTCCTTCGGAGAGATATGTCTATCATGTCAGCGCTTGGTTCTTTCCTTATATATGCTCGCTCTCTCATAAGAGCACAAGCGGAATTCATCGAGCTCACAAAGTTTACCACGTCGCTTGTCAGAAGCCTCTTTAAATTCCATGTTGAGCAATTTGGTGGCCCACAATGCCTTGTGCTCCAATTTGATGGGAAGGTAGCATGATTTGCCATATACTAGTTGGAAGGGTGACATCCCTATTGGTGTCTTAAATGCAGTTCGGTAAGCCCAAATAACATCATCCACCTTCTTTGTCCACTCCTTCCGGTTGGAGTGGATAGACTTTTCTAGAATCCGCTTCATTTCTCTATTTGAAATCTCCACTTGCCCACACGTCTAGGGATGGTAGGCCAACGTGACCTTGGGTGAACACCGTACCATTTTACTAGTTGCGTGAATTGTTGGTTGAAAAAATGGCTACCCCCGTCGCTATTGATAGTTCTCGGTGCGCCAAAGCGAGAGAAGATGTTCCTATGAAGGAAGTGGAGTACGGTGCAAGAATCATTTGATGTGACCACCTCCGCCTCCACCCATTTAGACACATAATCCATAGCAACTAGGATGTACATCTTCCCATGCAACATGGGGAAAGGACACAAAAAGTCAATCCCCCATACGTCGAATAACTCGCAAACCAGCATATTATTAAGGGGAATTTCGTCTCGTCGAGCAATGTTCCCCATGCGCTGACATTCGTTGCACTCTTTGACGTGGGTAAAAGATTCACGGTATAACGTAGGCAAGAATAAACCGCACTATAGAACCTTGCAAGCAGTCTGTGTGGCAACAAAATGCCCGCCAACCTCGCAATCATGGCAATACCTCAGAATCTATTTAACTTCAAGCACGGGGACACAACGTCGAACAACCCCGTATGCACAGGTGCGTAATAATAGAGGTACCTCCCAGAGATAATACTTAACATCTGAGAAAAATTTCTTCTTTTGTTGATATGTTAAATGCAGCAGCAACGCCTTGCTCCCCAAGAAGTTAGCAAAGCCAGCATACCATGGAGTAAAAGTAGTAGAAGAATGGCGAACAGGCCCTCATCTGGAAAAGCGTAGGAAATTGGAATTCCTTGTTAGCCATCGCCTTCTTCCCCTTCAAGTCTCGATAGATGGTCGGCAATCACATTGTCAACACCACGACAATCCCAAATTTCGATATCATATCCTTAGAGCAATAGAATCCAACGCATGAGATGCGGCTTAACATCATTCTTGTGCATGAGAAAATGAATAGCCACATGATCTGAATGCACTACCATCTTTGAAAGAATCAAGTAGGAGTGGAAATTCCCGATGGTGAAAACGATAACTAAAAACTCCTTCTCGGTCATGGTATAGTTCAGTTGTGCATCATTCAAAGTCTGACTCACATAGGCAATTGTATGAAAGATCTTATTTTTACGCTGCTTTAACACTGCCCCTACTGCGACGTCGCTAGCATCACACATCAACTCGAAAGGAAGTGTCCATTATGGGAATGAGAGAATCGGGCATGAAACCAATCAATCCTTCAAGCAATTAAACGGTCGATTGCAATCGACGTAGAACACAAACTTGACATCCTTTGCAAATAGATTAGATAAGGGCTTAGCTATAGCCGATAAGTCTTGAATAAATCACCGGTATAATCCAGCATGCCCCAAAAAACTACGAATGCAATGATGTGTCAACGGAGGGGGTAGGTTTCTAATCACCTCTACCTTCGCTAGATCAACCTCAAGCCCCTGCTGAGAAACATTATGCCCCAGAATGATCCCCTCTCGCACCATGAAATGGCACTTCATCTAGTTGAGCACAAAATTAGTATCTTTATAACATTGCAAGACCAAAGCGAGGTTGTGCAGTGCTTCTTCGAATCTATCACTAAACAAGGAGAATTCATCCATGAACACCTCCAAGAAATCCGCAACCATCTCGCAAAAAACCACAGTCATGCATCGCTGGAAGGTGGCTACCCCATTACACAGCCCAAAAGGTAGTCATTGTAAAGCAAAAGTCCCTGACGGGTAGGTAAACTTCGTCTTCTCCTGATTCTCTAGAGCAATCACCTACTGATAGTAGCCCGAGTAGCTGTCCAGGAGGCATTAGTAACCATGCCCGGCCGGCCTTTCTAGCTTTGTGTCCATGAATGGCAGTGGGAAGTGGTTATTCCTGGTTGCCGCATTAAGCTTTTGATTGTCGATACAAACTCTCAATCCAATGATAGGCCTCGTAGTAAGGGGCTCGCCATTCTGATTACAGACAACTTTGATTCCTCCCTTTTTTGCACCAACTGCACTAGACTCACCCATTTGATGTCTCTTATGGGATATATAATACCGGCATCCAAAAGCATGATAATCTCGTTCTTCACCACCTCATGGAACATAGGGATCAATATGTGCTGCGGTTAAGCTGAAGACATGAAGTTATCTTCCAGAAATATCTTGTGCATGCACACCGTAGGGTAGTTCCATTGACTTCTGAAATTTTCCACCCAAAGGCTTTTTTATGTAACTTCAGCACTTCAACGAGACAGGCATCCTGATCAGTTGTAAGAAGAACGAAAATAGTGGCAGGATGTGTTTCTTTCTCTCCTAGAAAGACATACTTCAGCGTGCTAGGGAGCGGCTTGAGCTCGCGAGATCCTTTTGAGTCAAATGGGGGTACTAACAGAAGCTTGGAGTCTCCAACCTGTGCCTTGGACGACCCTTCCTAAATATTTATATCGGGGTCACATAACTCACCCTCATCCTCTTTAGGCTGAAAATTCCGGCCGTCGCCAATCTCCATCCAGTCAAAATCTATTGCACCCAGTCCACACGGTTATGTCCTCTTGACGCCTTATACATATCAAAAAAAGTCTTTTTTGATCCAGGAGCAACGGCAACAAACACTATTCATCATCGATAATTGCTCTAACAGTGGCAAGGAACGGATGCACGAGAATAATCGTCATCCCATTCGCATCCTCAATATCGAGGATTATAAAGTCGGTCGGAAAGGCCAACCCGTTAACAACAACTGTGAGATCTTCGACCACTCCAACCGGTTTCTTCATTGATCGATCAGCCAGATGTAGAATTACATTAGAGGGCCAAAGAACACCAGAGTCCAGCTCACAGAAGATGGATAATGGCATGACGTTGATGGATGCTCCAGAATCACACAACGCATGACTTAGCACGGATCGCCCAATGGTACATGCAATCGTGAAGCTCCCTTGTTCTTTTTGTTTTACGGGCCAATGCCACACCACCATAGTGGGGCAATCCTCCCAGGTCGAAATGTTGCCGCATAAGTATGAAGCCCGATTTTTTGCCAAAAGATCCTTCAAGTACTTTGCATAGCGCGACACCTGTGTCAGTAGGTAGACCATGGGAATGCTCATTTTAACACCCATTAGAATATCCTAAAACTTTTGTTGATGCCTCACTTTTTTGATATTTTGTAGCCTATGTGGAAATGGAGGCCTTGCCTGCTGGAGTTAGACTTCAGGTGTAATATCCACCGAGGGTTCCTTGGGAGACTCAAGAGTACTTGGTGTATCCACATGTTCAGAAGGTTGGTCTTCCCGATGCGCACGATTCTCCACCAGCCCTACCGCTTCTGAGGTTCATAGCATTTACTATCTCAGCTATACGGCAGACCCATAAATCCAACATTTTACCAATGGTGGAAATAATGTCTTTTAACTATTGCTATATTATTGCTTGAGATCGCCACCACTTTCCAACCCATACCATTAAATGATTGATAATTTGCTCTCTCTCCCCAATTTTGCGGACTATGAACTGAGAGTCCCTTACGGAATCGGGCATGGAAGGTATCTTCCACAAACTACTGGAGCGCACCATATTGTCCACGATTTGCCAAACATCAGCCATAGTCCTATTTAAGATGGCACCTCTAGTAGTGGTGTCGAATAGGTATAAAAACTGCTCTTGAATACCAAAATAAAATGTTTGCAAAAACGGCATTCCAAATGCATCCTGACTAGAACACCTGGATTGTAGAACCGAAATATTTCCCAAGCCTCACAGAAAAACTCGCCAGGGATCTGCGCGAATGTGACCAAATCTAAATTGACCTGCATCTACTACGCACGTGAATAATACTTTGTGGGGAATTGGACGTCAACACACATCCATGAAGTTAGCTTGCTCTAGATGATATCCCTATACCATAGTCTAGCTTTTCTAGCAAGATAAAAAATGAAAAGCCGAATAATAGCCTTGTCCTGCACGTCCCCAGCATAGAAAAAGGTGCCACAAAGCTTCAGGAAGCTATCAAATGAGCCTCAGCATTCTCTCCGTGGATCCCATAAAACAAACAATACTGCAAGATAAACTTGATTAGCTCCGTGGATAGCTCAAAGTTGTCATCATTGTCGTTGGCGGCTAGCTTAGGTTCCTGCATTTTTAATTAGCCGTAGAAAAAATTGAACGGAGTAGAATGAGTATAGAAGAGGATATAATGGTCAAACAAAAATCATCTTTCTCAAGAAGAAAAAGTTCAAACAACGGTTGCACTCCCGAGAAACAACGCCAAAAACTTGACGCAATCTCGGGAAGTGCACCGATCGTCGTCAAGTAATAAACTGGGGGAGTTATCCTCTGAGTTTCGAATCTCTCGAGGAGTGCAGATTTGTAATGTGTTCTTCCTCATTGGAAAGTGATTGCAAACGCAACAAAGGTTTGGGTGTTGAGTTTTTGTTTTAGAACAACTAAAATTAATTACGCTGGTCGCTTTCACCGCTTCGCAATGGTGGAATACTCCAATGAGTATTAGGGTGTGTGGTCGTAATCGTTGAGGGTCGAAAACACCTACTCGCCAAACCATCCCCTAACAAAAGTTAGTGCAGCCTATGACCGAGAAACAACCCAAAGCAAACAAAGTAAGTAAAGCCAAACTATGGACTACAATAACATTTACAATATTAAAACATCATGAACATTGTTAAGAGTTCCTAGCAAGTTTAGCTAACATCCAAAGCATAGAAACAACATCCAAATGAGAGTAAAAAGGAGATTTACAACCCAATGCGTGAAGGTTAGCCACGATTCTTTGCCGAAGTCGAAGGTTGTCGTTCTTCGTCCAGGCTCGGTCGGTGGTTGACATCCGAGGAAGCTTGAAGTGTTGTCACATACTTCAAAGGTGTTTTCCCAGTCTTCTTCACGATCTGTGAAGGCTGGTAGTCTCCGAAAATCTCTCCAATGGTAGCGAGAAGTAGCTCCAAATATTCCTTTTTAGATGGAGATGAAGGAAACCGCAGAAGATCTTCGCTTTCAGTGAAGTTTGGAGGAAGAATGGTGGCCGGATGAGCTCTCCAAGGAGGTAAGAAGAAAAATGGCTGGAGGAAGATTTTCCCGCTAAGAGGAGCGGAAATGGCAGAATCATGCATGCTCCTATAAACTCCTGAGCTTAAATACAAGTAGGTCAGAAAAAGGGTCACACACAGTTTGTGTCATGACCGTGCGTTAACGGTGCGTTAACCATGCGATATTAACTTCAAGGACAAAGCTTGCGGAGGAAGATGAGTTGACCCGTGCATTTTACTCACGCACAGATGCTTCAGCACGTGCGTGAAGGAAATCTCACGGGTAACCACAGAGTGTTTAAATTCCCGGCAAGCAGGTGGAACCGTGCATTTTACTCGTGTACGGGCACTTCTTCTTGTGCGTGAACAAATCGCACGATTAATCACCGGGCGCTAAAAAACTAGACAGTTACAGGAAAACCGTGCGTCTCTATCGTGCATGGTTCAGAAGAAACCGTGCATGAATAAATCACACGGGTTGGTAATTCCTCAAGAGAAACCTGCAGAAAATGAACGATTTGGTAGAAAACGTGCGCTAAGGAAGCGCACGACCGTGCGTTTTCCACAAGTAAGAATTCCTTATTTGGGGGAAACCTAACCACCTGCACAGCAAAACCATACTTGAAGCAAAAGCTCCCAGCACCTTTATACAACATAAAACAACCAAATCCGTACGGAGAGTACCCCAGTACTTACCCCCCGAGATACCAGTTCAATTCGTAATCGAAAACGCGCCGAAACTGTGAAACAATGGCTAAGTGAATCCCTAATCAAATATACGACTTTTCCTACTGAAATAGTAGTGCACATGCAAAATAATAAGCCCAGATAAGTCCGAAAAACCCTATATAAATCAGACTCATCACATTCCAATATGTAAATGGTCCGTTTTTTTGCGTGATTATTGCGGCGGCACTGGAAGAGTAGGAGGTGGTTGATTAATACCACTGAGATCTATTTTAATTTCATCATCCGAAGGTGCGGTCACAAATTCACCGTCAATATGGCATGGCACGCCAATGGCCTGAATATTTGCAGCTGTATGGGAAAGAGGCATTTGAACACAATGAAGAACTGCAAGGGCATGCCAAACTCCCAACAGCTTGGCTAAATTGGTGATAAAATTATCGCCATGCAAGATATCGAGGCGAGAACTTTATGATTGAAAGCAAAAGAGAAGATCGATCTCCCAACCTAAATTGATTTGGGTCTGATGGACCAATCTATAAAGATAAAAAAAACTATATTGGGTGAAAATTACCTTGACATACCCTCGACCGGTGATTGAACACGTTAACATATTCTGAGGAATTCGAAGACACAGAGATGTGATAAAATGTCCCTTTAACTTCATAGGATTGTAGCATGCGGGGTCATAACTGATTTTTGACAAAAACTGAGCTAAGTTGAAGAATAGCACATGTTTTCAATAAGCTCCTAATAAGCAGGAGAGTGAATCAATGTTTTTATCAAAGAATCCCATAAACAGGTTAAATTGGTGTAGCGATAGTTCTTGCTGAAGACCACCCTTGTGAAAAGTAAAGTATGTTTCTATGTGAGTCCCTCTAAGCTCGAGTGAATAGAGAAATTCTACTGAAAGTTCAAGAAAAGTAGTCTTGATGATAGCAAAGAAGGCATTCCACCCAGGGGAGGAGAGAAATCCTTGAAAAAGATTGGTGACTCCAAAGGCTACAAGTACACCCCAGTGGAGAACACGAAATACACCAAATGGTTTTCCATTCTGGTGGATGATAAGCTTTTGGATATTAAGATTTGGGAAAGAGAGGATGGCCTCAGCTTCAGTATCTGACACTGAGTTTAAAGAAGAGGCAGACCGAGATAAACATATGATAAAAAGAGGTGTTTAGAAGAGAGGAAATGAGATGAAACTCGGGCTAGCAGTAGATTTTGATGTGGTAGGGAGAAAAGAAGAGAATAATTCTAATTAAAGAAACATTTCATGGGACCCGACCTCGAGTCACGCTCGTGACTGAGGGGAATGTAACATAAATCAATATGATTCATCGCAGGTTTCGGGATAAGGCATTTCGAAGTCAAACTAACTATTAGGCATACACGCATATAGGATATACCTGTGATACACTATCATTACGAAGTTACCGAATACACGGTCGTGGTCAATGAAGGTCACGCCTGTGTAATAGACGGAAGATGGAAAATAATCTAACCTAAAATTGAGTAGAAACTAATGATATTCACACCCTCTAGTCACGCCCATGACACTGGAAAATTCACGGCCTTGACTAAGGTGTTTAAAGAAAATCAAATTTTTGTTCGTGTTAATATATATATATATATATATATATATATATGTTTTTTTAGAAGATAGAAAAAAACAAACGAAGATAAGCTTGGGGTGCCCGCCAAGAGTGCTTTTATTATGGTTAGAAAGCTCGACCATAACAGTTTTTTAGACTTCCTCACGCTCCCATGAAAGTTCAGGATCAATAGTCATTGAGTGAACTCGACGCCATTCGACAAAGCGTCGAGTGCGTCGAGTGAACTCTATGCCATTCGACAAAGCGTTGAGTGCATTAAGCAGACTCAACGCCATGCTCTTTAACTTAGAAAAATCGTTCTAGATCCTGAACTTTCACTCGATGCCATTCGACTAAGCGTCGAGTGTGTCGAGTGAGCTCGATGCCAATCGACAAAGTGTTGAGTGCATTAAGCAGACTCAACGCCATGCTCTTTAACTTAGAAAAATTGTTCTAGATAAACAGGCGTCGAGTGAATACGATGCCATTTGACAAAGCATCATGTTCATTGAGTGGACTCAACGCCATGATCTTTAACATATAAAATTGTTCTAGATCAACAGGCATTGAGGGAACACAACGCCATTCGACAAATCATCGAGTGCATTGAGTGGACTCAACACCATGCTCTTTAACTTAGAAAATCGTTCTTGATCAACAGGAGTTGAGTGAACACGACGCCATTCTACAAAGCGTCGAGTGCATTAAGTGGATTCGATTCCATGCCCTTTAACTTAGAAAAATCATTATGGATCAACAAGCGTCGAGTGAACACAACGCCATTCGACAAAGCATCGAGTGTGTTAAGTGGACTCAACACCATGCTCTTTAACTTAGAAAAATCGTTCTAAATAAACAAGCGTCGAGTGAACATGACGTCATTCAACGAAGCGTCGAGTGCGTCGAGTGAACTCGACGCCATTCGACGAAGCGTTGAGTGTGCTGAATGAACTCGACGTAATTCGACGATGCGTCGAGTTCGTCAAGTGGACTCAAAAACATTCAAAGATACATCGAGTGATCTGGACACTTTTGGACTTAGAGTATTTTCTGTTTGGTTCACCTGTTTTACTGAACCGAGTTTTAAAGATAAAACGCTGATGTCGCATATGAAACCAATCTATTCAACAAACCTATTTAGTACATTGATCTTCTAAAGAAGACCTATTTAAAGAAATGATTGGCGGTCTAATACTAAGGTGACACTTGGCAAAGCAACTCAAACTAATTGGCAGTCCAACATTAGCCTGACATGTGGCAAGCAACTGAAGACCTAACTATCACTCCTCTCCCTTGACAAACCCGTCGTCACCTTCATCGAGCCAAAGGAGTGGGAAATGACTCCTGGAGTTAAGCTTAAGCCAGAGAATCAAGCTTTGGAGCTAACTCACTAGAGCAAGGATCGGTCATGGCTCACCACTACCGCTCCCACCGCCAAGCACGATAAAGGGTCTGTTTCTCCTCCCCTCCCTCAGTACTAGTATTTTACATCCACAAGGAGAGAAATCGGGCTTAAATGACCATGATGCCATGAGAGGAAGAGGGAGAAATAAGAGCTTTTGTTCTTGCTCTGGTTCCCCGAAGGAGCCGCCTCCGGCGGACATGTCACCGTGAAATGCAAGCCACCATCTCAATGGAAGTGGTGGCGATAATCGTCAGCTGTGGCAGCGTTCCATGTGGCAGGAAACAAGGAATAAATATGCTATAGGCGGGATAGAGCTCAGTCGTTGGATATCGGGGAAGATAACCTGATGCCGCTCATTTTCAATTTAATTAAACTAAAGTGTTATGATTATTAAAGGTGTTATTCTGTCACATTAATACAAAAATGTTGCATGGTAATTTTAGGCCTTGTAGAAGAAAATTCAGAGAAAGTGTTCTACATTAGAAATGTAGCCTTAGGTCTTACCTTTAATTTGACACCCTAAACATGAAATTTGAATCACTGTAGCTCCTTGTAGGGCCAATCTCCTAGGACTTCACCTAGACTAGGGCAGAACTTCAAATGGATGCCTAGGCTAAACTATAAGTCCACATGCTGTGAAGTTTAGGTCATGTATATGTGTATGCCATAGTTATACTTTGTCCAAAAATCAGAATTTTTTTAGAGTAAATTTCTATAGTTTTAATAAAAATATGAATTAATAAATAAATGAAATTATGGATATTCCTAATTCCAAAATCCCCCAAATTTGGTTGGAATTGCAATAAGGTCATTTATATGGCCTTGGAAAAATTTTGGAGCAATTTGGATCTCTGTAAGTTAAAGGATCCAACATATATGGTGAAGGTAGATTTGTAAATAGTGTGTAAAAGGTAAAATGGGAATTTTGCACATTTGGCACAATGTAATGTCCTTGAAATTTTGGACAGAGACTTATGGAGATAAAATACTCCTTTCATGAGAAGATTGGGATTTTTGGAATCAAAAATCTCATAAGTTGGAATTATTTCAAAATTAGCACATTTAGGGGTTAAAATGAAAAATAGGGCTACAGAACTTAAAAAATTCGAAATTGTTGATCCAAGCCCTAATATCTCATTTCACTTCTTTGGAAAAATTTATGAGCATTTTTTAGAATTATTCCATGTATAATAGTGAAATTATATTTTTACCCTTATTGGACTTTGATAAAAAAACATGAGCAGTATTTCATGGAAAATTATGATAAAATGTTTAGACCCTAATTTCTTTAATATGAACCCCTATAAATATTATTAAGTTGTTTGGATGTTTATTTATGGTGATTGCTATAATAGTGGAAATTTTGTAAGAATGTTAACATGTGAATATCTTAGGTCATATCACTGCTTAAGAGTATGAAAATCCGTTTTGACCATTATCTTGATAATATTATTGAGTACAAATTTTCCCTGAATTTTTATATGATTATTTTTAGTAATTCATTTGAAAAAGGAAGATAATGGGATTTTAATCATAAATGGAAAATAATGGTCTAATAAAGTTGGAAAATTAGGATTTTTGTTGAAGAGATATTTTTAACCTAGATGAACCTCAGATAAATTATTTAGACCCAATAAACCACTAGTTAGAGTACTTTGTGTTCAAAGTGACCTAGATCACTTAATTAAAAAAATTTAATTTTGGTCCAAAATAATTAGAATAATGATAGAATTCTGAATGGTCAATATTATACATACGAAAAAACCATGATACAAATGTAGAGGCCTATAGCCCAAGGAATTGGAAGTCATCTCATATGAGTTAGAATTTGGTAATAGGCTGCGCTTAGTAAAAAGTGACTTGTAACACAAGGACCCATCAGATAATGATAGGTGGTTGGATTGAGAGATGAATTGCAAAGTTAAACCTTGCTTAGTGTCTCAAGTATGCCACTATGTAGTAACAATTGTTAGAGTGCAAGTCACCAGGAGAATAACTATAACGTGGTCCGGCGAAAGACCGTCGCTCTCCCAAATAATTACTTATGTCATTATGTTTACACAAGAGTAATAACGAGATTGGTTTATTAATAGTGGGTAGACAATAATATAAGTAAGTATCCTTGAGAAATGGAGCTTTGGGCTTCAACCCATCGTAGTTCTTAGTTCCCTTTAGAGCCCTTCACTGGGCATGCCCTGGGCAGTCCAAGGATTAATCGTAAACTGCTTTGTATTTTTAGAATTAGACAAGAGTAGTCTAATAGGTTAAGGGAACGACGTTAAAAACTCACTCGTATGGGGTTGGAGGGATTCAAGATGGGTTTAGTCTGGCGATCTAGAGGCTCGGATGTTTGGATTCATTACAGGTTTAGTCCTGCGAGATGGATGCTCGGATGTTTGGATTTAGGACGGGTTTAGTCTTGCGAGCTGGAGGCTTGGGTTCGAAATGACCTGCATGTGCATAGAACATATTAGTGGCGGGTCATGAGGCACTGTCCAATCATCACACCGATACCAATACGGTGACTTTAGTGAGGTGTGAGGGTTTGGGGGGCTAGTAAGTTATTTAATACAACAGTCTGAAGGACAATCCCAGATAACGCACACCCGACCAAAAAGTCTGGTGAAAATGGCCAGCAATTTAGTACGCAGAGACTCTAGATTTCACCTAGGACGTGTACAGAGGTTTACTAAGGGTCTAGGCCTAGTAGTGTGTATACCTGCCTAGGAAGTGGAGATTCCGGCTCCACTGTTGTCGTAACCACAACGGTGGCACCCGAGAGTTCAGCTAACTCCAAAAAGTGGGAACAAAAGGTCTGTGATCACAAAGTCGTGTGTGTGAGTTTCACTTATTTGAATAAAAACCTGCATAACTTACCATATCATACAAACATACTTAGGGCATACACACTGCAGATCCTTATCATATAAATTAGTATGGTCTCTTTTATATGATTAGTTATATTTATGAAAACTTAACTTATATATTTGTATGGGCATTCATATAAGATAAGGTACTCCTGTGATGTTAGTGTAGCGGTATATAGTCTTCTTTCTACTCAGTTCCTTACTTACAACACTTTTTTTCAGTTCTACTTTACCAATTGCACTTCTTTTCATTACTATTTTATTACTTTACTTGTGTTATAAGAACTATTAGTATAATGATATAACTGTTAGAAACACGACCATGATAGAATAGTCCAACCATCACTTGCTTCCATTTTATGCTGCTTTGTTGTCCTCCACTTTCATCCTCCTGCTCGATGCCTAGGAGTTGCGTGGGTGAGGCGAGGAAAAAATGGCTTAGTATTTATGACTAATGGTCGGTTATGACGGTATCATTTTAGGAGCTCGAGGAGTTGGAGTACCAGTACGACCAGTAGGACGAGGTGGCAAGACCTGAGGAGCAGATACCATGTACTACTACTGCCGCTAAGCGTCAGGTGATGATGAGTGTTTTAGATACCGCTTTCGCATAGTGTTGTTGTGTGAGAGAGATTTGATTCCATTTTGTCATGTACCGGGCATAAGACCTAACACTCTTTTTTGTACTCATTGTGGACTGATGTATCTTTCATGTCTATATATTATGATGATATTGTTGTGAATTGTGGACTTGCTAGTATTTATTTACTGCTATTTATACTTCTTTTCTCGATAAGACAACAGGTTGAATGATCGTGATAGTCGGCAGGATCGCCGTCGTGCTGTGTCGACTAGCCAATGTGTTGGTGTCACCGTAAGGCAGCAGTTCTGGGCATAAGGCAGGTTAACCTCCTTGGAAAGGGGGGGGGGGTCTTACAAACTAGTATCACTTCACAACGATAATGTGATAAAGAATTCCATAACACTAGAACACCCCACTCGAGTATTAGTTTGTAGGAAAACTATGCAGCGGATGCAATGGTGTCCCCATATGTAAAAAGTCACAAAAACAGTCCATTTAAAACCATGAGTTAGGCCAATCCTAATAAGAACCTTACTTCTGTGTAGCCCCATAGGTCATCGTACAACAAGATGTCATTGTCCCCCCCCCCCCCTCTTGCTGCCACACCTTTCTAGCAGATTGAGATGGGGCAGACTATGATGGTCATCCTCGATGCCTTCAAGGACCATTAAGCCCCAGTCCAGCAGCCAAATCAGCGATCGAGTTGACTAAATGCATTAAAGAGTTTGTCTCTGCCAATATACCACTTGAAAGAGAATGTAGTTAAGACTGAGGAGTTTCTTGAGACCATTCAGGAGATACTAGTAGGCTTCAGCTGCCTGGTTATTAAGGCGGGTTCCTTAGCAACATCCACGCTAGACGTTCATGCAAAGAGGTGGTGGAAGTCCCTGCTAGACTCCACATATGTAGATCAGGAGCAATCAGACATCACTTGGGAGGAGTACAGTGAGGTCTTCTTCGAGCACTTCGTGTCTGTTATGGACAAAGATGAGTTAGAGGAGAGGTTCTTAAACCTTAGGAAGGGGAAAAAATTACTGACAGAGTACTAGAGGTATTTCTTCCATATGTCTAGGTTCACAGGGATTCATTATTTGGACGATAGGAGGTACGCAAAGAGATTCTACAAAGTACTTAGAGACTCTATGAGGTAGTCTCTACTATTCCTCTCACATGGTACTTCAGCTCAGATCATTGAGATGGCAAAGAAGCTGTAGGAAGTCCAGCTGATGGTATAGAGCTGGGGAATTGGATCACTAGATGGGTCATCCTTCGGGGAGAGCAATCGGGGTTCACATAGAGGAAGAGTGATGAGCCACAAGAGGGGTGGAGGACATTATCATCCTAATTTCAAGTAGGAGCAGAGGCCTCCTGCAGTGATAGCTCCTCCACCACTGCAGACCCATGACCCGATGAGACAGGAAGATCTTGGCCACCGACCAGTGATTTTCTATAGGTGCCGACAGCCGGGGAATGCTATGGCTGACTGCCCGTAGCAGTTTCATCCTCCTCCGCCTCCACCTCCAGCAGCCCCTCTTGTCACAACCCGCATTTTTCTCACTATATTTTAAATCAGAGTAAGAGAAAATCTACGCGCTGTGATGCCACGTCGAGCAGGGGATAACTGCCGACGTTCAGGCGACACTCCAAATCCTTCAAATCATGAATTAATCGATTATAAAAAACTTGATTTATTTATTGGCCGTATCCCTCGGCTCAGTGGACCAAAGAGTCCACGGTTTCAAAACTGATTTTTATACGTAGCGGAAGATACTTCATTTACGTCAACATCCTAAATGAGCGCATAAGTGATCCCGAAGGGCCCTTACGCTGAACCAAAACTCTAGTTTTAATTTATACATATATAGGAAAATCATTTGTTATACGTAATTATGAAAGTACGTTAATTGAGTTCTTTTTTGAAATCATGCTGATCATATGCTTATACATAATATAGTTTTACTTTTAGCTTTTAAAGTAACTAGCAACCTAGCATAAAACTTCCCAGAGCAAATAGACTATCTCCCAGAAAGGGTAGCAGTAAGAAGAAAAGCATATCTAGTACAAAAAGGTAAAACTACCAGGGGCGCCAACAGCTGACACGAACCCACTGGCAAGTATGTATGTCTGTAAGAAAACAGTAAAACTACCTCACTAAGACTCAAGAGAGTCTCAACAGGCAACAAAAGGACCTCCAACAGCACCACAGCAACAGCCACCTACTGGCTACCGCCCAGAACCTGAGGCGTTCAGAAGAAAAATAGAACACCTCAGAGCAAGGAATGCAAGTGCTAAAAAGGAAAGTAAGGTAAAAGCAGGTAAAGTAAGGTAAAGAGAGTACAAACAAGAGTAAAAACAACAATGCCCAAGGAAGGGCGAAAAGCAAACCTGCACCAAGTGCGGGTAAACAGCAACTACTCTGCCTAAAAACCTGCAGAGTCAACATGGCCATGATGCCAAAAAAATGCTGCAACACCTACGGAAGAAACGCCTAACATCCTAAATTGTGAGAGGCGGCAGTAGCAAAAACAAGAAACTTGGTATTAGGTTGAAAGCGTTCCAAATCGCCCAACCACTAATTCCGAGTCAACAAATTGCTCAAGGGTTGACACGTGAAGGCACAAAAGACCCATCACTCACTTGCCCAGAAAACTACTCGGGTCAAGGTAAAGAGTGTGGTCAAGGCTACATCACGCCACACAACCCCTAAAAGAGCCATCCACCACCACTACTGACCACAACCCACGATTCGGCCTTCGAAAAGTAACAGCCGACAAGGGACTCTCGATACACGAGCAAAACACTCGGGGAGAAATCAACGCTAAGGGATTAGTCGTTGCGATTACGCAACGCCGCTGCGAGTGAGTACACTCACTCGATTCTAAGCCTAGCGTACGAGCACCGACATCGGGTCGCACGATTACTAGACGCACGACCATAGGCCGTGTGTGCACAATCACACCTAAACGCCTCAAAATAAGGCAAATAAAATCCTAAAACTCCTAAACATAAACATAGACCTAAACATAAACCCATCTCCACGCTAACCCACACCTACGCTAAACACCTACCGCGACGCCGTCCTAAAACGGGAATCTACTAGCGGGAGGGTAAAAGCCTAATTTCCTACGCGGTTACCGGAAGGGGATAAGGGTTAGGGTTCCGATTCATCAACAAATCTAACATGCGATATACGAAATTAACAAGGAATTGAGAGACAAAAGTAGGCCAAATGGCGAAAAGGAGAGAAGCACTTGCCTCGCACGTATCACCGAAAATTTCGCCAGCACAACGGCGCTATGGCGGACGCCCAAAAATTCCGGAAAGCTCCCAACAATTCCAAATCCACCTAAGATTGCATCTAAACATGAAAGGAGAACAATATATTCCAAAAAAAAGAGAAATCCAAAACGAAATCCAAATGAAAATCATGGAGGAATGACGAATAGAATACCTCGGAGCGAAGCTCTCGGCGAGGGGATCACGGATCCGGGCTCGGATCGGGGAGGGGAGGCCGGAGCTGCGGGCGGCGGGCGGCGGAAGGAGGCCGGCTAGGGCGGTTTCCGCTCGGGCTCGGGATTTCGCACAGGAGGAGGGGAAAAAAACTGCGGTTTATTTTGATAAAGGTGGGGGGGGGCGGCTGCTTAGGTTTTATTAGGGGGAGGGTTTTGATTTATTAAAACCTAATGAAATTTAATAACTAATACACCCTAATTTAATTAACCTAATAACTACATTATATAACTTATACTAATATAATTACTAACTAACTTAACAAAATAACCCACTAACACACATAAGTATATACATACAAACACCCATAATACACTAATAAAACATAAACACGCCTAAAAACACGCGTTCGCGCACACATACTCAACCCCGCGCGCACGCACACGCGCGCACGAGCACGCACAAAAATACCGGCACGCACGCGCAAATATAATTAACCTCACACGTACAACACGCACACCAAACAATAAACCACCCCGGCTCGCACGAGTCGCGCGCCACGCGACACATGCGCCAAGAGACATGCCGTCATAGAAAAGAAATGACGACTCGCACAAATTAACTACCGCCAAAAATGACGCGAAACTTAACGTTCTCGGGATTCGACCAAACTCGCGCCGTAGCTAAATACTCGGGCTACGGGAACAACGGCGAAGTCAAAAGCGACTTCCGACGAACAAAACTCGAGCTAACCTCGCCCGAAGCCAAACACGAGAATTCCCTGAAAGGCTCAACCGGGTCTCCAAAACAGACACCGGCTAGCTGGGGAAACCCGCAAACAGGCTAAACCTCTAAGAACACCTAACGAGGTACTCTAACAACGGCTCGAGACGGAAAACGTCAACGTAACGCCGAAAAAGGATTTAAAATAAATCGTCGAAAATTCGGGGGCGTTACAGTCACTCCCCCTAACAAAAAGTTTCGACCCGAAACTTTGCGAAAACTACTCCTACAACAGAAGGAAAGAAACCAACTACTAGAGAGGGAACGTACCCGACAACTCAGGGGAACAAATGAGGGTGAGCCTCCCTCATAGCCGACTCTAGCTCCCAAGTCGCGCTCTCCAAATCCTGATTCTTCCAAAGAACCTTCACCATAGGAATAGACTTCGTCCGCAACACTCGAGCTTGAGCTTCCAAAATGCGGACCGGCACCTCGACATACGAGAGATTGGGCTCCAACTGGGGCACAGCGTCCAAGACTTGCCCACTGCTCCGCACGCACTTCCGCAACTGGCTCACATGAAAGACATTATGAACCCCCGGGAAGCTAGCTGGCAGATCCAGCCTATAAGCAGCCACACCAATACGCTCCAAAATCCTGAACGGGCCCACAAATCTCGGATCCAACTTCCGATTCTTGCCAAACCTCTTCACTCCTACCATCGGAGACACCTTCAAGAAGACCAAATCATCCACTGAAAATTCTAAATCGGACCTACGCCGATTGGCGTTCTTCTCATACCTCTCCTGAGCAACTCGAAGCTTCTCCCGAATGAGCTTCACGGAAACCTCCATCTCTTCGAGTGCATCAGGACCCAAAACAGGCCTCTCACCGGCCTCGGCCCAAAACAAAGGGGTTCTGCAGCGCCTCCCATACAACGCCTCGAAGGGAGCCATCTGTAGACTCTCTTGGTAGCTGTTGTTGTAGGCAAATTCCATGAGCCGTAAACGCTCATCCCAAGCACCTCCATGATCGAGAATATAGCACCGGATCATATCCTCCACAATCTGATTCACACGCTCGGTCTGCCCGTTGGTCTGCGGATGGTAAGCTGTGGAATACCTCAAATCAGTGCCCAAACCCTCCTGCAAACTCCTCCAGAAACGAGATGTAAACTGAGAGTCTCGATCTGAAACGATGCTAACTGGAACGCCGTGCAATCTGACGACCTCATCCAAGTACAACTCAGCAATCTTCTTCATCGAGTAATCGATCTTATAAGGTACGAAGTGCGCACACTTCGTCAATCGGTCCACGATCACCCAAACAGAATCAAACCCTCTCGGAGATCTCGGTAAGCCTGTAATGAAATCCATCGAGATGCTTTCCCACTTCCAAGTCGGGATCTCCAAAGGTGCCAACTTGCCACCAGGCCTCCCATGGTCGGCCTTCACCCGCCTGCAAGTGTAACACTCCGAGACAAAACGAGCTATATCACCCTTCATCCCATACCATCAGGCGATCTGCTTCAGATCATGGTACATCTTCGTAGATCCCGGGTGGTAGGAAACACTGGATCCGTGAGCCTCTTTGCAAATCAGTACTCTGATGTCTCCAACTGCGGGGATGCAAAACCTGCCGCGGTACTTCAAAGTACCCGCCTCGTCGATGGAGAAATCTGGCAACTCTCCCCTCTCAGCTCTGAGGTACAAGTGCAACAAATCCGGATCCTCTCTCTGGTGCAATCTGGTGAGAGAAATCCATGACGGCTCTGCCACTACCAAACTGCTCTGCAACTCACAGCGTCCTGCGGTGATATCCATCAATAGAAACTCCTCCACTAAGCGATCCGCGGTGAGATTGAAGACTTTCCCCGTCTTCCGGCTCAAGGCGTCGGCCACCACATTGGCCTTGCCCGGATGGTACTGAATCTCAACATCATAATCAGCAACATACTCAAGCCACCGCCGCTGACGCAAATTCAGCTCCTTCTGAGTGAACACGTACTTCAGGCTCTTATGATCGGTAAAGATCCTGCACTGGGCCCCATAAAGTAAGTGTCTCCACAGTTTCAAGGCAAAAATCACCGCTGCAAACTCGAGGTCGTGCGTAGGATAGTTCCGCTCATGAACCTTCAACTGACGAGACCCATAAGCGATCACCTTCCCTTCCTGCATCAACACGCCACCGAGTCCAACGTGCGAGGCATCCACATAAACGTCATAGTCCTGTCCCTCCGCCGGTAAGGTCAACACAGGGGCAGAACATAACCGGCTCTTTAGCTCCAGAAAGGCCTCCTCGCACTTATCACTCCACACGAACGCCGCATGCTTCTGCGTCAGCTTTGTCAAGGGCGCTGCCAAGGTAGAAAAGCCCTCGACGAATCTTCTATAATAGCCGGCCAACCCCAAGAAGCTCCTGATCTCCTTGGGTGTGCTCGGCCTACTCCAATCCATCACTGCTGAGATCTTCTCCGGGTCCACTGAAATACCATCTTTGTTCACCACATGACCCAGGAAGGAAACCTGGGGCAACCAGAACTCGCATTTGCTCAGCTTGGCATACAACTGATGATCCCTCAAGGCGGATAACACCAACCGCAAATGTTGATCATGCTCCGCCGCATTCCGAGAATAAATCAAAACGTCGTCAATGAACACGACGACAAACTTGTCCAGAAAGTCCTTGAACACCCGGTTCATCATGTCCATAAATGCTGAAGGCGCATTGGTCAGCCCAAAAGACATGACCAGGAACTCGAAATGACCATGCCTCGATCGGAAAGCCGTCCGTGGAACATCCGACTCTCGGATCCTAAGCTGATGGTAACCCGAACGGAGGTCTATCTTCGAAAATACTGAACTGCCACGCAACTGATCGAATAAATCGTCAATTCTGGGCAGTGGATACCTGTTCTTGATGGTGACTTTGTTCAACTCTCTATAGTCGATACAAAGGCGCATCGAACCATCCTTCTTCTTCACAAAGAGAACCGGAGCACCCCAGGGCGACGAGCTTTGCCTTATGAAGCCCTTCTCCAACAACTCATCAAGCTGGGTACGAAGCTCCTCCAGCTCTCGCGGGGCCATCCGATACGGCGCCTTGGCAATCGGACGCGTGCCAGGCTCCAAATCAATCACGAACTCCACATCCCTGTCTGGAGGAAGACCGGGAAGATCGCTAGGGAACACGTCAGGAAACTCTCGCGCAACCGGAATCTCATCCAAAAGCGGCACACTGCTAACAGTCCCCAACACTGAGACTAAACAAGCAAAACAGCTAGCAGGAAAAACCCTCTGAGCACATACCGCAGAAATCGCCGGAGAGTCCCGACGCGAATCACCGAAAACACTCCCAGGCTGACCGCTGTCCTTCCTGAAGTCCAAGCGCTTTCCCCTGCACTGGATCACTGCATCATATCGGGACAACCAGTCCATACCCAGGATGACATCGAAATCCTCTAAGTCTATAACCTTCAGATCAGCCTTGGCCAGATAATCCCCCAACAAAATAGGGCAGTCCAGAATGCCCTGATCTGATATCACGGATTCACCCGAGGGGAACTTGACGCTAAAGGCACCACCAACACGATCAACAACCCACTGGCACCGCTCGACAAAGGCCCTAGCCACAAAAGAGTGGGTAGCACCTGAGTCAAATAGAACGCGGGCCCAGCGGTTCCTTACCTTAAATTTCCCTATACACAAACAAAACCATAAACGCACAAGCAATAAACAAAACCATAGCAACACTAAAACTGCTACAAAAGAGAAAGTCAAGCGAGGGGGGGGGGTTTACCTGAAATGACCTGCGTCGAAGTCTCAGCCTCCGCTGAAGATACCACATTCAGCTTCCCTTTACCCTTGTCCACCGGCTGAGGCGGAGGTAAAGCCTGGAGCGGAACGGCATGTAGAGCGGACTGAACCTGAGGGCACCTCGACTTAATATGGCCCTTCTGGCCACACTGGTAGCAAACACGATCCTTGGACCAGCACTGAGCAGCCTCGTGACCGGGTCGCTTGCAGACAGGACAAGGAACATCCCTCCTCGGAGCACTCTGGATAGCATGCACATGCTCCTTCTTCTGGACCCTTGCCCTCTTGAAGCACCTCTCAGCTGGGTGGCCCGGATGGCCACAGAAACTGCACACTACCTCGCTCTTCTTCTCAGAAGCAGCACCAAGAACCTGGGGACCCTTTTCCTCAACTGACCTCCTCTTCTCGTTTCTTGCCTGCTGACCACGCTGCTTCGCGTTCTCGATAGCCTCTACCTTCAAAGCGGCCTCAACTGCTCCCGCATAAGTAACTGCGCCGTGAGCAACCGCAAGCTGCTGGACATCGCTCCTCAGGCCACCAAGAAACCGCTTCACCCTGTCCTCCTCGGAGCTCACCAAGCTAGGACCAAAGCGACTGAGTTTGCTAAACTCAATCTCGTAGTCGCTGACGGATAGCTGCCTCTGTTTCAAATGAATAAAGTCATTCATCAGCCTGTCTCGCTCTACTGATGGTAGAAACTTCCTCATCAGGATCTCTTTGAAGGATGCCCAAGTACATCCTCCCACCATGCCTTCCTTCTCTCGCATCCACCAGCTCTTCGCTAGCCCCTTCAGCTGATAGGCGGCTAACATCACCTTCTGGTCCTCAGTCACCCCAGAGTAATGGAACATCTCCTCCATGGTGATCATCCAGTCATCCAGTACCATATAGTCCGCCTTACCATCGTAGGTAGGAGGTCGCAGCCGCTGAAACTGGGAGATGAAAGTCATCCCGGGGGGCACCACCACTGGAGGCACGAGAGGAGCAGGGGGGGCAGGAGGGGCTAGGACAGCTGTACCCACGGTGGGGTCCTGAACTCCCGGAGTCTGACCCGCCGCTCCGGATAAAAAGGACTGCATCTGGGCCTGCAACTCCACCACCTGCCTTGATAAGGCCTCGTTACTCTGCCTCAGGCTTTCCACCAACGCATCACTTTGAGCACTGGAGGACTCACCCTCAGACTGGGGAGTCGACCTCGTCACTCTACGCTTCGGCGCCATACTATAAGGAAAATTAAAACATAACAAACGATTAGAACTTAGCTAAACTCCTAGGATTAGACAAAAGGTACAGACAATACATACATAAATATGATCTTCTACTGCTATATTTGCTCTGAGATTTTATTTTATTTAATACAAAAGGAATGATATGCTTAGCCTAAGATGGTTCACCACCATCACACTAACCCTTGTGCCTAGATCGGGAATGCATGAATTATATTATTTTTGACTCAAAAATTATGTGTGTACACATGTCATCCTGCACGTCTTTAGCTTGGCGCGTTGTGCTTATGCAATGTTATGCTATGCATGATTATGCTATGCATTCTAAAAAGGCCCTAGTGCATGCCATGGCGGAGTACACATGAAAATGTTATGCATCCCATACTACATAACATTCTCATGCAACTAAAAAGAAAACGTGCTAGTCGCATTCATGCGGTGAGGTTATGCACCCCATAATACATAACCCTCGCATGTTGCCCCTATGGTGGATCCATATACAACCACATATTATGTATCGTAAAATACATAATATGCCCCGTATACTTCATGTTATGCTTATGAGTGTAGTGCAGTGTTCGTGCTTCAGCCAAAACGTGCCGATGACATGTCGGTGTGTGTATGATATGACTCTAAACATCTAACACAAACAAAGGAAGGTTGCCCGACCAATTGTCAAGCAACCTCCCTCTGATACCAACTGTCACAACCCGCATTTTTCTCACTATATTTTAAATCAGAGTAAGAGAAAATCTACGCGCTGTGATGCCACGTCGAGCAGGGGATAACTGCCGACGTTCAGGCGACACTCCAAATCCTTCAAATCATGAATTAATCGATTATAAAAAACTTGATTTATTTATTGGCCGTATCCCTCGGCTCAGTGGACCAAAGAGTCCACGGTTTCAAAACTGATTTTTATACGTAGCGGAAGATACTTCATTTACGTCAACATCCTAAATGAGCGCATAAGTGATCCCGAAGGGCCCTTACGCTGAACCAAAACTCTAGTTTTAATTTATACATATATAGGAAAATCATTTGTTATACGTAATTATGAAAGTACGTTAATTGAGTTCTTTTTTGAAATCATGCTGATCATATGCTTATACATAATATAGTTTTACTTTTAGCTTTTAAAGTAACTAGCAACCTAGCATAAAACTTCCCAGAGCAAATAGACTATCTCCCAGAAAGGGTAGCAGTAAGAAGAAAAGCATATCTAGTACAAAAAGGTAAAACTACCAGGGGCGCCAACAGCTGACACGAACCCACTGGCAAGTATGTATGTCTGTAAGAAAACAGTAAAACTACCTCACTAAGACTCAAGAGAGTCTCAACAGGCAACAAAAGGACCTCCAACAGCACCACAGCAACAGCCACCTACTGGCTACCGCCCAGAACCTGAGGCGTTCAGAAGAAAAATAGAACACCTCAGAGCAAGGAATGCAAGTGCTAAAAAGGAAAGTAAGGTAAAAGCAGGTAAAGTAAGGTAAAGAGAGTACAAACAAGAGTAAAAACAACAATGCCCAAGGAAGGGCGAAAAGCAAACCTGCACCAAGTGCGGGTAAACAGCAACTACTCTGCCTAAAAACCTGCAGAGTCAACATGGCCATGATGCCAAAAAAATGCTGCAACACCTACGGAAGAAACGCCTAACATCCTAAATTGTGAGAGGCGGCAGTAGCAAAAACAAGAAACTTGGTATTAGGTTGAAAGCGTTCCAAATCGCCCAACCACTAATTCCGAGTCAACAAATTGCTCAAGGGTTGACACGTGAAGGCACAAAAGACCCATCACTCACTTGCCCAGAAAACTACTCGGGTCAAGGTAAAGAGTGTGGTCAAGGCTACATCACGCCACACAACCCCTAAAAGAGCCATCCACCACCACTACTGACCACAACCCACGATTCGGCCTTCGAAAAGTAACAGCCGACAAGGGACTCTCGATACACGAGCAAAACACTCGGGGAGAAATCAACGCTAAGGGATTAGTCGTTGCGATTACGCAACGCCGCTGCGAGTGAGTACACTCACTCGATTCTAAGCCTAGCGTACGAGCACCGACATCGGGTCGCACGATTACTAGACGCACGACCATAGGCCGTGTGTGCACAATCACACCTAAACGCCTCAAAATAAGGCAAATAAAATCCTAAAACTCCTAAACATAAACATAGACCTAAACATAAACCCATCTCCACGCTAACCCACACCTACGCTAAACACCTACCGCGACGCCGTCCTAAAACGGGAATCTACTAGCGGGAGGGTAAAAGCCTAATTTCCTACGCGGTTACCGGAAGGGGATAAGGGTTAGGGTTCCGATTCATCAACAAATCTAACATGCGATATACGAAATTAACAAGGAATTGAGAGACAAAAGTAGGCCAAATGGCGAAAAGGAGAGAAGCACTTGCCTCGCACGTATCACCGAAAATTTCGCCAGCACAACGGCGCTATGGCGGACGCCCAAAAATTCCGGAAAGCTCCCAACAATTCCAAATCCACCTAAGATTGCATCTAAACATGAAAGGAGAACAATATATTCCAAAAAAAAGAGAAATCCAAAACGAAATCCAAATGGAAATCATGGAGGAATGACGAATAGAATACCTCGGAGCGAAGCTCTCGGCGAGGGGATCACGGATCCGGGCTCGGATCGGGGAGGGGAGGCCGGAGCTGCGGGCGGCGGGCGGCGGAAGGAGGCCGGCTAGGGCGGTTTCCGCTCGGGCTCGGGATTTCGCACAGGAGGAGGGGAAAAAAACTGCGGTTTGTTTTGATAAAGGTGGGGGGGGGGGCGGCTGCTTAGGTTTTATTAGGGGGAGGGTTTTGATTTATTAAAACCTAATGAAATTTAATAACTAATACACCCTAATTTAATTAACCTAATAACTACATTATATAACTTATACTAATATAATTACTAACTAACTTAACCAAATAACCCACTAACACACATAAGTATATACATACAAACACCCATAATACACTAATAAAACATAAACACGCCTAAAAACACGCGTTCGCGCACACATACTCAACCCCGCGCGCACGCACACGCGCGCACGAGCACGCACAAAAATACCGGCACGCACGCGCAAATATAATTAACCTCACACGTACAACACGCACACCAAACAATAAACCACCCCGGCTCGCACGAGTCGCGCGCCACGCGACACATGCGCCAAGAGACATGCCGTCATAGAAAAGAAATGACGACTCGCACAAATTAACTACCGCCAAAAATGACGCGAAACTTAACGTTCTCGGGATTCGACCAAACTCGCGCCGTAGCTAAATACTCGGGCTACGGGAACAACGGCGAAGTCAAAAGCGACTTCCGACGAACAAAACTCGAGCTAACCTCGCCCGAAGCCAAACACAAGAATTCCCTGAAAGGCTCAACCGGGTCTCCAAAACAGACACCGGCTAGCTGGGGAAACCCGCAAACAGGCTAAACCTCTAAGAACACCTAACGAGGTACTCTAACAACGGCTCGAGACGGAAAACGTCAACGTAACGCCGAAAAAGGATTTAAAATAAATCGTCGAAAATTCGGGGGCGTTACACCTCTAACACAGCAGGGCTGAGGCCGAGGAGGGGATCGAGGCTGAGGTCGAGGATATTATGGTAGAGGTCGAGGATAGGAGCGGATGTATGCTTTGGACCTCACAGCGTCGAGGAACCCCGAGGAGGTTATTAGAGGTACTTAAAATTTATTTGCAATTTAATTTTCATTTACAGTACCCTTCAAACCGTAGTAGAACAACAGACATGACATAACTCAAACAAAAACCTCAGGTATAGTCTTTATTAGCGGCAAGCCCGCCCATTCCTTATTCGATATTGGTGCTTTACACTCGTTCGTATCTTAAGCCTTCCTAGAGGGACAAGCAGGCATTAACCAATTCACCGACGTGACCATGAGGGTTCGTCTACCAGATAGATCGTAGCTTCAATCATCTGCCATTTGCAATATGGATGTAGAGATTGGAGGAAAGGTATTCAAAGCGCGGGCGATGATTTTGAGATTGTCGGACTTCAATTTGATCTTGGGCATGACTTGGTTGTATTGGAACCACACCCGAAATGATTGCCCGTCAAGGACGATCACCTTACGGCATCGGTATACCAACATCATAATCGAAAGTATTAGAACTATTTCTTGTAATCTTTTATCATCAGTATAGGCTGTCAAAGCCCATGAGCATGGTGATGAGGTGTACATGATGTGTTTTGAGATGGTGGAGAAAAATGCCTCCATTTATGATATTCCTGTAATTTAGGATTTCTCCGACGTATTACCGGAGAAATTCCTTGGATTATCTTCGACTAGAGACATGGATTTCCGGATCTAGTTGGTGTCAAGAGCGATACCTGTGTCTCGAGCACCTTACCGGATGGCCCCCAAGGAGCTAGCAGTGTTCCAGACTCAATTATAGGAGCTGGTGGAGTTGGATTTTGTCTGGCCAAGTTCATCTCCATGGGGTGCACCGGTGTTGTTTGTGAAGAAGAAGGATGGATCTTTATGGCTCTGCAATGACTATCGGGAGATGAACCTATTGACGGTGCTGAATACGTATCCGCTGCACTGGAATGACAAGCTATTTTACCAGCTACAAGGAGCCCTATTGTTTTTCAAGCTCGACTTAAGGTCATGATACTACCAGCTGCGCATTCATGAGGAGGATATACTGAAGATGGCCTACAGTTCTCGGTACAGACAATACGAGTTCACGGTAATGCCTGTCTTGCTCACGAATGCACCTTCCACATTCTTTACTATGATGAACCATTTTTTCAAACCATGCTTGGATATATTCATCATAGTATTCATTGAAGATATATCGATCTATTCTCGGATGAAGGAGGAGCACACCCATCATCTGGCTCTAGTGTTGGGAAAACTGAGAGAGCATCAGATTTACGCGAAGTTCTCCAAGTGCCAGTTTGAGCTACAGGAGATAACATTTCTAGGGCATACCATCAGTGGAACTGGGTTGGTTATGGACCCAGCCAAGCTTCAGCCAGTTATTGATTGGCCACGACCCTCGTCAGCTTTAGACATCCGTAGTTTCTTTTGACAAGCGGGTTACTATCGTAAGTTTGTGGAGGGGTTCTCTAAGATAGCACTCCCCCTCACGTCCTTGATAATTAAGGATGAAACTTTTACGTGGACCAAGAATTTGAGGCAACGTTCTAAGATTTGAAGGAAAGGCTCACCTCATCCTCCATCCTTGCACTTCAATCTGGGAAGTAAGGATTTCACATTTATAATGATGCATCATATCAGGGGATGGGTGCAGTCCTGATGCACCATGGAAACATCGACGTATATACTTCGAGATAGCTGATGAAGAATGAGCAAAACTACCCAGTACATGATTTGGAGCTTGGGGCAGTGGTATTCACATTGAAGATTTGGATACATTACTTATATGGGGTTCACTGTGAGATCTTCTCAGATCACAAGAACCTAAAGTATATTGATATGCAGAATGATATAAATCTATACTAAAGGAGATGCCTTGAGTTCCTATATGATTATAACTATATGATTCAATATCACCAAGGGAAGGCAAACACCGTGGCGGATGCCTTGAGTAGGAGAGCTGGCACTACTGGACTGGAACCCCGGGTGATGGCTATGGAGCTAGTACAGATGATGGAGGATATGCACATTACGATTGTTTTCAGGGTTAAGCTAGATGTTTATCGGGAGTACTTGGCCTCCATGAGCATTATTTACGACATACGAGACCGCATCCGGGCATAGTTGTAACATATCATTTCTAACTAGACCCCTAAGAGTGGTTTTGACATGACTAGGTCATGACAAAACCCTAGGAATCCCAAAAAAACCAAGTGAGCGTAGACATAAAGGTTGAAACCACCATGGTCTATAAACAGTAGAATTCCAATTACAAGATCAGAGTTTACCTTAGGGCTTCACCATGACTCCATGACCCCACCACAACATCACTAACCTATTAGAGGGTCCATTAGAGCCATAGGGATACATTGGAGTCAACCCAGGGTGGTCAAGTTGACCTAGGACCATCATAGGCTTAAATTGGGCATGGTGCCCTAACTAAGGGCAATATGCCCCTAATAAGCCCAACCAATGCTACCAAGGTCTTCCTAGACCCAAAGTGGGGTCAATGAGTCACTAAAGATCCATTGGGGTAAACTCTAGAGCTTGAGTTGACCCAAGTCAACTCTAGCCCTAAAGTGGTCAAAGTGCCCTATCTAAGGGGCAAGTGACCTTCAGAGTGCAAAGTTAACCCTACACAACTCTTCCTAGACCTTAGGGGAAGCCAAGGGGTCACCAAAGACCTCTTGGGGTCAACCCAAATGGTCATGTTTGTAACGCCCCGTTTTTTCAGCGATTATTTTTATTCTCGTCTGGCGTTATGATGACGCGTTTCCGTGGCTTGTGCCATGTGTGGAGTACGGTTTAGCTCCTTAGGACTGAGTGCCCTGTTTGGTAGCCTGTTGGCAAGATCTCCCTAGCAAACCGAGTCGTTTTGGTGACCCGGTGTGGCCTCTCGGGGGGATGTTTGTGTTTGGCTTTGTTTGGGTGTAACTCGAGTTCTGTTCGTCGAAAGTTAATTTCGACTTCGCCGTTGCGTTCGTAGCGTGAGTATTTAGCTACGGTGCGAATTTCGTCGAATTCCGAGGTAGTTCGGTTTTCGCGTCGATTTGGTGCTTTATGTAATTTTGTAATTAATAATATAATTATATAATTATATATATATATATATATTTATAGAATGAAAGGAGCCGATCCATCATCTTCTTCCCCGTAAGAAAACCGCCGGCCCCTTGTACGAGAGAAACGGAGTAACCGCTTACCTTGCCTTCGGACGCCGATTCCCGGAGCGTTTGTGGACGGAATTCGATTCCGAGAGTGGATTCGGATTGCTCTCGTCGAGACCTTCATTCCTGCGGTAAGAAATTCGATTTTCGTGGAGTTTTGGAAGGATTGGAATTTTCGGTTTTGGAAGTTTTCCGCCATTAATGGCCGAGTCTTTGTTCTAGGTGTTGCGGCCGTCTTGATCCGTGCGAAGAGGAGGAAAGCAGTCCAAAGCTTCGCTGAGATTTGAGGCAAGTGGTATTCTTGCCCTTGCCAAGTGTTTTCTTTGATTTATTTGCCGAAATTGAAATCCCGGTTAGCCCAGGTTAGAGGCCTTGTTGTTCTCATTTTCTTGCTAACTATAGGGCTTAGTTCTTCCTACTGAAACCCCCTATGTTGTGATGTTTGGAATCCAAATTGTCGGCGTGGAGCCGTTGTTTTCCTTTATTTTTGATTGTTGCTCTGTTTCGGGTGTAGCCGAGAGGGAGAATTAGGAGGGGGGGGGGTGTGGTTGCCAATTTCCTTCGTTAAGGTATTATTCGAATGGCTAGGCATAGTTTGAATGGTAGTAGCGTGCGACGTTGTTAGTTGTCTACTGCTACTGCAGTGGCGTGAGTCGTGTTCGCGTTTCGGTGTCGTTCGGGAAATTCCAAACGGTGCAGGTTGACCGCGCACGGTCATCAACCTTTAGGGCGCACGACCACTGGTCGTGTGCCTCTGTTCGTGTGCGTATAAATTTCAGTTTCCAAAGTTCTGTCTCGGGCAATCGCACGAGCGCTGGCAACAGTGCACACGACCACTGATCGTGCGACACTGATCGTGCGCAGTTGCTAGGTTGTCTGTCAGGTTTTCCAGGTTCGTTTCGCACGATCATCAGCCGATGAGTGCGCACGACCACTGATCGTGCGTCACTGATCGTGCGCTCTGTATATTTTCTGTTGCTAGGCAAATTTAGATGGTTTCGAGTGCGGGAGTTTAGATACTCAAGTGGCAGGAAACTACTCGAGTTCTGGATCTTCTGTCTTGGTCGTTCGACTGTCGTCGAGCTCCGTATTCTTTAGTTGGCTTGTGGGTAGTGGTATTATTTTGGCGGCGAGTGAGGCTAGCTCACTCAACGCCAAAGTTTAGGTAGGCACTGAGTGGGTTTCACTCAACGCCTAGTCGTGTTGGTTTATTTCAACACTCTTCCTTTACCTTGTATTTCATTTCCGAGTGGATTTCCAGTTGTATTTCTGGGTTTTCCTTGTCGGCCGTTTTCTTTATTTTCCTAAAGGCCGAATCGTGGGTCGTGGATAGTAGTGTTGGTTGTAGCTCTTTATGGGGGTGGAGTTGTGTGATATAGCCAAGGCCACCCATGGATTTCTTGCTCCAGGTACGGGCTGGGCATGTCGGGTGGAAGGTCCCTTGTGCTTTCACGTGTTGACCCTCGAGCTTTTGACTTGGACATGGTGGATTGGGGGACTGCGTTTGCCTTCGATCCGGTTCCTCGTTGTTGTTTTGCTACTATCACTTCCCGCAGTTTAGGGTGTTAGAAGTTTCTTCTTTGGTAGTTTGCAGCATTCTGGCTCTTGGTAGTCTAGTAGGCCCTACAGGATGTGGTTCCTGGGCTGGGTCGTTGCTGTTTCTTTGCACGTTGTGCATTTCTTGTTGTCCTGTTGTGGACAGTTGTGACTCTTTCTACTGCATGTTTCCTGTTATTTTGTCCTTTTGATTGACTCTTTCATGCAGTTTTACCTTGATTTTTGCTTGCTGAGGTATTCTGTTTTCTTTTGGAATACCCCAGGTTCTGAGCTGTAGCCAGTCTGGTGGCTAGTTGGAGGTGGTGTTGTTGGTGGACTTCCGGACCTTGGAGTTCTGTTTACCTTGTTTGTGAGGTTGTTTTCAGTACTTTCTTACAGACATATATATGTGCTGGTGGGTTCGTGTCAGGTTGTTGGCGCCCACTAGTAGTTTTTACCTTGTACTAGATATATACTATTGCTGCTACCATTTATTTTTCTGGAGATAGTCTACTTGCTTTGAGAAGGTTTTATGCTAGGTTGCTAGTTATTTTTAAACTATACTTATTATTATAAATGAAGCTCATGATCAGCATGTTTTGTAAACTTAATCACTATTTTCCAAATCACGTACGAAAACCGTTTTCTTATATATATTATATAAACTAAGTGTAGTGTCTTGCATAGCATGAGTGGTTCTCTTGGGACCCTTATGCGCTCTTTAGGGTGTAAAACCTAATTAAAGTATTTTTCCGCAGCGTTTAAATATAGTTTTCTTTTGTGGACTAGATGATCCACTGAGCCGAGGGATACGGACTCTAAACATAACTGATTTTCTATTCATTAAGCACATGATTTTCTTGCATAAAGATTGTAGTTGGATTTGCCTGAGCGTCAGCAGTTATCCCCTGCTTGACGTGGCATTATGACGCGTGTTTTCTCTTACTCTGATAATTCTTAATTCGGAGAAAATGCGGGTTGTGACAGTTGGTATCAGAGGGAGGTTGCTTGACAAGATAGTTGGGCAACCTTCCTTGGATGCTTTTAGTAGTTCAGCACCATGTCATTCACACACCGATATGTCATCAGCACGTCTTGGCAAAAGCACGAACACTACACTCATAGCATAACATGAAGTATACGGGGCATATTATGTAGTATGGGATGCATAATATGTGTTCGTATATGGATCCACCATAGGGGCTACATGTGAGGGTTATGTAGTATGGGATGCATAACCTCACCACATGACTGCGACTAGCACGTTTCTTTTTCGTTGCATGGAAATGTTATGTAGTATGGGATGCATAACATTTTCATGTGTACGCCGCTCATATCATGCATTAGAGCCTTTTTTTTAGAATGCATAGCACAATCATGCATATCATAACATTGCATAAGCACAACGCGCCGAGCTAAAGATTTGCAGGATGACATATGTACACACATAAGTTTTCAAACTAACATAAGTTCATGCATCCGATCTAGGCACAAGAGTTAGTGAGGTGGTGGTTAACCATCCTAGGATAGGGCATATCATCTAATTATTGTGAAGAAGATAAACTCTCAGAGCAAGTTTAGCAGCTTTAAGTCTATATCTACATATGTATTGTCTGTACTGGTAGTCGGTTCTAGTCGTGGGATTTGGATCTGATTTGCGTAGTATTGATTTTTAGGATGGCTAGGCGTCCTGCGACTCGATCGACTCCCCTGTCTGAGGGTGAATCTTCTGGAGCTCAGAACGATGCGGTGATCGAGGGTCTGCGTCAGAGTAGCGAAGCTATGGGTAGGCAGTTAGAGGAGTTGTGAATTCAGTTAGATGAGTTGTTGGCTAAAGGTTTTATCAGGCAGAGTTCGTCGCCTTGGGGTGCTCCTGTTTTGTTCGTAAAGAAGAAAGATGGGTCGATGCGGCTTTGCATCGACTATAGAGAGTTGAACAAGGTCATTATCAAGAACAGGTACCCACTGCCGAGGATCGATGATTTATTTGACCAGTTGCGTGGTAGCACGGTGTTCTCCAAGATCGATCTTCGTTCGGGCTATCATCAGCTCAGGATCCGTGAGGCAGATATTCCACGGACTGCGTTTAGGTCGAGGCATGGGCACTTTGTGTTTTTGGTGATGTCGTTTGGTCTGACCAACGCACCATCAGCCTTCATGGATATGATGAACAGGGTGTTCAAGGATTTCCTAGACAAGTTCGTTGTGGTCTTCATTGTTGACGTGTTGGTTTATTCTCGCAGTGCTGAGGAGCACGAGCAGCATTTGCGTTTGGTCCTATCAGAGTTGAGGAACCACAAGTTATTCGCCAAGTTGAGCAAGTGCGAATTTTGGTTGCCTCAGGTTTCTTTTCTAGGCCACGTGGTGAACAAGGATGGGATCTCGGTTGACCCAGGAAAGATTGCAGCAGTGACGGATTGGAGTAGGCCGAATACTCCTAAGGAGATCAGAAGTTTCTTAGGGTTGGCTGGCTATTATAGGAGATTCGTGGAGGGTTTCTCTTCTCTAGCCGCACCGTTGACCAAGCTGACTCAGAAGAATGTGGCATTTGTTTGGAGCGAGAAGTGCGAAGAAGCTTTTCAGGAGTTAAAGAGGAGATTGTGTTCTGCTCCCGTTCTGACCCTTCCTACTGAGGGCATGGATTATGATGTGTATGTGGATGCTTCGCATATAGGTCTGGGATGCGTATTAATGCAGGATGGAAAAGTAATTGCTTATGGGTCAAGGCAGTTGAAAACTCATGAGCGGAATTATCCAACGCATGACCTTGAGTTTGCAGCGGTTATCTATGCGTTGAAGTTGTGGAGGCACTTACTTTATGGGGCTCAGTGCAAGATTTTTACTGACCATAAGAGCCTGAAGTACGTGTTCACGCAGAAGGAGTTGAATCTGCGTCAGCGGAGGTGGCTTGAGTATGTGGCGGATTATGACGTAGAAATCCAGTATCATCCGGGCAAGGCCAATGTGGTGGCCGACGCCTTGAGCCGAAAGACGGGAAAGATCTTTAACCTCTCCGCCGATCGATTAGTTGAGGAGTTCCTCCTTATGGATATTTCAGTGGGATGCTGTAGTTTGCAGAGTAGCTGATCTGTGGCAGAGCCGTCCTGGATTTCTTTGACTAGACTGCATCAGAAGGACGATCCGGATCTGTTGCACCTTTTTACCAGGACAGAGAAGGGAGAGTTGCCAGATTTTTCTATTGATGATGCGGGTACTTTGAAGTACCGCGGCAGGTTTTGCGTTCCCGCTGTTGGGGACATTAGGAGTATGATTTGCAGTGAGGCTCATGGTTCCAGCGTTGCCTACCACCCAGGATCTACGAAGATGTACCGTGACTTAAGGCAAATTGCTTGGTGGTATGGTATGAAAGGAGATATAGCCCGATATGTTGCTGAGTGTCACACTTGCAAGCGTGTGAAGGCCGATCATGGAAGGCCTGGTGGTAAGTTGACTCCGCTAGATATCCCGACTTGGAAGTGGGAGAGTATATCTATGGACTTCATTACGGGTTTGCCAAAATCCCCGAGAGGATTTGATTCTGTTTGGGTTATAGTGGATAGATTGACGAAGTGTGCTCACTTCGTGCCTTATAAGATTGATTACCCGATGAAGAAGATAGCGGAGTTGTACTTGAATGAAGTCATCCGACTCCACGGTGTGCCGGTTAGCATCATTTCTGATCGAGACTCCCGGTTTACTTCTCGATTTTGGCAGAGTCTGCAGGAGGGTTTGGGTACGGATCTGAGGTATTCTACTGCGTACCACCCTCAGACCAATGGGCAGACGGAGCGGGTCAATCAGATTGTTGAGGATATGATCCGGTGCTATATTTTAGACCACGGTGGAGCGTGGGACGAGCGTCTGCGACTCATGGAATTTGCTTACAATAACAGTTATCAGGAAAGCTTGCAGATGGCTCCGTTCGAAGCTTTGTATGGGAGGCGCTGTAGGACTCCGTTGTTTGGGCTGAGGCTGGTGAGAAGCCTGTTGGTACCCTAGTTTGATTTGAGTTTAGTCCTCTCCTTTGTGCCCCTTGACCCAAGAAAGATCTATGGTCAATGGTTAGAAGTCTAGCTGTAGGGTCCTCGCTTTTCCAAATTGAGAATTTGGTTAAGTAGGTTTTTCGTTCGACTATAGTCGAACGCCGTTCGACTATCGTCTATCGGCTGATCGACGATCGTCTATCAGTTGGTCGACGCTTTGTTCTGCGCTGATAGTTCGACTATCTGTTGATAGTTCGACTATCTGTTCTGCGCTGATAGTTCGACTATCTGTCCTGATAGATCGACTATCTGTTCCGCCTTGATAGTTCGACTATCTGTTGATAGGTCGACTATCTGTTCCGCCTTGATAGTTCGACTATCTGTTGATAGATCGACTATCTGTTTCGTCTTGATAGTTCGACTATCTTTTGATAGTTCGACTATCTGTTGCCTTTGATAGTTCGACTATCTGTCCTGATAGGTCGACTATCTGATAGTTCGACTATCTTCTAATAGATCGACTATCTGTTTTCTGAGGTAGGTCGACTATCTGCTTGATAGGTCGACTATCTCTGTGCGCTTGATAGCTCGACTATCTGTCCTAGATAGATCGACTATCGGATGGTTCGACTATCTGCTCTGATAGTTCGACTATCTGCCGGGGTAGTTCGACTATCTTCTTCGATAGTTCGACTATCTAGATCGTTCGACTATCTGTCCGATAGTTCGACGATCTCCGTGCGTCGTTCGACGATCTTCAAAGGTCGTTCGACGTTTTCTGTCTGCCTTTGTATTTTGTATTTATTTATTATATTTAATTAATTAATACATTTTCTGGCACAGTATTTTAAGCTGTATGATAATATAACCAGGCAATATTTGCTCCATCTCTTTTGCCTGAGTCAAATCTTTTTAAGATAAAGTTGTTTGTCTTATTAGCTGTCATTTTAATTTATTTTATCTATTGTCAGCCCTTTATAGCCGTTAGACTGAAAAGTCTTCTTTTGCTATAAAGAGATTATTTCTGATGTGACTTTATTTAGTCCTTCTGTTATCTGATTTAAGCCTGCAGCTTCTTAGAAAGTGATTTATTCCCTTTATAGAATGTTTTGCTGCAGAGATATTTCTGTCTTCTTGATATTTACAGCCCAGGTCTCAAGGCTTAGAAGAAGACAAATAATTCAAATGGAAGAGAGCCGTTGCTTGCTGATGATTATATAAAGAACCCTTTGAAGAAGGATTCAAGCTAGTTAACAGAAGCTAATAGCTATCCAGTTGTTCATTCTCAAGCCTTCATCAAGCTCAAGCTTCCTGCTCTCAGCAATCTCCATCTAACTGAGAAGTGTTAAGATCTTCATCTCTTCTTCACCTGAGTTCTCCTGCTTTCAGGAAGTTCAACTCAGAGTTCATTTGAAGAAGAAGAAGAAGATAACTGCTTGAAGAACTTTGATTTTATTATTTACTTTCTTCCTGTAGCTCTTTCCTTCAGAACTTTCTGAAGAGTTTTTCTGCACTGAAGCAAGACTTCACCTAGACATCTTTGAGCCAGGGGGAGCCTTGATTCTTTAGAGCATTCTAGCTCAGTGCAAGCTTTTTGTGCTTCTCTAATCTATTGAAAAATAGAGAAGACATCTTAACCCTCTTCCCCCTCCTGTACAGGGTTATTACTCCCTTCAAAAGTATCTCTTGGTGGCAGGGCACCTGATCAAAAACCTGTGCTTGGTTTTTAGACACCTGATCAAAAGTCTAAAGGGTTTCTGAATCTACCTGAATCAGATTCTGTTGGTGGCAGGGCACCTGATCAAAAACCTGAGTGGATTCCTACCGTTTGGGTAGAAGAGTGGACGTACCCAAGTTGTTTGGGGAACCACTATAAATTTCCTTGTGTCGTCTGGATTCCACTGTTTAATTCCTGCATTGTGGCTGTGATTAGATATAACTAGGTTGCTAGTTGCTGATTAGGTTTTTCCAAACTTAACTGTAATTACAGTTAGCTTGTGTTTGTACACATCACTTGTGTTAGGCTTTAAGGTTAAATCAATATCTATAATCTTTTCATTCCGCACTTCACTCCAAGGGAGTTGGGTAGAATATTAAGTTTTGTCTGTGCAAAATTTGATAACTCTATTCACCCCCCTCTAGAGTAGTATCTATCCCTTCACTTTCAATTGGTATCAGAGGGAGGTTGACTGACTGTATAGGCTAACACCTAAGTCACAAGATCCTGATAGATACCAAGAGCTTATAGATATTCACTATCATGGCCCAGTCTAAGGATTATTCTAGCACCAGACCTCCAGCATGCAACTTAGCAAAGTTTGGCATCTGGAAGGCAAGGATTAAATTATATATGAACTCTATTGATGAAAGCATCTTTGCTTCTATTTTGTCAGGTCCCCCAAGAGCACCTGCTGCTGCCACTGCCTCATCATCTGATATGAGAGCAGTGCCTCCTCTAGACTACAATGATGAATACAAGAAGGCCAAAATTGATGATGCCAGGGCAATGAACATACTGGCTCAGACAATGTCTGATGAGGTGTTCCAAAAGGTGGCTGACTGCTCCTCAGCAAAGGCCATGTGGGACACACTGAACCAGATTGTAGCTGGTTCAGCTGATGAAAGGAAGGACAGAAGGTCCAACCTTATCTCACAGTATGAGAACTTCAAGAAGACTGATGCTGAATCAGTTGAAGCCATATACACCAGGCTCAGCTCAATCATCAATGAGCTGAGGACCCTGGACAAGGACATATCATTGACAGAGGTCAATGATAAGATCCTTATGTGCTTCCCTAGCACATGGGATCTAAGAATCTGGCCCATCAAAGAAGCCAGAAGTACCAATGAGATCTCAACTGAAGCTCTCCTCGGCAAGCTCAAGTCTTTTGAGCAAGTGCTGAAGACTAGAGAAGCAGAAGCTGAAGCCAAGACCCCCACTCCAACAAGAAAAGAGCAATCTCTAGCTCTTAAGGCTGCAGATGTGTTTGAAGGCAGCCAATCTAATGAGGAACTTATGGCATTGTTTGCCAAAAGGTTTCTCAAGATGGGAAGAAAAGAGTTCAGAAAGAAGTCTTCACGCTATGAAGACAAACCAAGGTATGATCGCTCTCCTGCTAAAGAAATTATTTGTTATGGTTGCAGGAAGCCTGGACACATTCTGCCAGAGTGTCCAGAGGAGAAGAACAAGGAAAAGAGAAAAGACAAAGAACAACACAGGAAGCACTCCAAGCCATCCTCCTACAAAAACAAGAAGAAGGAGAGAGGTTTCATTGCTGAAACCTGGAGTGATTCTGATGAAGAATCATCCTCATCAAGCTCCAGTGAAGATGAGGAAGAGAAGAAGGCCAAAGAAATTTTCCTAATGGCAATAGATGCCTGCAGCAACCACTCTGCTGCAGAGAGTTCTGATTCTGATGAGGAGATGCCTACTGAAGATGAGGTACTTTCATCTTATGATTTTACTTCAGAAGAGTTTAAGTTAGAATTTAAATCTTTGTGTTTAGATTTAATTAGTTCAGAAAAAGAAATAAAAGAACTTAGAAATAGGTTAGCTGACTCAGAATCAATAGCCTCTGAAAACATTAGGTTAAAGGAAGATCTCACTACTTGTAGTGAAGAAATTAAATTTCTTAAAATAGAATTAGCTAAGTCTAAGAGATTAGAAGAATCCCTTAATGGTAGAAGCCTTAAGCTGTTAGAAATTACCAGCATGACTAACACTAGGTCAGGTAATGATAAACTAGGCTTAGGAGCTTCTCCCAGTGAACCCCCAGTCCTTCTTAAAAATAATCTTTCAACTCCAGTGAACTTCATTTCAGCTAGTGGAAAGAAGAACACTGAGCAAGTAAACCTTGTAAATAAAACCCTAAATAAAGCTAAGAGAGAAAAGAGAAAGAAGTTTTTCAAAGAAATGCAAAGAGCGTCGAACGCCGCTCGACGATCGGATGCTCCATGGTCGAACGAAGCTCGACGATCTGAGCGCCCATCGTCGAACGTCGATCGACGATTTCAACATGATTTTCAAAATCATAATCAGTATCATAGAAACCTAAATGAAAATAGAAACCCTAGGTTTGTTGACCCATCATCTGCATGGAGAATCCCACCTAGGAGATCTCACCCACTAGGTTATCACCCTCAGCCTGCATTCTCTTATATTTCCAGTTTTTCTTATGTGAAAAACAAGGGACCCAAGGTTACCTGGGTCCACTCTGTCTAAATAATTGTCTTGCAGGTGAAGGCCTATCCAATCACTCAAAATAAGTGGTATTTGGATAGTGGATGCTCTAAGCATATGACAGGAAATAAAGATCTACTGTCAAAATTCAAAGCTAAGCTCGGCCCAAAGGTTATCTTTGGAGACTCCAGCTGTGGTCAGACAGAAGGCTATGGCAAGATCACAATTGGAGCAGTTACATTCAAGAGAGTTGCTTATGTCAATGGACTAAAGCATAATCTGATTTCAGTCAGCCAGCTATGTGATGCTGGCTACCAGGTTTCATTTTCTAACTTCTCTTGCAATATTACTTTGAATAATAATGTTGTTTTAGTAGGTATTAGAATAGGCAATATATATTTAGTAGATTTTAATTCATCTCACTCTGAAATCTGCTTATTTAATGAAGTAACCCTTAATAATAATTCCCTATGGCATAAAAGGCTTAGTCATGTAAACCTTAAAAATATATCTAGGTTATCTAACCACAACCTTGTTAGAGGTTTACCTTCTTGCCCCTACAAGAAGGAGAGCCTATGCAAGGCTTGTCAGCTAGGCAAGCAAACCAAGAATTCATTTAAATCTGTAAATAAAAGTGATTCTCCTAGAATCCTGTATTTATTACATTTGGACCTTTTTGGCCCAATAAATGTACAGAGTTTAGGAGGGAAGTATTACACTTTAGTAATTGTAGATGACTTCTCTAGGTTCAGTTGGGTTTTCTTTTTGAGAACTAAGTCTGATAACTTCAAAGCCCTTACAGACTTTCTACTTTGTGTGCAGACTGAGTACTCTACTCATGTGGCCTTGATCAGAAGTGATCATGGTACTGAGTTTGACTCTCTTCTCATGCAAGAATTCTGTGAGAGAGAAGGAATCAAACATAGCTTCTCAGCTCCTAGAACTCCCCAACAAAATGGGGTAGTTGAAAGGAAGAATAGAACACTAATTGAAGCTGCTAGCACATTGTTGGCAGATGCTAACATGCCTCTATCCTATTGGGCAGAAGCTGTTAGTACAGCTAACTATGTCTTGAATAGAAGTTTGATACACAAACTTAAGTGTAAAACTCCTTATGAGTTGCTTAAAGGAAAGAAACCAAAAATTAATTACTTTAGAGTTTTTGGTTGTATTGTTTATATTCATAATAATAATAAAGAATATATTAGAAAATTTGAAGCAAAAGCTTCAATGGGAATCATGCTTGGATATTCCCAAGTAAGCAAAGCTTATAGGGTTTATAACAAATCTACCTGTAAGATAGAAGAATCTGTGCATGTGACTTTTGATGAGCATTAGATGTTTTACAAGGAGAAAGAAAATTCTCCTTCCTCCAGTTCTTTGCAGGTACCTGATGCCCCTCAAGAAATTCTTCAACTATCAACTCTTCAGATCACTGAATCAGACAGTGATGAAGACATTGCTGAAGCTGTTGAAGCTGCTGTTGTACCACCAACAGTAGATCAAATTCCTCCTGAGGAATTAATCCCAACTGTTGCTGAAGATCACATCCCACCTGCTGATATTGTCACACTTAGAGATCACCCTACATCTCAAGTGATTGGAGACATATCAGCTGGTGTACAAACAAGACACCAATTAAGACAGGATGTGATGCATGCTTGTTTCCTCTCACAGGTTGAGCCTCTCACCTTTAAAGATGCAGAGCTAGATCCCCACTGGATCATTGCAATGCAAGAGGAGCTCAATCAATTTGAGAGATGTAAAGTTTGGACTTTGGTTCCAAGACCTAAAGGCCAACTGATCATAGGCACCAAGTGGGTGTATAGAAACAAGTTAGATGCAAATGGAATAATAGTAAGGAATAAAGCTAGGCTTGTAGCTCAGGGCTACAGACAGGAGGAAGGTATAGACTATGACCAAACCTTTGCTCCTGTTGCAAGGTTAGAAGCAATAAGGATCTTCTTGGCCTATGCAGCCTTCATGAAGTTTAAGGTGTTCCAAATGGATGTCAAAAGTGTATTCCTAAATGGTGAGCTTAAGGAAGAGGTGTTTGTTGAACAACCAACAGGGTTTGTTTCTTCAACTCAGCCTTCTCATGTTTTTAAGTTGCAGAAAGCTCTTTATGGACTAAAGCAAGCTCCTAGGGCCTGGTATGAGACCTTAGCTAGTTTCCTGTTAGAGCACAACTTTACTAGGGGAGTAGTTGATAGAACCCTTTTCGTCAAGCATCACAAGGACACAATCCTGTTAGTTCAGGTGTATGTAGATGATATTATTTTTGGCTCCACTGATCCCAAACTGTGCAAAAAGTTTTCCAACTTGATGCATTCTAAGTTTGAGATGAGTAGTATGGGTGTGCTGTCTTACTTTCTTGGTCTCCAAGTTAAGCAAGATGCTGATGGTATCTTCATCTCCCAATCCAAATATGCCAAGGAATTGGTAAAGAAATTTGGGATGGCTGATGCTTCAGCAATGCCTACACCCATGGCTACTAATGTAGTTATTGATTCTGATGATCACGGCAAGCCAGTTGATCAAAAGAATTATAGGGCCATTGTTGGTTCCCTATTATATCTAACTGCAAGTAGGCCAGATATAATGTTTGCTACATGCCTTTGTGCTAGATTCCAGGTCAACCCCAAGGAATCTCATCTGATTCTTCTAAAGAGAATCCTGAGATACCTAAAAGGATGTCCAAATCTAGGACTTTGGTACCCAGCTGAGTCAGAGTTTGAATTAATTGGATATTCTGATTCAGACTATGCTGGTTGCAGAGTTGACAGGAAGAGCACCTCGGGAACTTGCCAGTTCCTGGGAGAGAGATTGGTCTCTTGGTTCTGTAAGAAGCAGGCTTCTGTCTCAACTTCAACTGCAGAGGCTGAATATATAGCAGCTGCCAGTTGTTGTTCACAGATCCTGTGGATTCAAAACCAGCTTGTGGATTATGGTTACTCACACAAGAATACCAAGATCATGTGTGATAGTACCAGTGCTATTTCTATTGCACAAAATCCAGTGCACCACTCCAGAACCAAGCACATTGAGATTAGGCACCATTTCCTGAGAGATTGTGTGGAAAAGAACAAGATCTGTCTTGAGTTCATATCCACTGAGTTTCAGAGAGGTGATATATTCACCAAGCCTTTAGATGAACAGAAGCATCTGTTCTTTTTAGTTCAACTAGGCATGATTAATGGACGAGACTAAGTGTGACTATATCTGCCTTTGTTGAAATCTGCTTGAAGATCGTCGAACGATGATCGAAGATCGTCGAACGAATTGAGCCTATCGTCGACCTCTGGTTAATGATAGCTTATCTGTTTGAAGATCGTCGATCGACGTTCGACCATCGTCGAACAGGTTGAGCTCATCGTCGATCTCTGAACGACGACAGCTTGTTGCGTGTGAAGCCAGAAATAGCCGAACGATGGTTCGACTACTCTGCTTCTGAGCCGATCGTCAAACGGCCGTTCGACTATCGGGTCAAGTATCTTTTTAATAGATCGACTATTTCCGGTCCAATATAAAACCGATAGTCGACCTAGGTTAAAAGATCTTTTGTTTTATCGTCGACGGAGCGTGCCCTTTCGCATTCTGCTTTCCCGCTTGCGATTTCCGGGCGTTTCGTCTTCTTCGTTCTCTGCAGCTTTCTCGTGCTTTCTCCAGCAAATCCATGGCGGTCTCCCCAGCTGTTCTAGCCGTCGTAAAGTTTGATGCAGGATTCAGTGTGGATTTCGAAGCATTCAGCAGTTGCGATGCCGGAATCGTGGAAGTTCTCCAGCTCTGCAGGGATCAAGGTTTGGAGAAGTTAATGTCTGAAAGGATTAAGATCAACATTCCAGAAATAAAAGAATGGGCTTTCACGTCGTCTTCCACAGACGAATCGATGACTGGTACCATAGGCGGAGAAGAAGTTATCCTGACTCCGGCCGTCTTATCTGATGTTTTTGGTTTAGTTATTGGTGAAGAGGATTATGAGCAAGACGCTCAGGAATTTGGAAGAATGCTGGTTGAGCTGGGACATGCTGAGGGCATTCCCACCAAGCTGCTCAAAGTAAACTTCCCCTTCAAGATCAAGTTCCTCGCTGAGGTAGTCGGAAAAGTGCTCCTGGGTAAGCACTCTGCCCACGACAATATAACAAGGCAGCAATTCGCACTCATGTGTGCAATTGTTAATCGAAAAAGGATAGATTGGGCAGCTGTTTTGTTTGATTTAATCAGGAAGAAGACTGGTAAGAAGGAAGTCACCCTAGGAAGGGTTATTGGAATTTTCCTTAAAGAGAAATATCCCCAGCTGCTAAGTTCCACTGCAACAACAATCAACGCCAGCAAGAAGATGGATCCCCACTTGTTCTCTAAGTGGAAGAGGACGTTTGTGAAATCTGCTCCAGCTACATCTGAGGACACAAGGACTGCATCAGTCGCTCCTCAACCTGTTGAAGCTGGCTCAGCTCTTCCTTCCTCTTCCTCTGTTTTGCCGTCTGCCTCAGTTGAAGTACCATCAACTTCTGCTGAGGTACGACCTTCTTCCTCTGCTGCTCCTGAAACAACTACGGTTGTTCCTCTATCTCCTCCTGCCTCTCCTCTACCTGCTCATCTGACTAGGATATCTGCTCCTAGCTTTGATTTGTTAGGATCAGAGAGAATTCTTACTCCTCCTGTATCTCCAATTCATTCCCCAATAAACTCTCCTGCTCCATCTCCTGCTCGATCCCCTGTCCATCATCCCAGCACCACTACCATATCTGCTGCAGCTCCATCCACCTCTCATCCTTCATCTTTTGAAATCTCTCCAGAGCTTATCTCCCGCATTGTGGAGCTGATTACCCCGTCAATCAAAACCATGATTGACGAGGCAATCGCTCCCCTTGCAGCCTCCATTGATCTTTTGTCTGCCTCCATCAAATCCCTTACTAAATCTGCTGAGCCATCTTCCTCTAGGGGCCTGGTTTCAGTATCCACTGAAATCAGGCAGGGGGAGATGTTCAATGAAGATGCCTCAGATCATCCTGCCTCTCCTCCAGCTTTAAAAGATTCAGTCATGTCTGCTCAGGAAGAAATAGTTCCAGATGTTGTCATGACAGCTGAGAAAGAGATAGATCCAGCTGAGAAAGAGATAGCTCCAGCCCAGGAAGAAACAGCTCCTGCTGAGAAAGTTTTAGCTCCAGTTTTGTCTGAAAAGGATATAGCAGATGGAATCCTGCTATCTGAGATTGCAGTTAAGGTTTGCTTAGAAGATCTTACCACTCCTATGATTGCTAGATTCCTGGAAGGAATCATAACTTCTTATCTGAATGAATCATGGGAAATGGTTAAATATGAAGGTAACTCTTTCATTCGTTTTGTTGATGAGTCGATTAATTTGATAGTTTGTGAATACCTTGAAGGAATGATTCAAGCTTATTTAGCAGATATGTATTCATAATTTTACAGATATTATTAAAGAAGATTTAACTGCTCAAATCATAGCAGTAGTTTCTGAGGCTGACCCAAGTATTCCTGCTACTCAAGTAGACCCTGAGTTGGAATCCTTCTTAGATAATAAAGAAGATGAGTCTGAGAAAGAGGAAGTCAAAGTTGACTCTCCTGTTCTGAGTTTGGAAGAAGCTCAAGCAAGAGCAGCATGGAATTTAAGAGTTCAATCGTTAAAAGAGAAAGAGAAAGATTTGCAATTTGAAAAGTCATCCATCTGGGATGACTCACCAGGTTTAGATTTAGACTCCCTTCTGGCTCTGGATGCCATGGAAGAGGAAAGAGAAAAATCTGCTCTAAAGCTTAAAGAAAAGGCTGTCTCAGAAGCCTATGATCCGTATGAGAACCCTCCATCATCCCATTCTGATGATGATGATTCTGATATGTCTGAGAAGTCAAAGAAAAAGAAATCTGCTGCAAAGAAAAGAAAAGCTGCTCCTCCTCCACCTCCAAATAAGGATAATGACACTCCCTATTACATTTTGAAGGGCATTGACCCCAAATCCAAGGATTTTAAGCATTGGATGTGGTTTTCGAAGAATCAGCAAAAAGAAAGAAAAAGAACCAAGAGGTATGACAGTCCTGTCTCAAGATGGACTCCCAGAGGTCCCCCTCCTCCAGCTCCAGGTGCAGGAGCCTCTGGGAACCTTTCAGCTCATCCGGCTGCCTCCTCTGGAAAATCTGCGTCTGTTCAGCCCCAACCTAGACAAGGTTATCAAAGTTCTCAAGGCAAATCATCTTATGGTTCTCAAAGACAAATGAAGGAGGTTGTGGCTCAAAGTCCAACCTTTTCCCCACCTCCTTCTCCAAAGAAGAGAATTTCATCTCCAACTCCAGTTCAATCTGAGAAAAGTATTTCGAAAGGTAAATAGTTTATTTTGTTTTAAGATATCTAGCAAGAACCTCTCTGCTAAGTATACTCTAATGTCTTATCTAGATATAATAGCTGATGCTGCTTCTCCTGAGCCCGTATATGAAAATCCTGAGCTCGATCCTAACTTTAGGATGGCTCGCTTTCAAGAACTTATAGGAGCAGCCCAAATAAGAAAAGCAAGAGCCGAAGGTAAAGATACGACTGGTTTTACTACCATGTCAGCCTACAGAAAGAAAGAATTTGAAAAGTTCCAGGTAAATCCTGAGATTTTTGATCCGTCAAAGTACATGGAAAAACATCCTGAAGCTGTTGTCCCCAGAGCTACAGAACTGAAGATCATTGGTGCTCAGGACCTGAAGATGTCAAAGAAAGAATCAGATGACCCTCTAAGAAAAATTTCCTTTGTTTCTAGTTCTTCTGATCCTTTACCAGACTCTAAAGATTCTTAATAGTTTGATTAAACTGCTGTGATATATTTGATTATTTGTTTATCTGATTGATAATCTGCCAGTTTATTGTTAACTATTTGCTGAATTTATTTTCTAGTGTTTTATTGCTAGCTGTTTTAGATTTTGAGAGACTTAACTCAAATAGGGGGAGATTGTTGGTACCCTAGTTTGATTTGAGTTTAGTCCTCTCCTTTGTGCCCCTTGACCCAAGAAAGATCTATGGTCAATGGTTAGAAGTCTAGCTGTAGGGTCCTCGCTTTTCCAAATTGAGAATTTGGTTAAGTAGGTTTTTCGTTCGACTATAGTCGAACGCCGTTCGACTATCGTCTATCTGCTGATCGACGATCGTCTATCAGTTGGTCGACGCTTTGTTCTGCGCTGATAGTTCGACTATCTGTTGATAGTTCGACTATCTGTTCTGCGCTGATAGTTCGACTATCTGTCCTGATAGATCGACTATCTGTTCCGCCTTGATAGTTCGACTATCTGTTGATAGGTCGACTATCTGTTCCGCCTTGATAGTTCGACTATCTGTTGATAGATCGACTATCTGTTTCGTCTTGATAGTTCGACTATCTTTTGATAGTTCGACTATCTGTTGCCTTTGATAGTTCGACTATCTGTCCTGATAGGTCGACTATCTGATAGTTCGACTATCTTCTAATAGACCGACTATCTGTTTTCTGAGGTAGGTCGACTATCTGCTTGATAGGTCGACTATCTCTGTGCGCTTGATAGCTCGACTATCTGTCCTAGATAGATCGACTATCGGATGGTTCGACTATCTGCTCTGATAGTTCGACTATCTGCCGGGGTAGTTCGACTATCTTCTTCGATAGTTCGACTATCTAGATCGTTCGACTATCTGTCCGATAGTTCGACGATCTCCGTGCGTCGTTCGACGATCTTCGAAGGTCGTTCGACGTTTTCTGTCTGCCTTTGTATTTTGTATTTATTTATTATATTTAATTAATTAATACATTTTCTGGCACAGTATTTTAAGCTGTATGATAATATAACCAGGCAATATTTGCTCCATCTCTTTTGCCTGAGTCAAATCTTTTTAAGATAAAGTTGTTTGTCTTATTAGCTGTCATTTTAATTTACTTTATCTATTGTCAGCCCTTTATAGCCGTTAGACTGAAAAGTCTTCTTTTGCTATAAAGAGATTATTTCTGATGTGACTTTATTTAGTCCTTCTATTATCTGATTTAAGCCTGCAGCTTCTTAGAAAGTGATTTATTCCCTTTATAGAATGTTTTGCTGCAGAGATATTTCTGTCTTCTTGATATTTACAGCCCAGGTCTCAAGGCTTAGAAGAAGACAAATAATTCAAATGGAAGAGAGCCGTTGCTTGCTGATGATTATATAAAGAACCCTTTGAAGAAGGATTCAAGCTAGTTAACAGAAGCTAATAGCTATCCAGTTGTTCATTCTCAAGCCTTCATCAAGCTCAAGCTTCCTGCTCTCAACAATCTCCATCTAACTGAGAAGTGTTAAGATCTTCATCTCTTCTTCACCTGAGTTCTCCTGCTTTCAGGAAGTTCAACTCAGAGTTCATTTGAAGAAGAAGAAGAAGATAGCTGCTTGAAGAACTTTGATTTTATTATTTACTTTCTTCCTGTAGCTCTTTCCTTCAGAACTTTCTGAAGAGTTTTTCTGCACTGAAGCAAGACTTCACCTGGACATCTTTGAGCCAGGGGGAGCCTTGATTCTTTAGAGCATTCTAGCTCAGTGCAAGCTTTTTGTGCTTCTCTAATCTATTGAAAAATAGAGAAGACATCTTAACCCTCTTCCCCCTCCTGTACAGGGTTATTACTCCCTTCAAAAGTATCCCTTGGTGGCAGGGCACCTGATCAAAAACCTGTGCTTGGTTTTTAGACACCTGATCAAAAGTCTAAAGGGTTTCTGAATCTACCTGAATCAGATTCTGTTGGTGGCAGGGCACCTGATCAAAAACCTGAGTGGATTCCTACCATTTGGGTAGAAGAGTGGACGTACCCAAGTTGTTTGGGGAACCACTATAAATTTCCTTGTGTCGTCTGGATTCCACTGTTTAATTCCTGCATTGTGGCTGTGATTAGATATAACTAGGTTGCTAGTTGCTGATTAGGTTTTTCCAAACTTAACTGTAATTACAGTTAGCTTGTGTTTGTACACATCACTTGTGTTAGGCTTTAAGGTTAAATCAATATCTATAATCTTTTCATTCCGCACTTCACTCCAAGGGAGTTGGGTAGAATATTAAGTTTTGTCTGTGCAAAATTTGATAACTCTATTCACCCCCCCTCTAGAGTAGTATCTATCCCTTCACTTTCAAAGCCTTTGTTGGGTCCTGATGCTCTGGAAGAGATGGAAGTCGCCGTGAATCTTATTCGGGAGAAGCTTCGTTAAGCCCAGGAGAGGTATGAAAAGAACTCCAATCGGCGTAGGTCTGCTTTGGAGTTTTTAGTAGGGGATCATGTATACCTCAAGGTTTCTCCAATGGTTGGTGTAAAGAGATTTGGTAAAAATCGGAAATTGGACCCAAGGTATGTTGGCCCGTTTGAGGTCTTGGAGCGGATTGGTGTGTCTGCATATAGATTGGATTTGCCAGCGAACTTCCCTGGTGTTCATAATGTTTTTCATGTTAGCCAATTGCGGAAGTGTGTGCGCAGTAGTGGGCAACTCTTGGATGTTGTGCCCCAGTTAGAGCCCAACCTCTCTTTCGTTGAGGTGCCAGTTCGTATTTTGGATACTCAAGAGCGTGTGCTGCGAAAGAAGTCCATATGGATGGTGAAGATTCTATGGAAAAATCAGGATTTGGAGTGCGCGACTTGGGAGCTAGAGTCGGCCATGAGGAGGGCGTACCCTCACCTGTTTCTCTGATTTGATCGGTATGTTTCCCTTTGTAACTTCCGTTTGTTACTTTTTCCTTCTTTTGTAGGAGGGTTGTGCGTAAACTTTTGGGACGAAACTTTCTTTTAGGGGGAGTGACTGTAACGCCCCGTTTTTTCAGCGATTATTTTTATTCTCGTCTGGCGTTACGATGACGCGTTTCCGTATCTTGTGCCATGTGTGGAGTACGGTTTAGCTCCTTAGGACTGACTGCCCTGTTTGGTAGCCTGTTGGCAAGATCTCCCTAGCAAACCGAGTCGTTTTGGTGACCCGGTGTGGCCTCTCGGGGGGATGTTTGTGTTTGGCTTTGTTTGTGTGTAACTCGAGTTCTGTTCGTCGAAAGTTAATTTCGACTTCGCCGTTGCGTTCGTAGCGTGGGTATTTAGCTACGGTGCGAATTTCGTCGAATTCCGAGGTAGTTCGGTTTTCGCGTCGATTTGGTGCTTTATGTAATTTTGTAATTAATAATATAATTATATAATTATATATATATATATTTATAGAATGAAAGGAGCCGATCCATCATCTTCTTCCCCGTAAGAAAACCGCCGGCCCCTTGTACGAGAGAAACGGAGTAACCGCCTACCTTGCCTTCGGACGCCGATTCCCGGAGCGTTTGTGGACGGAATTCGATTCCGAGAGTGGATTCGGATTGCTCTCGTCGAGACCTTCATTCCTGCGGTAAGAAATTCGATTTTCGTGGAGTTTTGGAAGGATTGGAATTTTCGGTTTTGGAAGTTTTCCGCCATTAATGGCCGAGTCTTTGTTCTAGGTGTTGCGACCGTCTTGATCCGTGCGAAGAGGAGGAAAGCAGTCCAAAGCTTCGCTGAGATTTGAGGCAAGTGGTATTCTTGCCCTTGCCAAGTGTTTTCTTTGATTTATTTGCTGAAATTGAAATCCCGGTTAGCCCAGGTTAGAGGCCTTGTTGTTCTCATTTTCTTGCTAACTATAGGGCTTAGTTCTTCCTACTGAAACCCCCCTATGTTGTGATGTTTGGAATCCAAATTGTCGGCGTGGAGCCGTTGTTTTCCTTTATTTTTGATTGTTGCTCTGGTTCAGGTGTAGCCGAGAGGGAGAGATAGGAGGGGGGGGGGGTGTGGTTGCCAATTTCCTTCGTTAAGGTATTATTCGAATGGCTAGGCATAGTTTGAATGGTAGTAGCGTGCGACGTTGTTAGTTGTCTACTGCTACTGCAGTGGCGTGAGTCGTGTGCGCGTTCCGGTGTCGTTCGGGAAATTCCAAACGGTGCAGGTTGACCGCGCACGGTCATCAACCTTTAGGGCGCACGACCACTGGTCGTGTGCCTCTGTTCGTGCGCGTATAAATTTCAGTTTTCAAAGTTCTGTCTCGGGCAATCGCACGAGCGCTGGCAACAGTGCGCACGACCACTGATCGTGCGACACTGATCGTGCGCAGTTGCTAGGTTGTCTGTCAGGTTTTCCAGGTTCGTTTCGCACGATCATCAGCCGATGAGTGCGCACGACCACTGATCGTGCGTCACTGATCGTGCGCTCTGTAAATTTTCTGTTGCTAGGCGAATTTAGATGGTTTCGAGTGCGGGAGTTTAGATACTCAAGTGGCAGGCAACTACTCGAGTTCTGGATCTTCTGCCTTGGTCGTTCGACTGTCGTCGAGCTCCGTATTCTTTAGTGGGCTTGTGGGTAGTGGTATTATTTTGGCGGCGAGTGAGGCTAGCTCACTCAACGCCAAAGTTTAGGTAGGCACTGAGTGGGTTTCACTCAACGCCTAGTCGTGTTGGTTTATTTCAACACTCTTCCTTTACCTTGTATTTCATTTCCGAGTGGATTTCCAGTTGTATTTCTGTGTTTTCCTTGTCGGCCGTTTTCTTTATTTTCCTAAAGGCCGAATCGTAGGTCGTGGATAGTAGTGTTGGTTGTAGCTCTTTATGGGGGTGGAGTTGTGTGATATAGCCAAGGCCACCCATGGATTTCTTGCTCCAGGTACGGGCTGGGCATGTCGGGTGGAAGGTCCCTTGTGTTTTCACGTGTTGACCCTCGAGCTTTTGACTTGGACATGGTGGATTGGGGGACTGCGTTTGCCTTCGATCCGGTTCCTCGTTGTTGTTTTGCTACTATCACTTCCCGCAGTTTAGGGTGTTAGAAGTTTCTTCTTTGGTAGTTTGCAGCATTCTGGCTCTTGGTAGTCTAGTAGGCCCTGCAGGATGTGGTTCCTGGGCTGGGTCGTTGCTGTTTCTTTGCACGTTGTGCATTTCTTATTGTCCTGTTGTGGACAGTTGTGACTCTTTCTACTGCATGTTTCCTGTTATTTTGTCCTTTTGATTGACTCTTTCATGCAGTTTTACCTTGATTTTTGCTTGCTGAGGTATTCTGTTTTCTTTTGGAATACCCCAGGTTCTGAGCTGTAGCCAGTCTGGTGGCTAGTTGGAGGTGGTGTTGTTGGTGGACTTCCGGACCTTGGAGTTCTGTTTACCTTGTTTGTGAGGTTGTTTTCAGTACTTTCTTACTGACATATATATATGTGCTGGTGGGTTCGTGTCAGGTTGTTGGCACCCACTAGTAGTTTTTACCTTGTACTAGATATATACTATTGCTGCTACCATTTATTTTTCTGGAGATAGTCTACTTGCTTTGAGAAGGTTTTATGCTAGGTTGCTAGTTATTTTTAAACTATACTTATTATTATAAATGAAGCTCATGATCAGCATGTTTTGTAAACTTAATCACTATTTTCCAAATCACGTACGAAAACCGTTTTCTTATATATATTATATAAACTAAGTGTAGTGTCTTGCATAGCATGAGTGGTTCTCTTGGGACCCTTATGCGCTCTTTAGGGTGTAAAACCTAATTAAAGTATTTTTCCGCAGCGTTTAAATATAGTTTTCTTTTGTGGACTAGATGATCCACTGAGCCGAGGGATACGGACTCTAAACATAACTGATTTTCTATTCATTAAGCACATGATTTTCTTGCATAAAGATTGTAGTTGGATTTGCCTGAGCGTCAGCAGTTATCCCCTGCTTGACGTGGCATCATGACGCGTGTTTTCTCTTACTCTGATAATTCTTAATTCGGAGAAAATGCGGGTTGTGACAATGTTGACCAAATTCAACTCTAGCCCTAACTTGGTCAAAGTGCCCTAACTAAGGGTCAAGTGACCACCAAGATTCCCAACCAAGTCTACCTAATCCTTTCTAGAATTTAGGGGATGCCAATGGGTCACCAAGGACCCATTAGGGTCAATCCAAATGGTCAGTTTGACCAAGGTCAACTAAATCCTTGAAATAGGTCAAATTAGGCAAAATGGGCTAACCCAAGCTCAAACCAATTTCCCCCACTTGGGCTAACCTCATTATTTATTATTATTATGAGTTCGTGGGGTTCCAATATGATGGAGGGGAGGTCAAATTCGGCCTTGATGAGTAGGAGAGAGAAAGCTCCATTTTCCATTTAATGGAGGAGAGAGAAAGTTAGAAAAAGAGGTCATTCATGGCCAAGGGAGACCAAGTGTAAGACCCCACTCCCGGAACACAAGACACGACCGAGGGGAGTCTTATGCCTAGAATAGTCGCCTGTGGGTAGCACTAACACTCAGGCTAGCCTGTACCACAAGACGCCTATTCTGTCGGCTACAACCAATATCAATATATATATATGCCAACCCAACCAAAATAATATAAGAAATCAAATCCACACAAGCTATAAGTCCAAAAGCACAGTAATAGAGAAGCTAAAACATGCTTCTATATGATCAGAGTGAAACTATAAATTGCCCTGAAGGGCTACAATAAACCCTCATATACTCACATCTGAAACAGACGGTAGTGACGACACCGTCCCTTCAGGCCTTGTCGTCCTGACCTTGCTGACCGGCTCCATGACCTGTTGTACCATCTGCGGGATTTCCTCCTAAAAAGGAAGACGTAGCAACCGTTAGTCATAAAGACTAAGTAGCTTCACATCCACTCCCCCGACGACTCCTCGGCACCGGGCAGATAAATAGACAGGGTACAATATATGTATATAAGCAGGAGTATAAATAAGCAAGTGGTGTAACATGTAGTAAGATATTCTAACATTTCTACCATCTATCATAACATATGAATATAGAGTTATAACAGAAAGTAACTGAACTTATATGGACGCTCATACAAGCATATAAGTTGAGGATCGTTCAGCAGTAAGTAACTCATCGTATATGAGTGCACATACAAACTTATACGATGAGGGTTTTTTGTATGTAATGAGGTGCAATGTTATGTATGCGAAGTAATGACTCACCCATGATCATGCACATGCAATTGCTATGTCTACAGAGACAAGTAGTTCCCACTTTTCGAGCAGGTAGCAAACCTCTCAGGCGCCAACCGTCGTGGCCAGATGGTGACAGTAGAACAAACACTTCTACTACTAAGTGGGTATCCACACTACTTCACTTAGGCCTTCGTACGCCTCAATGCTAAGAACAAAATAGCGGATCACATGCGTACTACGGACCAGCGGGTTCACTTGGGTAGATGTGCACCAAGATCCTAGCCCCGAACTGGCCTATGCGTGACATGGAAGGAACCTTGGAAATAAGCACGAGGGTCAAGCCAAGCCATTCACTTGGTACGGATGGCACCCCGTGACATGAACACCGAGGTACAAGCCCAACCGTCCAAAATCTATCTGTCAACTCCCATCGGTGTGATGATTGGCGAGCCCGTAAACTTGCCACGCTATCCTTAACCCAGGATTACGACACCGCGTGTCGACTCACACCGCATGCAATTCCACAAAACCGTGGAATGGAAGGAGCCTCGGAGAAAGCACGAGGACCAAGCCCAACCATCCACTTTGCTCGGAAGGAGCCCCGGGACATGAACACCGAGGGACAAGCCCAACCGTCCAACTTTACTCATCTCAACACCATCCTGACTAGTGACGGCCAACGCCGCACTTACTAACTTCCACAATGCTACCCGTAGGGAAACGACTTTCTATGTATTGGACTACCCAATTTTATTATATCAATCCAACATAAATATGGCCATAGTTTATTCATCTATATGTCATACCGAATGATTTCAACATCATAAAACAAAATGCGCATAAATGATAATCTACAAATTAATTTCAAGCCATTTCGTTCGATTCAAGCATGCTTCACAACTCGTTATACGAATTCAAATTAACAAACTTCAACCTTCATAACACTACGGTGGTTATCATAAAAGAGTTCACCCGAACCTCGAATTAGATTGCAACATTAATTCCACCGATGTTATACACTACTCAGAAATTTTGGTGTAGAATATATCTGGACAGCAACTTCAACTGAAGATTCCTGTGGCTACAGGAATCCGGTGAGTGTGTGTAACACTCGATGGAAAGGTCTTCCCATCGGCTACAACTTTCATGTTCAACATGTAACACAGATCAGACTATAACCCACATAAAATTGGCTCCAAAACTTGCAGCGTATAGAATAAAATTTCTGTGCGCTTAGCTTACAGCCTTTACTTCGATCAGACATTCCCATTGCTATAGACTTCACCCGAAGGCGTGTAACCTGTAACACCCCAAAACTTGGAAGGGCAATCGATGGCGTCGCTTAGCTAATTTTGGGTTTTGGGGGTAGGCACGCGGCCTGTGACACAGCCGTGTTGCGCCTGGGTCGTCGAGCCGTGTTGCCCCTGGGTCGCCGAGCCGTATTGGTAGACGATCGGCGAGAAGGCACACGGCCTTGGACACGGGCGTGTTCCTGGTCGTGTCCTTCTCGGGCTGTTCGCAGAATTTATTCTGCTAGGCGTGACACGGGTCACGACACGGCCGTGTCGGGGCTAACACGGGCGTGTCGAGGGCCGTGTCTTTGGCCGTGTCTTGGGCCGTGTCCTTCTCTGACTGGGAATGTTGGTCGGTGGGGGGAGTGACACGGGCCTCGACACGGGCGTGTCAACGGCGACACGGCCGTATTGGAGGCCGTGTCGAAGGCTGTGTGCTGGTTTTCGAATCAGTCGAGACGGCGAATGGCTAACACGGCCATGCCCATGGCCGTGTTGCAACCCGTGTTCGGCCCAGATTTTCTATTTTGGGTTCCGATCGTGGCCGTTCGTTCTTTTCTTTGGAAGATCCATAGGGTGGGGAGCCTCCCTGGGTGGTTTAAGGTCGGGAATAGGGTTTCAAACCCTCATTTTCCATTTGGCTTTATCTCTCTTGATTCTAGAGAGAAGGGAGAGCAAGGTGGAGGTAGGAGGCCAAGATCCGGCCGCCGGCGAAACTTCGGAGGTCCGTTTCGCGAGCGGAGTTCAGATCCGCGAAGGTAGGAGCGTTGCGATGGTGTTCAACCGAGCAAATCTTCTCCATGGCTAGGAAGAGGGGACGAAAGGTAACGACACTTCTCCTCTCGGTTTTTAGGATTTAGGATGCATGAATAGCATCCCCTTCCTTTCGTATTTTGAGCACCGAATCTCTCAAATGAGAGGGATTCGTGTAGCCTAGGTTCAAGAGGAACCTCCGGGTTGAGTATGTTCATCCCGGCATGCTTTGCATTAGAGATCCGCTCCGTTAGCGGATTAGGCATTGTGGGTGAAGCCGTGGTCGCGACCGTTAGTCCGACCCGGTGATGTTGCATAGCGAGCTTCGGGGATTCGGTAGAAATCCGTTGCGGCAATACGCCGTTGTATGTATGTGTTTTCCCCCTTATATTTGAGTGAGTACTCGTGGTCGGAACCGGACAAGGTTAGCTCCGTGTTGTGCGGTAGATGATTTCCTTGGAGCACGGGAAAGACACGGTGCAAATGGTGATTGGGGTGGGGAAACCTTTGTTTGTGCTGTGCAAAGGCGCGGCTATGTCTCCGCGGTCGGCTGGCTATCCCGTGACGCGCAAGTCATGTGGGGGAAGTGTCCCGGCGAGACTAGCCCCTTGTGTGGACTGACGAGAATGTCGAGCGGAGGACAAGCCCAGGTAATGTGGCCATGAGCGGGTGGGGTCCTTCAAGGCATCTTAGAATCGGTCAGCGTGAGACAGAACCCTGACGTGCGAAGTCAGAATGTGTGGGCAAGCCCCGGGTTATATGACCCTTGTGCCGGTGGGGCCTTTGCAAGGTTCCGTGTGACGGCGTGTGTGCCGTTAGGGACATGGTGGTTCCCTTGTGTTTGCGGCTTTAAGCCAATGGGGAAACGGAAGTACCCAGTGTTTGATGTTGTGCTAGATGCATACGAGCTAGGGTGCCTTGGGTGAAACCCGAGTTGCATTCATGTTGCATAGTAGGCCCCTTTCACTTTGTACAAAACATAGAGAACATGTATGTTGTATGAGACATCCAAGCCTGTTTTTCCGCTTTAATATATATGCTCTTTTGGTATACGAAGTACTAACTTGCAGGTGGAGTGGTACCCCGGGGTCCGTTAGGGACGACCGGGAGGAGATGTGTTTGTTACACAGTAGAGGTCAGCCTTTGCTGACCCACGTTACTTCAAATCCTTACAGGGCAAGGATCGCAGGCAGGAGCTAGCGCGGCGGGCGAAAAGCCCTAAGCCTCATGAAGTGTTGCTGTGCTTGGATTTTCCTTTTGTGTTTGCTACTCTTGTTATGTTTATGTCCGGCTTGCATGCTGAGGTAGCCTAGGAGTGCTTGGCACATTTATATTTTTGGACTATTATTGTGTAAGGCCTTAAGGCCATTTGATACTCTATCGTTAGTGGATAACTTCTGTCAGTTAATGTTCTGTTTCCGTTGTGTTTGTCTGGAGTTTTGAGATTGGGTAGTTTTCATATCATCTTTTAATACTAAAGCTGTGGCGTCCGTATGTTGTGGGTCCCCGGCCGGACCCATATTATATGGTCTTTACAGGGGAGGTGTTACAATTTGGTATCAGAGACAGGTTGGCGTTCTAGTGAGAAGTTTCGCGGTCGAAAGTATAAGTCGAGTCGCGTATTAGAAGTTATCCACATAGGAGTATCGCAGGACCATGAGTGTCCTTGTGTTCGAGTCTTGCAATTAGAGACTGATTTGCGTTTTCTTGCTTGTGTTTAGAGTGCAAGCAACGAGGCTGGGACCTCGAGGCTAAGAGAAGAGCTCTCGGCAAGTGGTGCGACTGCACAAGGTCCGCTTGGGATGGGGGTCACACCGGCCGACTTCTGCCATATGCTTGCAGAAGCGATGGTGGCGGCCCAAGCTACAGCGACAGCACAGGTAGCAGCTCCCGTTGCTCAGGTAGCAACTCCTGCTACCCCGGTCACGGCAGCGACCGTGCCGATTGAGGAGGCCAGGCGGGCGGAGCCGCAGGCCGAGATAGTGGTTGTCGGGCAGGGGGACCGACAGATGAAATACTTTCTGAGCTTCCACCCTCCAACCTTCAAGGGAATCGGCACGCCCACAGATGCAGAGGATTGGTGGGCTAGAATTCAGGAGCTTCTGAGGGCGGCAGAGGTGCCCGAAGAGAAAAAGGCAGAGTTCGCAGCCTTTATGTTGGAGGGAGATGCCAAGTTATGGTGGGTGAGCCACAGTGGCCGGCAATTTCTAGGACGCACACCGTCCATCGAGGAATTTGGGAATGCCTTCCTGAAGAAGTACATTCCCGCCTCAATGAGGTTAGCCCTCCAGAGGCAGTTCCTACATATGGTGCAGCAAGACAAGTCAGTGGATGAGTATGTTCAGGAATTTACTCGCTTGGGTCGTTATGCAGGGACGACCATGGCAGACGATGAAGTGAGGGACAATCTCTTCTATCATGGACTGAGGGAGAATCTAAGACAACCCCTCATATCGATGAAACGTGCGGGTTTCAACGAATTGGTGGAGGCGGCCCAAATTTCGGAGAGTGATATGGAGCGATCCCAGCATCGCAAGGGTTTCACACCCAAATAGGGGGAGGAGAAGAAGCCTGCTCAGTCCCATGGAAAGACAGAAGGGAGCCGATGGAAGAAGAAGCCTTCCCCATATAATTCGGGCGAGAAAAGTAATTGGACATCCGGAGGGTCACGCTCTAAGGGCCCTCAGACGTGCTATAGTTGTGGCAAGCCGGGCCACATAGCAAGATTTTGTACCCAAGGGGGCGCTGATCAAGAGCCAAGGCAGGAGCAAACCGTACGCTCCGGACCCAGTGCAACAGAGAAGGGGAAAATGGCGGAGTCGAGTGCTTCCTGGTTTCAACCAGTGCAGCCAAGGGCCTACAACCTTGGGCAGCAGGAAGCAATCCGCCAAATCGATGTGGTGACAGGTATGAGAGTTCAACCTGCATCATAGATTTCTTCCTTTCAAGCCTTTTTATGTTGTTGCATGTGTGTAGGCTTTGTAATGGTATCTGGGTACCCCGCTAGGGTACTCTTTGATACGGGAGCGTCGCACTCCTTCCTTGCGGAAGGCTTTATCTGGAAAATCGGAGTGGAGTCTTTCTCGACGGACTCCGAGTTGAAAGTGTGCATGCCCAATGGGTCATCTATGACTACCAGGGCTAGGGGCCGGATTTGTTGGAGTCTTGAGGGAGTTGACTTCTTATTGGTAGCGGCGATCTTGTCGTTGTCCGAGTTCGATGTGATTTTGGGGATGGATTGGCTAGCGGAGCAGCGTGCTAGTATCGACTGTTTGTCCAAGGTGGTAACCCTGAGGGGCGTGGGGCAAGCGGAAGTCAAGTTTGAAGGCCTGCATGGAGTGACCTGTTCCCTTGTTTCGGCACTTTAGTTAGTGCGAGCTGTTAACCAGGGAGGTGTAGCTCTAGTAGCGTTGTTGGAGGTTAGCCTTTCTAGGATGTCTCTTGGAGAAGTGCCCGTGGTGGCGGAGTTTGGAGATGTATTTCCCGAGGAGTTATCGGGAGCACCTCCTCGGCGGGAGATTGATTTCTCCATCGAGTTGGTGCCCGAGGCTAGACCAGTGTCGCGTCCACCCTTCAAGTTGGCACCAAAGGAGTTAGCCGAGCTCAAGGTTCAGTTGCAGGAGCTTTTGGAGCAATGGTATATCAGGCCCAGCTCTTCACCGTGGAGTGCGCCGGTGTTATTCGTAAAGAAGAAGGACGGTAGTATGCGTCTATGCATAGACTACCGAGAGTTGAACAAATTGACTATCAAGAATAAGTATCCGATCCCTCGGATAGATGATCTCTTCGACCAGTTGGTGGGATCGGTGGTGTACTCCAAGTTGGACTTGAAGTCCGGATATTATCAGTTGCGGATTCGTGACGAAGACATACCCAAGACCACGTTTGGTATGAGGTATGGTCATTTTGAGTTCTCGGTGATGTCGTTCGAGCTGACGAACGCGCCGTCCGTGTTCATGGACTTGATGAACCGAGTGTTTCGCGAATATTTGGACTGGTTCGTAGTCGTCTTTATCGATGACATATTGGTGTATTTCAAGTCAGAAGCGGAGCACGAGTCGCACTTGCGGATAGTGTTACAAGTGTTGAGAGAGAACCAGCTCTATGCGAAGTTCTCGAAATGCGAGTTTTGGTTGGAGAAGGTGGTGTTTTTGGGCCATGTAATCAGTGGGGACGGGGTGGCAGTGGATCCAACGAAAGTAGAAGCCATCAGAGAGTGGCTAGTTTTGAGGACCGTGGCGGAAGTCTGGAGTTTTCTTGGACTAGCCGGGTACTACCGAAGGTTTGTGGAAAACTTTTTGCGGATAGCTCTACCCCTCACTTCTCTAACTCGCAAAGATCATAGGTTTGTATGGACTCAAGAGTGCAATCAGGCATTTGAAACCCTGAAGGAAAGGCTAATGACGGCGTCGATCCTAAGTATACCAAAGGGGACCGAAGGGTTCCAGATTTTCAGCGACGCATCCGGATGCGGGCTAGGGTGCGTGTTGGTGCAGCATGGTAGTGTGATAGCTTTTAGGTCGAGGCAGCTGAAGCCCCACGAGAGAAATTACCCCATCCATGATTTGGAGTTGGCGGCGGTAATTTTTTCTTTGAAGTTGTGGAGGCACTACGTTTATGGTGCAAATGTGGAGATCTTTACGGACCACAAGAGTCTAAAGTATCTCCTAGATCAGAAGGACCTAAATATGCGGCAGCGCAGGTGGGTCGAGTTCCTTGGGGACTACGAGGTGGCGATTCAGTACGCGCCAGGGAAAGCCAATGTGGTGGCAGATGCTTTGAGTAGGAAATACTCGGGGCAAGGAAATTGGATTGAAGCTCACGATGAGCGGTTAAGGCGGGACTGGGAGTCCCTTGGTTTGGAATGTGTGGCAAGAGGCGAGTCTAGCGTGGCTCTACTAAATTGGATTGAGATGCAGAGTGACTTATGCGATCGTATTCGGGAATCGACCCGTGTAGATGCGGAGTTCCAACCTTTCGTGGAGGAAGCTCTAAAGGGCGAGGGAAGCGCCTGGGGGATGGTTGATGGGATTCTGAGGAAGGGCGGAAGGATTTGTGTACCGCAGTTTGGCAAGCTCCGCGAGGAGTTGATGTTTGAGGCCCACTTCACTAAGTACTCCATTCACTCGGGCAGTACAAAGATGTACTTGGATTTGAAGAAGTCCTATTGGTGGCTTGGGATGAAGCGAGACGTAGCTTTGTGTGTGAGTCGGTGCCAAACTTGTGCCTTGGTGAAGGCCGAGTGTCAGAAGCCGGGCGGGTTCTTGAAGCCTCTTCCAATCCACGAATGGAAATTTGATGACATCTCCATGGATTTTGTGCATGGATTGCCTAGATCGCAGCAGGGTAATGATGCCATTTGGGTGATTGTGGACTGCTTGACCAAAGTGGCATATTTCATCCCAAACCGGAAGGAGGACGGTGTGGAAAAGTTGGTAGAGTTGTACGTCCGTAATATTGTACGACTTCATGGGATTCCGAAGAGTATAGTCAGCGACCGGGATAGACGTTTCACGTCTAAGGATTGGCGGTTGGTGCAGAAGAGCTTGGGCACAAAACTCAAGTTTAGTACGGCCTTTCATCCTCAAACCGATGGGCAAACTGAGAGAACGAACCGTACTTTGGAAGATATGCTAAGGATGTGTACTCTCGACTTCGGCAAGAAGTGGGAGGAACACCTCTTCATGGTGGAGTTTGCTTATAACAATAGCTACCAAGCTAGTATCAAGATGGCGCCATATGAAGCTCTTTATGGGAGGCGGTGTCGAACACCGATGTCTTGGACAGAGGTGGGAGACACAAAGCTTTTGGGGAAAGAAGTGGTAGCCGAAGCTAGTGAGCTAGTGCGGACCATCCAAGAGCGCATGAAGTTAGCTCAAGATCGACAGTCGAAGTATTTCAATGCCCGCCACAGGCATGTGGAATTCGCTGTGGGCGACTGGGTGTACCTTAAGATCAAGCCGTTCAAAGGCGGTTCACGAATTCGCCGACTCAAGAAGTTGAGTCCGATATTTTTGGGACCATTCAAGGTCATCGAGCGAGTGGGAGAGGCAGCGTACCGGTTGGCGTTTTCCACAGAGCTAAGTGGATTGCATGACGTTTTTCAAGTCTCCGTTTTGAGGAAAGCTTTGTTAGAAGCCAGCGTGGTGATTGAGCCGACGGCGGTGCCGGTAGATGAAGACTTGAGGACGCGAGTTCGTCCAATCGGGATAGAAGATTCAGAGGTTCGGCAATTGCGGAACAAGGAAGTCAGACTCGTAAAGGTCCGTTGGGACAACTATGGCTGCGAGGAACTCTCATGGGAGCGAGAGCAGGCCACGCGGGAGGAGTACCCCGAGCTTTTCTCCTCAGGTACCGTTTAGAATTTGTGTACTTTCCATGTTTTAAATTTCGGGACGAAATTCTTTGAAGGGGGGGGGGGAGAATTGTAACACCCCAAAACATGGAAGGGCAATCGACGGCGTCGCTTAGCTAATTCTGGGTTTTGGGGGTAGGCACACGGCCTGTTACATGGCCGTGTCACAGGCCGTGTTGCGCCTGGGTCGTCGAGCCGTGTTGCCCCTAGGTCGCCGAGCCGTGTTGGTCGACGATTGGCGAGAAGGCACACGGCCTTAGACACGGGCGTGTCCCTGGCCGTGTCTTTCTTGGGCTGTTCGCAGAATTTATTCTGCTAGGCGTGACACGGGTCACGACTCGGCCGTGTCGGGGCTGACACGGGCGTGTCGAGGGCCGTGTCTTTGGCTGTGTCTTGGGCTGTGTCCTTCTCTGACTGGGAATGTTGGTCGGTGGGGGGAGTGACACGGGCCTCGACACGGGCGTGTCAACGGAGACACGGCCGTGTCAGAGGCCGTGTCGAAGGCTGTGTGCTGGTTTTCGAATCATTCGAGACGGCGAATGGCTAACACGGCCATGCACACGGCCGTGTTGCAACCCGTGTTCGGCCCAGATTTTCTATTTTGGGTTCCGATCGTGGCCGTTGGTTCTTTTCTTTGGAAGATCCAACGGTGGGGAGCCTCCCTGGGTGGTTTAAGGCCGGGAATAGGGTTTCAAACCCTCATTTTCCATTTGGCTTTATCTCTCTTAATTCTAGAGAGAAGGGAGAGCAAGGTGGAGGAAGGAGGCCAAGATCCGGCCGCCGGCGAAGCTTCGGAGGTCCGTTTCGCGAGCGGAGTTCAGATCCGCGAAGGTGGGAGCGTTGTGGTGGTGTTCAACCGAGCAAATCTTCTCCATGGCTAGGAAGAGGGGACGAAAGGTAACGACACTTCTCCTCTTGGTTTTTAGGATTTAGGATGCATGAATAGCATCCCCTTCCTTTCGTATTTTGAGCACCGAATCTCTCAAATGAGAGGGATTCGTGTAGCCTAGGTTCAAGAGGAACCTCCGGGTTGAGTATGTTCATCCCGGCATGCTTTGCATTAAAGATCCGCTCCGTTAGCGGATTAGGCATTGTGGGTGAAGCTGTGGTCGCGACCGTTAGTCCGACCCGGTGATGTTGCATAGCGAGCTTCGGGGTTTCGGTAGAAATCCGTTGCGGCAATACGCCGTTGTATGTATGTGTTTTCCCCCTTATATTTGAGTGAGTACTCGTGGTTGGAACCGAACAAGGTTAGCTCCGTGTTGTGCGGTAGATGATTTCTTTGGAGCACGGGAAAGACACGGTGCGAATGGTGATTGGGGTGGGGAAACCTTTGTTTGTGCTGTGCAAAGGCGCAGCTATATCTCCGTGGTCGGCTGGCTATCCCGTGACGTGCAAGTCATTTGGGGGAAGTGTCCCGGCGAGACTAGTCCCTTGTGTGGACTGACGAGAATGTCGAGCGGAGGACAAGCCCGGGCAATGTGGCCATGAGCGGGTGGGGTCCAGCAAGGCTTCTTAGAATCGGTCAGCGTGAGACGGAACCCTGACGTGCGAAGTCAGAATGTGCGGGCAAGCCCCGAGGTATATGACCCTTGTGCGGGTGGGGCCTTTGTAAGGTTTCGTGTGACAGCGTGTGTGCCGTTAGGGACATGGTGGTTCCCTTGTGTTTGCGGCTTTAAGCCAATGGGGAAACCGAAGTACCCAGTGTTTGATGTTGTGCTAGATGCATACGAGCTAGGGTGCCTTGGGTGAAACCCGGGTTGCATTCATGTTGCATAGTAGGCCCCTTTCACTTTGTACAAAACATAGAGAACATGTATGATGTATGAGACATCCAAGCCTGTTTTACCGCTTTAATATATATGCTCTTTTGGTATACGAAGTGCTAACTTGCAGGTGGAGTGGTACCCCGGGGTCCGTTAGGGACGGCGGGAGGAGATGTGTTTGTTACACAGTAGAGGTCAGCCTTTGCTGACCCACGTTACTTCAAATCCTTACAGGGCAAGGATCGCAGGCAGGAGCTAGCGCGCCGGGCGTAAAGCCCTAAGCCTCATGAAGTGTTGCTGTGCTTGGATTTTCCTTTTGTGTTTGCTACTCTTGTTATGTTTATGTCCGTCTTGCATGCCGAGGTAGCCTATGAGTGCTTGGCATATTTATATTTTTGGACTATTATTGTGTAAGGCCTTAAGGCCATTTGATACTCTATCGTTAGTGGATAACTTCTGTCGGTTAATGTTTTGTTTCCGCTGTGTTTGTCTGGAGTTTTGAGATTGGGTAGTTTTCATATCATCTTTTAATACTAAAGTTGTGGCGTCCGTATGTTGTGGGGCCCCGGCCGGACCCATATTATATGGTCTTTACAGGGGAGGTGTTACATAACCACTCATTGGAAAGGTAATTTTGAGGTCTTCAACTTTCGTGTTTAGGCGAAAGGCTAGATCGGACAATTACTTGCCTGAAAATAGCCAAGAAGGTCACTGCGTGCAGAACACAGATTCTGCACGCATCTTGAAGCAGAATGAACGGCATCGGTTCATTTTCCTCCTCAAGCCAATCACCCTGAATCGCAACCAGAAGTTCCTTCACCCTTATTCTCCCTCTCAAGGGCATTCCTCTTCACGAATCCACCCCCATCATCACTTTGAAGAAGGGGAGGTTGAAGATGACTAAACGTTAGAACAAAGTTCTAGATAGGCCTTCCTAAGAAACCTTCTCCTCACACATCTAGACTCATTTGAGCCGATGTCTCGCCTAGGAATATCTAAGGATCAAGCACTAAGGGAGAGGGGAGGAACCTCACCCTATTTCCAGCGGTACCACCATTTTCGGCTATGGATCTTGTAATCCTCCTCGGAGGCATCGCTTTTTCCTTGACGGCGGCCGCGTTTCTCCACCTCCAAGGTATGCTCCAGCAAGATCTCCTCCTTAGGAAATCTCCCACCATAAAATAGGGTTTTGGATGAGAATGAGATTGGTAGGGTTTCACTTTTCCTTTTTATGCAGATGTGACACGGGTAGGGACACAGCCGTGTCCTTACCCGTGTCCTGCTCTTGCGAAACGGCTCGACTGCCGTTTCGTGCTCCTACACGGGTACTGACATGCCCGTGTATATACCCGTGTCCAAGTGACACGGCCTAGGTTCTGGCCATGTCGACACCCGTGTCCTGCTCGGGGCACTGCTCATTTTGCTTGCCTTAAAGCACACAGGAAGGGACACGCCCGTGTCTCTACCCGTGTCCTTCTCTGGCCAGACTCAAAGTAATGGCACTCAAAGCCATGACACTCAACGCCATGGAACACGGGTAGGGACACGCCCGTGTCTCTACCCATGTCCTTCTCGGTACAAAACACTCAAAGCCATTTCACTCAAAGCCATTGTCACTCAACGCCACTAAACATGGGTAGGGACACGCCCGTGTCCCTACCCATATCCTTCTCGGGACATACCACTCAACGCCATTTTATTACCACTCAACCCCATGGACACTTAACGCAACTGAACACTGGTAGGGACACATCCGTATCCCTACCCGTGTCATACTCAATTCAATTTACAACCTATTTCCTTGTTCTCTGCGAGTGCGCACCTGATCTCCTGCACCCCCTTGAGCCTACACCAGCTCTCCCGATACCAAAAACACGCACAAGGGGCCTAGTGCGAATCGGGATGTTAAGAATCCTATAAACAAAATAAAAGATTTCGTCCCCGAAATGAGTCTAAGTCTATGGGGAGTGAAGCATACAGAAAAACAAAATATGCTTTTAAATAAAATTACCTGGAGCAAATAATTCCGGGTAGTGTCCTTGCATCAAATCCATTGGCTCCCATGTGAATTCCTCCTTCCCATGATTAGAACATAGCACTTTCATCAGGGGAACACTTTTGCGGCACAAGGTTCTTATCTCGTTGTCTACAATCCGCACCGGCTCCAATCGCACAGACCTATCAGACGCTACAGGACCAACAGTTGTAGGAATGTATTGGTCGGGCCGCAACAGCGCCTTTCGAAGCGACGACACATGGAACACGTCGTGGAGATTCTCTACCTTGGGTGGTAGCTCCAACCGATAGGCTAACGAGCCAACCCTTTCTAGTATAGTATAAGGACCCACATACCTCTGGCTGAGCTTCTTCACACCACGCACCCGCGACACTCCATGCATCGGCCGGATTTTCAAAAATACTTTATCACCCACTTGAAACTTCACCAGATGTTCCCTTGCATTATAATACTTTGCCTGCCGACTTTGATCCTCTAACATGCGATCCTGTATCAGCCTAGCAACCGCATCAGTATCACTTATATACTCAACTCCCAAAGTCTTTGGGTCTTCATCTTGCACCCAAGAAAAGGGGGTTCTACACCTCCTTCCATAAAGAGCTTCATGGGGCGCCATGCCAATGATCGCCCGATGGCTGTTGTTGTAGGAGAATTCCACCAGGGGTAAGAACCTTTCCCACAGCTCTCCCCTATCTAACACACATAATCTCAACAGATCCTCCAATGTCCGGATTTTCCGCTCAGAATGCCCGTCCGTCTGAGGATAGAATGCGGTGCTGAAGGTAAGGCATGAGCCCAAATACTCCTGTACCGCCTTACACTACTTGGAAGTAAAGCGACCATCACGGTCAAAAACTATCGTCTTAGGCACGCCATGATACCGTACAAACTGCTCCATAAAGAGGTATACCAAGACATCCACGCGAGTCTCCTTCTTCATAGGAATAAACCGGGCTACTTTCATCAGTCGATCAACGATCACCCATACTGAATCATTCCTTGAGCGTGAGCGATGTAGCCCATGTACAAAGTCCATAGAAATATCCTCGAACTTTCACTCGGGGATGGGCAATGACTGTAATAAGCCGCCGGGACTCCTGCACTCGGCCTTCACCATTTTACAGGCTTCCAATGTGTAACAAAATATCGGACATCCTTATTCATTCCCAGCCAACACATGTTCTTACGTAAGCCAGCATACATCTTTGCAATTCCGGGGTGCACTGAATACTGAGAGCAATGCGCCTCTCTCAGGATATCCTCCCAGATTTTACCGCCCTTGGGAATGTAGAGCAGGCCGCAAAAATAAACGAGGCCATCTTTTAGTGTGTATTCGTCGGTAGTCCCGTCTTCGATTGCCTTGATTGCTAGGGCCAGAGCCGCATCCACTTCATGCTCCACCCGGATACGGTACCGGATATTACAAACTATGCTCATGCTGGCCAAGTACTCCGTATATTTTGCCGAAGGAGCAATAAATATCAAAGTAATTTCCATCTCCTTAATCATCTGAGCCAACTCCATATCATCAACCGGGACTCTGGGCTCGATTCCAGCATTTTTCTACTCAATGCATCGGCTACCGAGTTTGCTTTTTCGGGGTAGTAGTTCAAGGTGAACTCATAGTCGCATAGAAATTCTAACCACTGCCTTTGTCTTAAGTTCAACTCCTTCTGAGTATGGACGTAGTTCAAGTTTTTGTGGTCTGAAAAGATCCCGTAGTGGACGCCGTATAAATAATGCCTTCAAACCTTCAAGGCGAACACCACTGCTCCCAGCTCCAAATCATAAACTGGGTAATTGATTTCGTTCTTCTTTAATTGTCTTGAAGCATAAGCAATCACGTTCCCATGCTTCATCAATACCGCTCCCATCCCTTGATATGACATCTCCGTGTAAACTTGAAATCCTTCCATCAAAGACGGAAGGATAAGGTTGGGGGTGGAGGTAAGTCTATCCTTCAATTCTTGGAATGCAGCTTCACAATGGGGTGTCCACTCATACAGCACACCTTTCTTCGTTAGGGAAGTAAGAAGAAGAGCAATATTTGTGAATCTCTTTACGAACTTGCGATAGTACCCGGCAAGTCCAAGGAAACTCCGCACATAAGCTGCCGACTTCAAGGGTGACCACTCCCTTACGACACGCACTTTGGTCGGATCCACAGCTAGCCCAGCTCCACTGATCACATGACCCAAGAAGGCAACCTCCTTAAGCCAGAATTCGCACTTGCTAAATTTGGCATACAAGGCATGCTCCTTCAGTTTCTTTAGTACCAAGGTCAGGTGCTCTCCATGCTCCTCCTCTGTCCTTGAGTAGAATAGGATATTGTCGATAAAAACAATGACAAAGATGTCCAAAAAGGGCTCAAATTCCTTGTTCATTAGGCTCATGAAAGTCGAAGGGGCATTTGTGAGCCCAAACGACATAACGCTAAACTCGTACAACCCATATCTTGAACTAAAGGTTGTTTTCTGGATGTCCCCCTCTTGTATTCTCAACTGGTAATACCTCGAGCGCAAGTCTAGCTTAGAAAACCAATGCGCTCCCACTAGTTGAACGAACAACTCATCGATCCGAGGTAGCAGGTAAGTGTTCCGCACTGTCAACCGATTGAGTTCCCGATAATCTATGCACAGACGTAGGGTTCCGTCCTTCTTCTTTACGAACAATACAGGGGCTCCCCAGGGTGACGAACTGGGGCGAACGAACCCTGACTCCACCAGTTCTTGTAGTTGAACTCTACACTCCGCGAGTTCTTTCAAGGCCATTCGGTAAGGGGCCTCTGATACAGGCTTGGCACCCGGTATGAGATTAATTTGGAAGTCAACCTCTTTGTGAGGGGGTAATCCTGGCATCTTCTCAGGAAATACCACGGGGAAGTCCCGCACCACCCGTACGTCTTTTACGTCCAATGCCACTTCTTTCAACTCGAACCAGATCATAAAAACTTCATCCCCCTTCATGTGCACTTTTACAACCTGAACGGATGATAACGTCAGATGGGGTGCGAAGTTAATTGCTTGGAAGATGACGTCAGAGTCTCCATGTCTCAAATAGATCCGCTTCTCCATGCAGTCAATCCTTGCAAAGTGCCAGTCCAACCACGTCATGCCCATAATGATGTCAAATTCCGGCATTTTCAAGACAGTGGCAGGCGTAACAAAATTCCTTCCCTCAATAAGTACCTCAAGCTCGCACTTAGTGGTTGCAACCATATCCGAGCCATCCGGAAGGCGTACTAGTCTGGCTATTCCAGTAAAATATTGCACACCCCTCATGTCCTTAATGAAATCCTCGGACACAAAGGAGTGTGAGGCACCGGTATCGAACATCGCATAGGCCGTCTTTCCGCAAATCTTCACGGTGCCTAAGTACCAATAATCAAAACTTATTGCTAGATAGCAAGTATGTCGTAAGCAACATAAGTTTAACATAGAAAACATGAAAGCTTACTGCACGTATCTGCAATAACATTCTTGGGATTCCGTTCTTACGCCATGTCCAGCGCGTACACTTGATCCCGAGCAGGACCGGGGTTACCTCCTCGCAGTCCTCGTCCTCGACCACGCATGTAACCCCGCCCTCGAGGGGCCGCCGGAGGGAGAGCGGGATGGGCGTTCCCAAATAATTGCGGGCAAAAGCGTCGAATGTGACCCGGTTGGTTGCATTCAAAACACACCAGCCCAAGACGCCTCTCGAGTTGCTGAAGTTGCTGAGGATGCGGCGGTGGAGGCAACGCGAGCGGTTGCGGAATCGGATGCTCCACCCTATAGTTTCGGTGAAGACGCCATCCACCTCCATGATATCTTCTTCCTCTTCTAAATTCCTATCTCCTTCTATTGCTCGGACCAGCTTCCATGACCCCCTCTGCACGTCTCTTACCACTACCCAAGTGGTCCGCCTCCAATCTTTTTGCCATATTAAATATCTACGCCAAGCTAGCATCCGCTATAAACAGAAGAGCCTTCTTTAGGGGATCTCGCAGCCCTTTATAGAAATGCTTGGCAGAACCTCTATCATCCAACTCGTATGAGTCCGCGAACCTTGTGAGATGTTGGAACTCCCGCTGGTATTCCGTAACCGTCTTCGATCCTTTTTTCAGTAGAAGGAACCTCTCCTCAAGTTCATCTCGAGCGGATTAAGGAATGAAGTGCTCCAAGAAAACATCCTATAATTCGCTCCAAATTATCTCCGAATAGACTCGGCCTTGGATCGTGGAGCCCATGAGTGACTTCCACCACCTCTTAGCATGTAGCTCTAAGGTAGACACCGCTAGTGACACAACCATGTTTGCTGGACAACAGATGTAACGACCCAAAATCTAAGACAAACAATCATACGTTTATAGTTACATAAATCGGTGTGGTAATCGTAATATTGTGACGCGCAACATAATTTGTGCAAGTCATATTCTCATTTTTAAACTAATTAATGTCCCCTATGAGGAAAAATATAAATAATCAGTGTCGATATTGGCTGTAATATTTTCTCGTATATGCATACATGTTGATTTTTGACATAGATTTGGTTTTGTCACATTATTGTCGGACTAGCTAAGTTACCTGAGAGTAACTTGACCTGATCGGAGGTTGTGCTAAAGATTTATGTAAATTGTTGTTCTTATGGGGTTAACTCAGATAATGTTTAAGGCGGTGGAGTTAACTGTGAGGCCAATATTTATTCCCAATATATGTTTTCTTTCCTAAGAGGCATCTGATATCCACCACCTTGAGTTTTTTTGGGCAGAGTTGACGCTAGGGTTTCGGGAACGGAGCCATTCTCCCCCCTTCTCCTCTTCTTCTATGTTGTACCACGATCTTAAACCAGAATTGTTTACCTGCTGCTGGAATCACCGACCATCAAGGGGTTGTTTGTACTGGTGATCTATTTCTTCCCATCTTGATTCACTGTGAGCTCTCTATATCTCTTAATCTTTCATAGTTTCTTTTATTTTGGGTTGGATTTATGATCAGGCAAGTAAGGGTTATATATATGAGAGCTAAAGGTATTTTTGGGTTACCGGTTGTTGGCCGGTAGTGTTGATGGTTGTTGGGTATGCCGAGGTTGTGGTCTTATTTATCTGGTTCTGAACTTAGTTTGTGGAAGTTATTGCGGGTGTTGTTGCTACTCCTTATGTTATTGTGAAGAAATTATTCCTGGCTGTAGTCGCATGTGCATGAGTATGACTTGATCACTGAGAGAGTTAAGTTTAACTGTGCAGAATTGATAAATGATAACTGATAGCTATGGGAATTTTATTAAGCTTATCGGGTGTGTCTTGGTCGGTTGGTATTGTATTGGGCTAGCTATTATTGATCCTCTTTCCAGTTATGTTTTATAGTTTTTTTAATAAGTTTCAATGGGATTTTCCTGAACGAACTAGGCTCCAGGCCATTTGGGGGAAAGTAATAACCTTAGGGGTCCTAAGTGTGGATCCTTGATGGTTGAATTTATTGATCTCGCGCTTATGTTTTCTCTTTGGTATTGTTCAGTGACTGATTTTGACGAATTAAGTTTTGTTATTACGAATGGCTGGGTGAGTAGCTTCCAAGTGATGTTATCATAATAGTCAACATTGTAGCTATCACGAGGTGCAACCCCGATATAAAGACCCTATATGATACGATTCTTATACAAATATTGCGAAGGATGGCATCTCAAAATAGGCGTGACGATGACATGAAATGCTAAAAAGGGAAGAATAACTGATGGTGAGAGCTTACCTATTTACGTTTATGCTTTATTGCTCTCTTTTTCATTATGTGCACTCTTATGATTAGCATGTTAAATGCATTATTACCTATTTATTATTAGCATGGAATAAGTTATATCACTGATAATGATTACTCGCATATGTATGGCCTTGTACAAAGGAAAACAGGCGATTAGCTTCTGAGGGGATTAAGAAACAAATGAACCTTAAGTATAGAATAGAATTGGCATAAATAAGATTGCATCGATGCATGGTAATGATAAGGGTATAACTGAACATGAATGCGCATACAAATACTGATGATTTGCCAAACCAGTCGAGCCTGAGGGCATAAACGCGTGTTTTACGTACTGGTTTTGGTATACTGTTGACCCGGAAGGGTCGGGCCCAAAAAATGAAATACTGAAATACGGATATTGATATTGATATTGTGACAGTTACCCTTATCATGAACTAAAGTAAAAGATACCATAAGAATGATAGTTATACGGATAGACTTTTGAGATAGGTTTCACAGTTACGGTGCTTAAATTGTTTGCATGATTACAGGTCCATTGCTTACATTGCAAACATTGCAAACATTGCTTCATGGTTATACTGATACAACTACTGCAAATATTGCCTTATAACTGTTTATATAGTGTTTATGAATACTAACATGACAGAGATAACATTGATACACAATTTCAGGACAGGTATGTAATATGGTTAGTAAAGATCTATGTTTATGTCATTGTTATAACTATTATATGTGTTTACGTGTACAACAATTAAAGAGGTATGCACCTCACTTAGTCATATTTTATGACTAAGCTCGTTGCCATTTTGTACAGGTACTTGACATAGCTTTGGGTTCGTTATGACGAGTGAAGTTGATCGTTGATAAAATGAAATATGCATGGACTTCTGCAATAGAAGAGGTACTTCTTATTCTGTGTATGATTTTGTTACTCACTAGCCTTACTTCATCCTGGGACAACTGTCTTGAAAGTAGCTTAGATACAGATATGTGTTGGGTCCAAAATGGGGTCCTCACAACAGATACCAGCCAATAACTCATGTACTGTGTCAAGTCATTCCTCCGTGCGCATGGCTGACTCCATCCCAAGGTAAGTGGGAGGGGAGAGAGCCCGGAAGGTGCTCAGCCAGTTAGAGCCCGGGGCCTGTTGTAGCACCGGAGGATGCTATGCCCTAAAAGCATCCAAGATGGCGGTGAGCGTCTTCCCCAACTCGGACTGTTGGAATTGAGTGGGTATGGAAGGGGTAGGAATGTCCCTAAACGGTTCAGCACGCACTGGAATCTATACGAAGAATGCAAACTTACGGTCAGGTTGGCTAATCCTAAGGTCAGAGTTGGACAAACTTAGTGTGAATTACATATGGGCACACCACTGCTTGCGCTAAGTCGGTTTGTCCCCAAACTGACTATTCGAACGGGAGTGGCCCATTGTTGAATGACTTCTTTAGGTGAGGATCGTGGCAAACTGATACCATTTGTAAGACCCACCCTCCCAGAACACAAGACACGGCCGAGGGGATTCTTATGCCCAGAACAGCCGCGTTGGGGTAGCACTAACACTCGGGCTAGCCTGTACCACAAGACGCCTATTCTGCCGTCTATGACCAATATCAATATATATGCCAACCATACAAAAATAATATAAGAAATCAAATCCACACAAGCTATAAGTCCAAAAGCACAATAATAGAGAAGCTAAAACATGCTTCTATATGATCATAGTGCAACTATAAAATTTACCCAAAGGGCTACAATATACCCTCATATACTCACATCTGCAACGGACGGTAGCGACGACACCGTCCCTTCCAGCCCTATCGTCCTGACCTGGCTGACCAGCTCCATGACCTGTTGTACCATCTACGGGATTTCCTCCTAAAAAGGAAGACGTAGCAACCGTTAGTCATAAAGACTAAGTGGCTTCACATCCGCTCCCCCGGCGACTCCTCGACACCGGGCGTAGAAATAGATAGGTTACAATTTATGTATATAAGTAGGAGTATAAACAAGCAAGTGGTGTAACATGTAGTAAGATATTCTAACATTTCTACCATCTATCACAGCATATGAATATAGAGTTATAACAGAAAGTAACTAAACTTATATGGATGCCCATACAAGCATATAAGTTGATGATCGTTCAGTAGTAAGAAACTAATCGTATAGGAGTGCCCATACAAACTTATACGATGAGGGTCTATAGTATGTAATGAGGTGCAATGTTATGTATGCGAGTCAATGAATCACCCATGATCACGCACATGCAATTGCTATGTCGACACAGATTAGTAGTTCCAACTTTTCGAGCAAGTAGCTAACCTCTCAGGCGCCAACCGTCCTGGCCAGACGGTGATAGAAGAATGGGCACATCTACTACTAAGTGGGTATCCACACTACTTCACTTAGGCCTCCATAAGCCTCAATGCTAAGAACACAAAAGCCGAGCCCATGCGTACAACGTCCTAGCGGGTTCACTTGGGTAGATGTGCACTAAGATCCAATCCCTGAACTGGCCTATGCGTGACATGGAAGGAACCTCGAAAATAAGCACGAGGGTCAAGCCCAACCATTCACTTGGTACGGATGGTGCCCCGGGACATGAACACTGAGGTACAAGCTCGACTGCCCAAATTCAATCTGTCAACTCCCATCGGTGTGACGATTGGCGAGCCACTAGACATGCCACACTATACTTAACCCAGGATTACGATATCGCGTGTCGACTCACACCGCATATAATTCCACAAAATCGTGGCATGGAAGGAGCCTCGTAGAAAGCACGAGGACCAAGCCCAACCATATACTTGGCACGGAAGGAGCCCCGGGACATGAACACCGAGGGACAAGCCCAACCGTCCAACTTTACTCATCTCAACACCATCCTGACTAGTGACGGCCAACGCCGCACTTACTAACTTCCACAATGCTACCTGTAGGGAAACAACTCTCTCTGCATTGGACAACAAAATTTCATTATTTCAATCCAACATACATATGGCCATAGATTATTCATCTATATGTCATACCGGATGATTTTAACATCATAAAACAAAATGCGCATAAATGATAATCTACCAATTTATTTCAAGCCATTTCGTTCGATTCAAGCTTGCTTCACAACTCGTTATACGAATTCAAATTAACAAACTTCAACCTTCATAACAGTACGGTGGTTATCATAAAAAAGTTCACCTGAACCTCGAATTAGATTACAACATTAATTCCACCGAATCTAAATCCATGTTATACACTACTCAAAAATTTAGGTGCAGAATAAATCTGGAAAGCAACTTCAACCGAATATTACCGTGGCTACAGGAATCTGGTGAGTGCGTGTAAGCCCTCAATGGAAAGGTCTTTCCATCGGCTACAACTTTTATTTTCAGCCTGTAACCCAGATCAGACTATAACCCATATGAAATTGGCTCCAAATCTTGCAACGTACAGAATATAATTTCTGTGCGCTTAGCTAACAGCCTTTACTTCGATTAGACATTCCCGTGGTTATAGAATTCACCCGAAGGCGTGTACCCACTCGTTGGAATGGTAATTTCAAGGGCTTCAACTTTCGTGTTTAGTCAAAAGCCCAGATCGGACCAGTACTCGCCTGAAAACAGCCAAGAATGTCACTGCGTGCAGAACACAGATTTTGCATGCATCTTGAAGCGGAATAAACGACATCAGTTCATCTTCCTCCTCAAGCCAATCACCCCAAATCGCAACCAGAAGTTCCTCCACCCTTATTCTCCCTCTCAAGGCCATTCCTCTTCACGAATCCACTCCCATCATCACTTTGAAGAAGGGGAGGTTGAAGATGACTAAACGTTAGAACAAAGCTCTATATAGGCCTTCATAAGAAACCTTCTCCTCACACATCAAGACTCATTTGAGCCGATGTCTCGCCTAAAAATATCTAAGGATCTAGAACCAAGGGAGAGGGGAGGAAGCTCACCTCATTTCCAGCGGTACCACCATTTCCGGCCATGGATCTTGTCATCCTACTCGGTGGCATCGCTTTTTCCTTGACAGCGGTGGTGTTTCTCCTCCTCCAAGGTTTACTCCAGCAAGATCTCCTCCTCCAGAAATCTCCCACCAAAAATTAGGGTTTAGGAATAGAATGGGATTGCTAGGGTTTCACATTTCCTTTTTATACAGAAGTGACACGGGTAGGTGCACAGCCGTGTCCTTACCCGTGTCCTGCTCTGGCGAAATGGATCGACTGCTGTTTCGTGCTCCTACACGGATACTGACACGCCCGTGTATGTACCCGTGTCCAAGTGACATAGCCGAGGTTCTGCCCGTGTCGATATTGGAGTCCTGCTCGGGGCACTACTCGTTTTGCTTTCCTTGGAGCACACTGGTAGGGACATGCCGTATCACTACCCATGTCCTTCTCTGGCCAGACTCAAAGCCATGACACTCAACACCATGGAACACGGGTAGGGACACGCCCGTGTCTCTACCCGTGTCCTGCTGGGGACAAAACACTCAAAGCCATTTCACTCAAAGCCATGGTCACTCAATGTAACATCCCATTTCCGGCTAGACCCCTAGGAGTCGGTTGGTCGTGACGGAACCCTGTGAAGCCCAAAAATTGAAATAAAGCGATCGAGGTTTCGGGTCACGGGTTGGTCACGCCCGTGACCGACCCGTCACGCCCGTGACTTTGGGCGTGACTCCTTCGACGATCGTCGATCTCCGCGAGACGATCGTCGAACTTGCTGCCCGGGCATGTCATGCCCGTGACCAAGGTGTCACGCCCGTGACCTAGAGCGTGACCCTTTCGACGATCGTCGATCTCCGTGAGACGATCGTCGATCTGGCAGCCCGGACATGTCACGGCCGTGACCAGGGGCGTGACTCCTTCGACGATCGTCGATCCCCGTAAAACGATCGTCGAAATTGAACTCGGGCCTGTCACGCCCGTAACCTAAGTGTCACGCCCGTGACCTAGGGAGTGACCAGCCTTCGACGACCGTCGATCTCAGTTCGACGATCGTCGACCTCGAAATTGCCGTTCGGGCCTGTCACGCCCGTGACCTAGGTGTCACGCCCGTGACCTAGGGCGTGACCACCCTTAGACGACCGTCTATCTCAGTTCGACGATCGTCGACCCCAAAAATTGTCACCCGGGCCTGTCACACCCGTGACCTATGTGTCACGCCCGTGACATTGGCCGAAACGACGGTTCGGGCCCGAAATTATTCTAACATGCGTGGAAATAAATGCTGGTGTGGGAAGTTACTCTAGGAGTAATTACGGGCCATTTTTCCTTCTATAATTATATAATAAAGGAGGAAGTGTTGGTCCAATAGGAAACCGCCAACTGGACACACCTGTTCATCTTCCACAGTTTCTTATCCCGTCACTGTAACTGAAAGGCTATTAAGAGGAGCCTTCATGGCCATTACGGCTTTACCCTTTCACCTCCCCACTTTCTGACTTATAAAAGCCCACTTGGGGCAAGAGGAGAAGTTTACACGCTCAAGTAAACAGATCAGATCTTTGTTCTTGTTGTAGGAGAAGTTCGGCTACGCCACCACTGCGCCATGGCACCCCGTCGCTCTTCTCGCCTCCAAACCGCGAACAAGGTCCTCCTCTGCTTCTTCTCTTTCATGGGTAGATCTTAGGATTCTTAGAAGGAAGTTCGCGCTCAACGGAGCCGGACCCATCTCTCGTTTTCATGGGAAAACCATGAAAAAGGTATTTTTGAGTTCGCCGGAAACCGCCACCTCCGGCGGCCAAACCACCGCCGACCGCTAGCCATCGCCTCAACGGAGGTGGTGGTGGTGGTGGCTGGCCAGGGAAGTGACCGGGCGGCCGGCGACGGATCACGGAATGCTTACAGGAAAAATGGTTTTCTGTGTCTGTTTTTGGTTTCATGAAGAAGATGAACAGTAGAATAAATTTTATAATATAAAGATTATTATATATTACATAATGGAAAGATGTATTATTTGAATATATTTTTGGGCTGCAAAATGAGGCACTTAGAAGCCGTTTTAGGAAAAATGACCAGTCACGAAAGTTGTAGCCCTTCGAGGCTAGATAAATCTAAAATTGGTTTCAACTCGTTTGGGTAAGCGGTTCGGCCGCATCACCCGTTTTAGTGGGGGCTGTACCTAGAGTTGAGCAGAAATTAAAATGGATGCCCACTCTTCGTCCCTTGTCCAAATGACCTGAAATTTGGGCAGGGGGTTAACCTTAGCTATACCTAACGGCAGACCAAAAATGGGAATTTTTGGAGATACTTTGCCTAAAGTTTTTGTTTCAATTTAATAAACTTAGAGGAATTTATTTAAGTGGTCAAACGATCTCCAAACCCTCCCAAAGTTTGGCGAGTGGTCCCTGAATATTGAACCTAGGTCTGTACAAAATTCCAACTGATTTGGAGGAGTTTTGGGTAGGAAATCTTCTACCCTTAACTAGGCATTAGTGAGACACCTTTTAGTAAAAAGTGCACTAAGAGTTTGGAAAGGTCAAATCACCTCAACAGAGGCTGATATTCTGACCACTGACTTAGAAGGGTGTTATAACCAGCTTGGAGAAACATGGTGTGGATTAGGGTGGATTTTACCCTAAGAGATCGGCTCAAATCCAGTGGGTGGGAGTTTGAGGTTTGTGAAGGACATAGGAGCAAAAGCTCTTGTATGCCCTTGAAATTTGGAGGAGAGTGGGATGATATGCTGAAAACCCTCTGGTTGAAATAGTGAAGGAATTGGAGGTAATTAGGTACCTCGGAAGTTGGGATTTTGGATTAGGATAAACATGTAATTTAGTTATTTTAAGCACTAAATCTAATCTAAAAATTATGAAACTCGGGAGGAGGGAGTTTTAGGATGTTTTAGACTTATGGAAATTTTCCTGGAATTTTATGATTAATAAATATTATACTTCATGTGTTAAAGAATTAATGGCTTGATTTGTTGTTTCAAATATTTGGAGGTTTTAAATTAATTATAATCAATTAAAATTCTGGATTTAGATTTTGACTAGTAGAACATTGATCCCTGAATTCTTATAGAATTTTATGTTGAGTAAATCTAGTACTTTGTTCACAGATATTAGAGAGGGGTTTATTGTTTAAAAATTAATTATGGATAAAATACTTGCTGGAAAATTATGAAACTTGGTTAGTGCTAATTTTAGGTCTTTATCTGCATGGCATAAATTATTTATAATTTTTGGAAGAATATTTTCTGTACTTGATTCATAAACAACAGAAGTTAAAAATTATTTCTAAAATAGTTTTCATGCTCTTTTAATGATAGAAAAATTATGATACTTAGGATTTAACCTATTGAGATAACCTACTATTTATCATAAATTTGCTGGACATCTTGCATGATTACTTAGGGTACTTCATGTTCAAACCGGTAGCCCTTGGGATTTTCGAGGAATTTAATTAAACGCCAAATAGATTAAGAAAATTTCCATTTTCTGGATTTAGGTCATTTATATCATAGTGAGTCTCCAGTAAATAATTTAGGGCATTTGGATGAGTATTGGATCATTGCATAACCGGTTCGACATGAAGCCTAGGTCGGTCTGCATATAGCAATTGTGAAATGCAATAGGACACAATCTGAGGAAGGCATTGGAGTTAATCATATTGTCTGGGTGGGCAATGGTGGAGGAAGTCACAATAGGAAGGTATAAAGATTAGTGAGAATTGGTGATAGCTATAGTTAAGAGGTGCTCGGGTTTCGGCGAAAGATCGTCTTTTCCCGAAGAGAGGAAGGTTAAAAATCACCTTAGGATAGTCTATCGTAATATGAGAAGGGAATCAGGTTAAGGGAGATAAACCAATAACAATAAGTGCCTTGCGAAAGGGAACTTCGGGCCGTAATGCCGCCGTCTTGGTTCCTAGTGCCCCTTGAGAGCCCTTCACGGGGAATACCGGGGGCAGTCCTGGGCTAACGTAAACCTTAATAACAAACCGATAAGAGTAACTTAGTAACTAGGGCTGCACCTTTCACAAACACTGTTGGCATAGGGAGATTGATGAGAGCTTCAGCTCGGTTGGTTTGGAGACGGACGTTTTGGTCCGGGGAGCTTCGACTCGGTTGGTTTGGAGACGGACGTTTTGGTCCGGGGAGCTTTGACTCGGTTGGTTTGGAGACGGACGTTTGGGTCCGGGGAGCTTCGGCTCGGGTGGTTTGGAGACGGACGTTTTGGTCCGGGGAGCTTTGGCTCGGTTTTTGTGTGTTTACGATTAAACTTGCATGTGCATAAAATAGGAAAAGTTAAGGTGGTGGGTTTTACGATATCGGGGAGTTCGATTGCACCGACACCGATATCGTTGACTCGGCGAGGTGATTAGCACTTCGCCAACAGAAGTCCGGTGCGCCAGCCGGCAAGAGTACGCAGGCGTCCGCTTAGTGCACCAAGCGTTGAGGCGTACGATAGGTCAGACCAGTGGTGCTTTTACTGGTTTTGAGGTGGGCGAGGCCCAACCCACCGCTTTCGTCCGCCACTACGGAGGTATCCTGGGAGGTAACTGCTCCGAAAGGGGGAACTAAAGGCCTGTGTGCACAGAGTCGGGTGTGTGAGTTGCACTTGCATGTTTCATCATACCCACTAGCATGTCATAGAATAATCGATTCATTTAACCCTGACACCTAAAGTATAAGTGGTATGGGACGCTTATACATTAGGACCTGCAAAACGACCCCTTGGTCTATAAGCTTGTAAGTGCAAGTTTATAAATCAAAGGTTAATTTCAATGTATAACAACCATTGCTGTTTGATAACCGACACCCCAAGGTATAAGTGGTATGGGACACTTATACGATGGGAGCCTTGCAAAAGATCCCTTTGCTTATGTGTTCTCGCATAAGTGAAGGTTAAATTCATATATTTGCTTTTCTTACTGCTAGACCTATTATAACAATTATATCAACTGCTCACCGAATACAACTTGTTAGATTAGTTCCGCTGCCATCTGTTTCTTGATTAATCTCTACCGTCATGTCCTTCCCTTTCTTCCTCCCTGCTCGGTACCTAGGAGCCATGGGAGAAGGGGTGGGGGATGATAGAGCTTAGTCTTTATGACTAACGGTTTTCGAACCGCATCATTTAGGGGATCTTGGAGCTCAGCATGGAGGAGCAGCCCCAGAGATCGGTGCGCCTAGAGATAGGGCAGTCTAGCTCCGGAGTTCATACAGCCGGGACCGTGAGTCTCGACCCTGAGTAGTTTTTGTTTTAGCTTCCGCATGAGTGATATTGTAGTGAGGACATGATGTATCGGGCATAAGCCCGCATTTATAGTACTCTGATGTTTTCTGTGGACACTCCCTTCGTGGAGAATTTTATTCTATATATGTGATCTATTGCTGTGGACTGCATTGCTCTTATTTCATTTATTGTGCTACCTTTCAGTGATCGAATTGGCCGGCAGAATCGGCGCCTTGTGGTGATAACCCTTCAGGACGAGAAGGTGTCACCGCAAAGCGGCGACTCTGGGCCTAAGACCCCGATGGTTAAAAAAGAAAAAAAAAGGGGGTCTTACAAGTGGTATCAGAGGAAACATCGATCTGAAAAGGAAGCAGTCCACTAACCCTGGGTCACCCCCGCTCGAGTTTAGTTTGGGGACAAACTAAGCAGCGGAAGCAGTGGTGTGCCCATATGGGGATCACATATAAATTGTCCACCTTTATGTAATATTTGAACGCTTTCTCAGCATGTGTTTTTGTTACGCAGCCTCCAGCACGGACTACGCCTCAAGGTGGAGTTCAACAGGCTCAGGATGTTGCACCACCCCCACCGGTCCCCACTCCTTTCCTTCAGTCAGACATGGGACAGACCCTGACTGCCATCCTGGAGGCCTTCAGGGCCCAGCAGGTTCCGGCCCCGCAGCCAAATCCGGGGGCCAACTGACAAACATCTTCCGAGGATTGTCTCCCCCGTCCTATTTGTGGACTGAGTCGGCGGTTCGGACGGAAGAGTGGCTAGATATCATGTACGAGATGCTGACCGGGATACGGTGTCCCTAGGAGGAGAGGGTGGCTCTGGTCGTCTCTTGCCTGGAGTCCTATGCAAAGAGGTGGTGGAAGATGCTATTGGACACGACATTTGCCGACAGGGAGGTTGCGGAGGTTACCTGGGAGGAGTTCAGGGCCGCTCTGCTGGAGCATTTCGTTCCACAGTCGGCCAGGGATGATTTGGAGGAGCGGTTCTTACAGTTGAAGCAGGGCACACGGACCGTGGTGGAGTACCATCGAGAGTTCGACCATCTGGCTCGATACACAGATTCCTACCAGCTGGACGAAGCAGGGTATATCAGGAGGTTCTATAAGGGCCTGCAGGAGGACTTGAGGAAGGCTCTGTTGTTTGTATCTGACGGGCCCATCTCCCGGATTTTGGAGATGGCAAAAAGGATTGAGCCAGATTGGCACGCTACCCGGGGCCGGAAACGGCCAGCAGAGGATCAGGGACGGAGAGGCAGAAATGACCAGCGGCGAGGTGTTGTACCAGAGGGGAGAGGGACAGAGGACCAGCCTCGTCGGGACGTGAGGCAGGAGCCGAGGGAACAGGTGATATTGGCCCCTCCACCTCTTCGGATGCAGGAGATGCCGAGACCCGGGGGAATGGCGTATCCCCCACCGGAGTGCTTCCTTTGTCATCAGATTGGGCACATTCGGAGGAACTGCCCGATGAGGGGGACACCACCTCCAGCACCACAGGGCGGCCCACCAGCTCAGCATTACGGCGGCCGAGGACGCGGCCGCGGTCGTGGATACCAGGAGGGAGATCGTAGACAAGGAAGAGAGCAGGTATATGCTTTGGACCTTGCACAGCCTCGGAATCCGGAGCAGGTCATCGCAGGTACACTGCAATGCTTCTTTATTTTCATAGAATTTCCCTTTAAGTTGTTAAAACTTTGAATCGCACTAGATAGATTAACAAGGAAAGAAAATTCTTTATAGAACCCTAAGATATTTAATCACCCCAGGTATAGTCTTCATCAGCGGCAAGCCTGCCCGCACGCTTTTTGATACTGGAGCTACTCACTCCTTTGTGTCGGAGACGTTCGTAGAAGGACTAGAAGGCGTGGAGCGGTTCACAGGCTCGAGGATGAGGGTGCGACTACCGGATGGATCTGAGTTCCTTACCGCGGATCACTGCAATATGGAGGCAGAAATTGGTGGAAAGGCATTCGAGGCTCTAGCGACGATTTTGAAGCTGACAGACTACGACCTGATCCTGGGCATGGTATGGCTGCACTGGAACCATGCCCAGATTGACTGCCAGGCAAAGAGGATCACCGTGAGACACGGGGACTCTTTCATTACCATCGAAGGTATAAGACCTGTCTCTCGTATACTCTTATGTTCGGTACAGGCCGTTAAGGCCCATCTGCAGGGAGAGGAGGTCTATCAGATTCTATTTGAGATGGCGGAAGTTAAGGAGTCGGTGACAGACATCCCGGTGGTGCGAGATTTCGCTAACATCTTTCCAGAGAAACTGCCAGGACTACCTCCACACCGAGAGCAGGAATTTCAGATACAGCTTGTGCCGAGGGCCAAGCCGGCGTCTAGGGCCCCTTATCAGATGGCCCCAAAGGAGTTGGCAGAGTTTCGGACTCAGTTGTAGGAATTAGTTGAGGCAGGATTTGTTAGACCGAGTTCCTCGCCATGGGGAGCACCGGTCCTATTCGTGAAAAAGAAGGATGGGACACTCCGCCCGTGCATCGATTATCGAGCACTAAACAGGCTGACCGTCCGGAACACCTATCCGCTCCCACGGATAGACGAATTGTTCGACCAGTTGGAGGGGGCCCATTATTTCTCGAAGCTGGACTTGAGATCAGGATACTACCAGGTGCGGATCCAGGAGGAGGATATCCCAAAGACAGCCTTCAGTAGCAGATATGGCCTGTATGAGTTCACCGTGATGCCCTTCGGGCTCACGAATGCTCCGTCGGCGTTCATGAGCCTCATGAACCGGGTTTTCGAGGACTACTTGGATGTGTTCGTCATAGTGTTCATAGACGACATCCTGATCTACTCTAGGACGGAGGAGGAGCACACTCGGCATCTGGCACTGACCTTGGAGAGGTTGCAGGAGCATCACCTTTATGCAAAATTCAGCAAGTGTCAGTTTTGGTTGAAGGAGGTGGCTTTTCTAGGCCACATTATCAGCGGAGCCGGGTTGGCAGTGGACCCGGCAAAGATTCAGGTAGTTCGAGATTGGCCGCAGTTGAAGACAGCCACCGATGTACGAAGTTTCTTGGGGCTTGCCGGCTATTACCGGAAGTTCGTGGAGGGGTTCTCTCGGATTGCCCTCCCCCTCACATCTTTGACGAAGAAGGAGGCACCTTTTGTTTGGACCCCGCAGTGCCAGGCGGCTTTCCATGAGCTGAAGGACCGACTCATCTCACCCCCTATTCTGGCCCTTCCATCTGGAAAGGAAGGATTCCAGGTGTATACCGACGCATCATACCAGGGAATGGGAGCAGTGCTGATGCAGAATGGACACGTCATAGCATATGCCTCCCGCTAGCTAAAGACCCATGAGAAGAACTACCCAGTGCACGACCTTGAGATGGGAGCGGTCATTTTTGCTCTGAAGGTCTGGCGCCATTATCTTTACGGAGTCCACTGTGACATCTACTCCGACCACAAGAACCTGAAATACGTGGACACGCAGAAGGAGCTGAATATCAGACAGAGGCGCTGGGTGGAGTTCTTAGCAGATTATCCGTATGAGATGCACTACCATCCAGGGAAGGCAAACGTGGTGGCCGACGCGTTGAGCCGGCGAGCTGCCACTTCCGAAGCTGGGCCCCAGGTTATGTCCATGGAGCTAGTCAGGTCATTCAGAGATATGCAGATATCCCTAGTGTCCGAGGATGACCCAGTTCTGTATAGGGAGTATCTGGCATCGATGGTGGCCATAGACGATATTCAGGATCGCATTCGGGACGGACAGAGGACAGATGCGTGGGCAGAGCCGATGTTCCGAGCTTTGGAGGAAGGCTCGACAGGAGATTATTCCCTGAGAGATGGATTGCTACATTTCAGAGGCAGAGTATATATACCCGCAGGAGGCCAGATCCGAGAGGATATTATGATGGAGGCGCATTGTAGCCGGTACTCTGTGCACCCGTGGATCACAAAGATGACCGCTGATCTGAAGAAGACGATGTTTTGGCCGGGCATGAAGAAGGACATTACGTACTTCGTGACCCATTGCGAGGCGTGTCAGTTGGTGAAGGCGGAATGCAGGAACCCCGCAGGATTGTTGCAGCCACTCCCGGTGCCGGAGTGGAAGTTCGACGATATAGCTATGAATTTTATACATGGTCTTCCCCGGTCTCGGACGGGGAACGACTCGATCTGGGTGATTGTTGATCGGTTGACGAAGGTGGCCCGCTTTATACTGATCAGGAAGGATGACTCGGTGGGAGTGCTGGTACGCAAGTTTGTGGAGCAATATGTCCGATATCATGGCGTGCCCCGGACGATAGTGTCGGACCGCGATGGACGGTTTACATCCAGGGAGTGGCGGTCAGTGCAGGCATATTTGGGCACCCAGTTGACTTTTAGCACGACCTTCCACCCTCAGACGGACGGGCAGACAGAGCGCACCAACCGGACCTTGGAGGATTTACTACGACTGTGTATACTAGACCGAGGGGAGACATGGGAGAAGATGTTACCATTGGTCGAGTTCTCCTATAATAATAGCTACCAGTCCAGCATCAGGATGGCGCCTTATGAAGCCTTGTATGGAAGAAAGTGTAGGAACCCGCTTTCTTGGGTTCAAGACGAGGATCCGAAGCTGTTGGGATCGGATTTTGTTGAAGACACCGAGGCTCAGGTGAGACTGATCAGAGATAGGATGTTGGAGGCGCAGAGCAGACAGGCTAAATACAATGACGCCCGACATCGTCAGGTGGAGTTTCGGGTAGGGGATCGAGTGTTCTTGAAGATCCGGCCCATGCACGGAGTCTCACGGGTGCGCGGTCGGAGGAAGAAGCTCAGCCCTAGGTATATGGGCCCTTACCGGATCCTGGAGCGGATCAAACCCTTAGCCTTTAGGCTAGAGTTGCCGCCAAAGCTGGCAGCTCTACACGACGTCTTCCATATTTCTTCGCTGAGAAGGGCTCTACTACGCCCGGAGCAGCGGATTTTGACCACCGAAGGGCCGGTAGCTTCAGACCGATCTGTTCACTTGGAGCCAGTTCGGATCGACAACAAAGGAGTACGGATCTTGCGCCGCAAAAAGATCCCCTTAGTCAAGGTTCTGTGGAGAAACCACGGTCAGGAGGAGCACACTTGGGAACCGCAGGATCTGATGAGGCAAAGATACCCGGAGTTGTTCAGTCAGGTACATCTCACCACCTCTCGGTATACTATAGATTGCCTTCTTGTTTTGGAAAGTTAAGACTAGATAAGGAAAATTCAGGACCTAGGCATGCGCACTCAATCAGAAAGGTAGGGGCTAATCTTTTGTTTATTGGGGAGATTGTCTTCGTTTATCAAACAAATAGTCGCTTAAACCCGATAGAAAGATCGTATGGGATATTACAAGTTTAATTTATTCCGATAGAAATCCCCGTAGGCTCAACCTCAATTTCGGGGACGAAATTTTTGTTTTGTTTATTGGGATTTGTAACATCCCATTTCCGGCTAGACCCCTAGGAGGCGGTTGGTCGTGACGGAACCCTGTGAAGCCCAAAAATTGAAATAAAGCGATCGAGGTTTCGGGTCACGGGTTGGTCACGCCCGTGACCGACCCGTCACGCCCGTGACTTTGGGCGTGACTCCTTCGACGATCGTCGATCTCCGCGAGACGATCATCGAACTTGCTGCCGGGGCATGTCACGCCCGTGACCAAGGTGTCACGCCCGTGACCTAGGGCGTGACCCCTTCGACGATCGTCGATCTCCGTGAGACGATCGTCGATCTGGCAGTCCGGACATGTCACGCCCGTGACCAGCGTGTCACGCCCGTGACCAGGGGCGTGACTCCTTCGACGATCGTCGATCCCCGTAAAACGATCGTCAAAATTGAACTCGGGCCTGTCACGCCCATAACCTAAGTGTCACGCCCGTGACCTAGGGCGTGACCAGCCTTCGATGACCGTCGATCTCAGTTCGACGATCGTCGACCTCGAAATTGCCGTTCGGGCCTGTCAAGCCCGTGAGCTAGGTGTCACGCCCGTGACCTAGGGCGTGACCACCCTTCGACGACCGTCGATCTCAGTTCGACGATCGTCGACCCCAAAAATTGTCACCCGGGCCTGTCACGCCCGTGACCTATGTGTCACGCCCGTGACATTGGCCGAAACGACGGTTCGGGCCCGAAATTATTCTAACACGCGTGGAAATAAATGCTGGTGTGGGAAGTTACACCAGGAGTAATTACAGGCCGTTTTTCCTTCTATAATTATATAATAAAGGAGGAAGTGTTGGTCCAATAGGAAACCGCCAACTGGACACACCTGTTCATCTTCCACCGTTTCTTATCCCGTCACTGTAACCGAAAGGCTATTAAGAGGAGCCTTCATGGCCATTACGGCTTTACCCTTTCACCTCCCCACTTTCTGACTTATAAAAGCCCACTTGGGGCAAGAGGAGAAGTTTACACGCTCAAGTAAACGGATCAGATCTTTGTTCTTGCTGTAGGAGAAGTTCGGCTACGCCACCACTGCGCCATGGCACCCCGTCGCTCTTCTCGCCTCCAAACCGCGAACAAGGTCCTCCTCTGCTTCTTCTCTTTCATGGGTAGATCTTAGGATTCTTAGAAGGAAGTTCGCGCTCAACGGAGCCGGACCCATCTCTCGTTTTCATGGGAAAACCATGAAAAAGGTATTTTTGAGTTCGCCGGAAACCGCCACCTCCGGCAGCCAAACCACCGCCGACCGCTAGCCATCGCCTCAACGGAGGTGGTGGTGGTGGTGGCTGGCCAGGGAAGTGACCGACCGGCCGGCGACGGATCACGGAATGTTTACAGGAAAAATGGTTTTCTGTGTCTGTTTTCGGTTTCATGAAGAAGATGAATAGTAGAATAAATTTTATAATGTATAGATTATTATATATTACATAATGGAAAGATGTATTATTTGAATATATTTTAGGGCTGCAAAATGAGGCACTTAGAGGCCGTTTTAGGAAAAATAACCAGTCACGAAAGTTGTAGCCCTTCGAGGCTAGATAAATTTAAAATTGGTTTCAACTCATTTGGGTAAGCGGTTCGGCGGCAGCACCCGTTTTAGTGGAGGTTGTACCTAGAGTTGAGCAGAAATTAAAATGGATGCCCACTCTTCGTCCCTTGTTCAAATGACCTGAAATTTGGGCAGGGGGTTAACCTTAGCTATACCTAATGGCAGACCAAAAATGGGAATTTTTGGAGATACTTTGCCTAAAGTTTTTGTTTCAATTTAATAAACATAGAGGAATTTATTTAAGTGGTCAAACGATATCCAAACCCTCCCAAAGTTTGGCGAGTGGTCCCTGAATATTGAACCTAGGTCTGTACAAAATTCCAACTGATTTGGAGGAGTTTCGGGTAGGAAATCTTCTACCCTTAACTAGGCATTAGTGAGACACCTTTTAGTAAAAAGTGCACTAAGAGTTTGGAAAGGTCAAATCACCTCAACAGAGGCTGATATTCTGACCCCTGACTTAGAAGGGTGTTATAACCAGCTTGGAGAAACATGGTGTGGATTAGGGTGGATTTTACCCTAAGAGATCGGCTCAAATCCAGTGGGTGGGAGTTTGAGGTTTGTGAAGGACATAGGAGCAAAAGCTCTTGTATGCCCTTGAAATTTGGAGGAGAGTGGGATGATATGCTGAAAACCCTCTGGTTGAAATAGTGAAGGAATTGGAGGTAATTAGGTACCTCGGAAGTTGGGATTTTGGATTAGGATAAACATGTAATTTAGTTATTTTAAGCACTAAATCTAATCTAAAAATTATGAAACTCGGGAGGAGGGAGTTTTAGGATGTTTTAGACTTATGGAAATTTTCCTGGAATTTTATGATTAATAAATATTATACTTCATGTGTTAAAGAATTAATGGCTTGATTTGTTGTTTCAAATATTTGGAGGTTTTAAATTAATTATAATCAATTAAAATTCTGGATTTAGATTTTGACTAGTAGAACATTGATCCCTGAATTTTTATAGAATTTTATGTTGAGTAAATCTAGTACTTTGTTCACAGATATTAGAGAGGGGTTTATTGTTTAAAAATTAATTATGGATAAAATAATTGCTGGAAAATTATGAAACTTGGCCAGTGCTAATTTTAGGTCTTTATCTGCATGGCATAAATTATTTATAATTTTTGGAAGAATATTTTCTGTACTTGATTCATAAACAACAGAAGTTAGAGATTATTTCTAAAATAGTTTTCATGCTCTTTTAATGATAGAAAAATTATGATACTTCAGATTTAACCTATTGAGATAACCTACTATTTATCATAAATTTGCTGGACATCTTGCATGATTACTTAGGGTAGTTCATGTTCAAACCGGTAGCCCTTGGGATTTTCGAGGAATTTAATTTAACGCCAAATAGATTAAGAAAATTTCCATTTTCTGGATTTAGGTCATTTATATCATAGTGAGTCTCCAGTAAATAATTTAGGGCATTTGGATGAGTATTGGATCATTGCATAACCGGTTCGACATGAAGCCTAGGTCGGTCTGCATATAGCAATTGTGAAATGCAATAGGACACGATCTGAGGAAGGCATTGGAGTTAATCATATTGTCTGGGTGGGCAATGGTGGAGGAAGTCACAATAGGAAGGTATAAAGATTAGTGAGAATTGGTGATAGCTAGAGTTAAGAGGTGCTCGGGTTTCGGCGAAAGATCGTCTTTTCCCGAAGAGAGGAAGGTTAAAAATCACCCTAGGATAGTCTATCGTAATATGAGAAGGGAATTGGGTTAAGGGAGATAAACCAATAACAATAAGTGCCTTGCGAAAGGGAACTTCGGGCCGTAATGCCGCCGTCTTGGTTCCTAGTGCCCCTTGAGAGCCCTTCATGGGGAATACCGGGGGCAGTCCTGGGCTAACGTAAACTGTAACAACAAACCGACAAGAGTAACTTAGTAACTAGGGCTGCACCTTTCACAAACACTGTTGGCACAGGGAGATTGATGAGAGCTTCGGCTCGGTTGGTTTGGAGACGGACGTTTTGGTCCGGGGAGCTTTGGCTCGGTTGGTTTGGAGACGGACGTTTTTGTCCGGGGAGCTTCGGCTCGGTTGGTTTGGAGACGGACGTTTGGGTCCGGGGAGCTTCGGCTCGGGTGGTTTGGAGACGGACGTTTTGGTCCGGGGAGCTTTGGCTCGGTTTTTGTGTGTTTACGATTAAACTTGCATGTGCATAAAATAGGAAAAGTTAAGGTGGTGGGTTTTACGATATCGGGGAGTTCGATTGCACCGACACCGATATCGTTGACTCAGCGAGGTGATTAGCACTTCGCCAACAGAAGTCCGGTGCGCCAGCCGGCAAGAGTACGCAGGCGTCCGCTTAGTGCACCAAGCGTTGAAGCGTACGATAGGTCATACCAGTGGTGCTTTTACTGGTTTTTAGGTGGGCGAGGCCCAACCCACCGCTTCCGTCCGCCACTATGGAGGTATCCTGGGCGGTAACGGTTCCGAAATGGGGAACTAAAGGTCTGTGTGCACAGAGTCGGGTGTGTGAGTTGCACTTGCATGTTTCATTATACCCACTAGCATGTCATAGCATAATCGATTCATTTAACCCTGACACCTAAAGTATAAGTGGTATGGGACGCTTATACATTAGGACCTGCAAAACGACCCCTTGGTCTATAAGCTTGTGTGGGCAAGTTTATAAATCAAAGGTTAATTTCAATGTATAACAACCATTGCTGTTTGATAACCGACACCCCAAGGTATAAGTGGTATGGGACACTTATACGATGGGAGCCTTGCAAAAGATCCCTTTGCTTATGTGTTCTCGCATAAGTGAAGGTTAAATTCATATATTTGCTTTTCTTACTGCTAGACCTATTATAACAATTATATCAACTGCTCACCGAATACAACTTGTTAGATTAGTTCCGCTGCCATCTGTTTCTTGATTAATCTCTACCGTCATGTCCTTCCCTTTCTTCCTCCCCGCTCGGTACCTAGGAGCCATGGGGGAAGGGGTGGGGGATGATAGGGCTTAGTCTTTATGACTAACGGTTTTCGAACCGCATCATTTAGGGGATCGTGGAGCCTAGCATGGAGGAGCAGCCCCAGAGATCGGTGCGCTTAGAGATGGGGCAGTCTAGCTCCGGAGTTCATACAGCCGGGACCGTGAGTCTCGACCCTGAGTAGTTTCTGTTTTAGCTTCCGCATGAGTGATATTGTAGTGAGGACATGATGTATCGGGCATAAGCCCGCATTTATAGTACTCTGATGTTTTCTGTGGACACTCCCTTCGTGGAGATTTTTATTCTATATATGTGATCTATTGCTGTGGACTGCATTGCTCTTATTTCATTTATTGTGCTACCTTTCAGTGATCGAATTGGCCGGCAGAATCGGCGCCTTGTGGTGATAACCCTTCAGGACGAGAAGGTGTCACCGCAAAGCGGCGACTCTGGGCCTAAGTCCCCGATGGTTGAAAAAGAAAAAAAAGGGGGGTCTTACACTCAACGCCACTGAACACGGGTAGGGACACGCCCGTGTCGCTACCCGTGTCCTTCTCGGGACACACCACTCAATGCCATTTTATTACCACTCAACCCCATGGACACTTAGCGCCACTGAACACAATTTTCAGCCTATTTCCTTGTTCTCCGCGAGTGCGAACCTGATCTCTTACTCCACCTTGAGCCTACACCAGCTCTCCCGACACTAAAAACACGCACAAGGGGCCTAGCGCGAATCTGGACGTTACAACAAGGGCCTCTCTAATTGATTTCAAAGGCTGAATACATTCCCCCTCATCAGTATTGAGGAGTTTAATATCCATGTCCGGCCACCCAAGGTGGCTAAAATCAATTTCTTCAATAAGGAGGAGAGAGAAAGAGGGGTTAATAATGGCATGGAAGGTGAAACCCCCACAAATCCCCCCATTGATGGCTGTATTAAACTCCTCAGGAGTAGGGGAGGAGTTTCCATCATTCTTCAGATCACCAAGGGGCTAAATTCATTGAGAATTCAGTTTCCCAAAATTCATCATTAATGGTGGAAATGGGAATTCAAGTTATGACCCTCCCTATCCCCTATTTGGCTCTTTGAAAAGCTTCCATAGTCCAAGAGCAATCGTTTCCACCATCCCACTGAAGGATCTGAGGTAGTTGGTTTTACAGTTGCAAAGCACGGAAGCTCCACCACCGGCCATGGCGCACCACCATCAAACCCGTCGGCAAGCACAGTTAAAGGTCCTCCTCTACTCTTCTCTTCGTGGGCAAGATCTTTAAATCTTTTAGGAGATAAATCGGGATCAATTGAGCTAGATCGGGTGAGATAAATTTCATGGATTTTACAACTTATGAGTTTGCCGGAAACTGCCCCTCCGGCAGCCGTGCCACCGCCCGGCGATAGCCCCCACCTTAACGAAGGTGGTGGCGGTGGTGGCGGTGGTGGCCGGCAAGGGAGGTGGCTTGGTAGCTGGGAAAATGTCTAGGAAGAAGCTCCAGGTCAGGTTGATCCCAGCCCTTGGCTGGATGAAGAAGATGACCAGGAGCCCTACGATTTTGCTTTAAGATCCGTGTTGGATCTAATTTTATTAAATCCTATTATTTAAATTTCTGTAATGTTTACTAGTCTATTTTTAATTAAATATTAAAAATACTTAGATTTACCGAAAGAAAAAGTGGCCAACATGAAAATTGTAGGCCGTGAAGTCTAGTTTAATTTAAAAAAAAATTCAACTAATTTTGGTAAGTGGTTTGACCACAGCACTCATTTTGGTGAGGTCTATACCTTGGCTAGACCAGAGATAATTTTGAGTTCCCCCATCAATCTACCTATTCAAATTACTTGAAATTTTGGATTGGTATCTCTATTACCTATACCTAGAACATATCCAAAATGGGAATTTTTGGAGAATATTGTTCTATAGTTTTTGTAATTATTTAATAAACGATGATTTAATTCATTAAGGGACTAATGACCTCCAAATGCTCCCAAATTTCTGAGAGAGGTTCTTGGGTTCATTTTTGGCCTCTGTATAAATTCTCATCCCATTTAGTAATGATTTGGTTTGGTTTTTAACAAACCCTAACCTTACCTTAAGAAGGGTAATTAGGTCATAGTACTCCTTGTGGGTTTAAGTGGTCAAGTCACCTTAACAGAGGCTGGGACTTTGACCACAATTTTGATATGACTTTAGAAACCCTACCATGGATGATGGGGTGGGTTGGGGTTGATTTGCCCTAGGATCAAAACTCAAACCCTAAGGATGGGCTTTTGAGTTTTGTGAAGGGCATGGGGTCAAATGCACTTGAATGATTTTGAAACTTGGTGGAGAGGACTCTAAGGTAGCTAAGGTCCTCTGATATAAACCTTATTGGATTTAGTGAGGGTTAAACCACTCAAATCCCTAACCCTAGTTTAGGTCACAAACCTTAAAATGGTTAGTTGGACAGTTAAGGTGTTTTGAAAAGTTGTAAAACTTTGGTGGTGTAGTGATAAGGTCAGTAAGAGCTTTTGGTAATTTTATTGGGAGATTTGGAAGCATATTTGTAGTATCTCCTTTGCAATACATGAATTAGCCTCTGTTGGGTACATTGGAAAATGTGTACCTGATTTGAAGAAGCCCAACTTAGCTCAATGATATACATCAAGGTGTATTTAATGTTGTTTTGAGTTGACATGTGCATGTGAAGAAGTATTAAAGAATGCAGAAAAATATTCTAAGTCCACGCGTCGACACCTGAAGAAATTGTGTCGACACTTCAGAATATTTGTGTCGACACTTCAGAATATTTGTGTCGACACTTCAGAATATCAGTGTCGACACAGAGAAAGATAGTCGATCACATTTATGTCGACACTGGGAAGCAGTGTCGACACATAAAGAAGATCGTCGACCTCAGTACTGGGAAGCAGTGTCGACACAGTGAAAGATAGTCGACACCCAGAGAAAGTTAGTCGACAAGTGAAAGTTAGTCGACCAGTGAAAGATAGTCGACTAGTGAAAGATAGTCGACTAGTGAAAGATAGTCGACCAGAGAAAGATAGTCGACTCACAGAAGAAGGTAGTCGACCTCAACTGTGTCGACACTGGGAGGATGTGTCGACACCTTGAGATTGAGTCGACACATATTGGCAGAAGTCGACTATGTTTGTGTCGACACCAGAAGACTGAGTCGACACATTTTGGCAGAATTGAAGATTGCTGTGTCGACACCTGAAGGCTGAGTCGACACATACTGAGTTCTGAATATACAACAACTGTGTCGACACACAGGACTTTTGTTGACACATTGCAGAGCCAAGACCAAGTTATTTTCTGAAGTAGCTGTGTCGACTTAAAGGCAACTTAGTCGACATCATCAAAGACTGTGTCGACACCAAAGTCACTTGTGTCGACACAAATAGACAGATTGGTCTCGACACTTTCTGACAGACTGTCTCGACATTTTGCTGTCCAAGTCTAAGGTACAGGAACTGTTTTGAAGACTTGACAGCTATGGGTTGCCACCGTTTAACTGAAGCTGTCAGACCTATCAGAAAACAGTTAGAAACCGGATCAGCCGGTTACCATGAAGAAAGTCTATAAATAGACATATTTAGAAGGAAATAAAAGAACAAAAGTAGAAGATCTAAGAAGAAAAAAAGGATTACGATCCTATTGAAGTTCCAATTCAAGAAAGTGCTAAGCTCTAAAGAAGATCTTCATCAGAAGATCTAAGAAGAAGAAGTCTGAAGTATCAGAAAAGGTGTTGGATAGAGAGGGATCCAGTCATCTTGAAGAAGAAGAAGGAAGCCATCAGTGGTTTCTCAAGAAGCTGTTTGGAAATCAACTCAGCTAAGTTCAGATTCAAGAAGCTTTGAAGAAAGCTCAGATTCAGTTGATTTCATCAGCTGATCAAGAAGTGTCTTGTCCTCTTCTCTCTCAACAAAGGCAAGACATTAAAATATCTTTTCTAAATTTCTGTAGGATCTGTTTACACAGATCTGAGTTGTAAGCCTGTGTTATAAAGGCTGAGTGTAGGAGAGGTGATCTCTGAGTGGTAGGGCTAGTTGCCTGAGTGTAGGAGAAGGTTCTTCTCTGAGTGGTAGGCCTTGAGGCAAGGCTGAGGTAGGGCTGTTGTGCCTGAGTTGTAGGAACCTATCCAGGTTCTGAGTTGTAGGATCTGTGGATCTGAGAATAGTGGAAGTTTGGCCGAATCTAGCATACTGCTAGATAGGTGAAGGGGGAAAGTGCATGTACCCAAACCTTGGGGAACCACTATAAAACATTGTGCAATCTGTGATGTTTCAATTTCTGTGATTGCTGTGCTGAATGTTTTATTTCTGCTATTGAATTCTGCCTAGAAGTATATACAAGCAATTAGAACCTATTCACCCCCCCCTCTAGGTGTTTAGGTTGTCTTGAAAGTAAAACTATCAAGTGGTATCAGAGGGAGGTTCCTCAAAAAGGACTTAACAGTCTGAGGTAGATCTTAAAGGCAGAATCAAGATTCAAAAAGATGGGTTCTGGTGAGAATCATAAGGAGCTAGGGTCTATGAAATTACCCATATGCAAGAAAGAAATTTTTGGAATTTGGAAAGAAAGAGTCAGATTGTTTATAGAGGCATCTGACCCAGGAATTTACATCACAGTACAGGAAGGCCCCTTCATTCCAATGAAGGTATCAGTTCTTGATGCAAATATCCAAACTCCAAAGAGTTATTCAGAAATGACCAAGGATGAAATCATCTTGGCAACCATGGATAAAAGAACTCAGAACATTATTGTTAGTGCCATAGATGATTCAACATTTCAGAATCTGATTCACTGCAAGACCTCCAAAGAGATGTGGGACACATTGATTATCTACATGGAGGGATCTGAAGAAGTAAGGCAGGACAGGAAATCTATGCTCAATCAGGAGTATGAAAGTTTTAGACAAGGAAAATCTGATAGCATAACTGAGTGCTACAAGAAATTCTATAGAATTGTGAATGAGCTTATGTCCTATGGAAGAGTTTTCAGTACTTATGAACTGAATGACAAATTCTTGAGATCCTTAACAAAGGATTGGGATACAAAGATCTGTGCCATAAGGGAAGTGGCTAAATTGGCAGAGATCTCTCCTCCCACCTTGTTTGGAAAGCTGCTATCCTATGAAATGCAACTTATGGTGAGGAAGGAGGAGGAAAAGAATTCAAGAGGAGAGCATAGAGAAAAGACTGTGGCATTCAATGCAGAAGCCACTAGAAAGAATAGGAGGAAATCACAATCTCCTCCTAAGGAAGTTGCAGAAGATAGTTCTGAAAATTCAGATAAGGGTTCAGAAAGCTGTGATTCAGATGCAGACTTTGCTGCATTCACAAGGCAATTCCAGAGGTTCTTGAAAAAGAAGCAATGGAAGTCTAGGCCTTCCACATCACAGCAAGTTGATGACTATTATCAGAAGAAAAGGTCATCAAGGAAAGAAAAGAGCAGATCAAAGCCCAGCAAAGCCACTACTTCAAAGATTGTCTGCTATTGTTGCAATAGGACTGGACATGTAGTGGCTGACTGTCCTGATAAGAGAAAGGAGTCTTCAGACAAGAAGAAGACTCATCAGAAAGGCAAGAAGGAGAAATCCTTTGTTGCAAAGAAAGATAAGAGTCTAACAGACCAGTCAACTTCAGAGTCAGAATCTGAAGCTGAAGCATATATTGGACTATATGCTGCATCTGAAGAAGAGGAGTTTCTGCAGTTGCTAGACTCCATCAATGAACAAAAGGATCATCAGTGTATGGGGCTGATGGCAGGATCAGAAGAGGACATATGCCAGAATCAGTCTGGTCCTAATAAGGTACAGTGTCCTTCTATTACATCTGTTTGTAGTATAAGTGAAGAATCAGCTACCTCTGCATCAAGTGATGTAGATGCATCTGAATCTGAAGGAGAAGTCTATCAATTGATAGACAAGTATGGGGACTTGTTGCAGGCCCTTAAGAAAAGCAAGAACTTGGTTAAATCTCAGGCTCAGGAAATTGCTGAACTAAGGATTGCTACAACTGAGTTAGAGAAAGTTATTGATCAAAAATTAAATGAAATTGCCAAGCTGAAGAATATAACTATTATTCAGATGGGCACAATTAATTATACTAATGATCAAGTGAAGAGTCTTGAGGCCAGACTTAGAATTGAAAGGGATTTAGTGGCTAGTTACTCTAAGCCAAAATCTGTCTTACCCTTGATAGATGAATTTGTCACTCAAAAGGGTAAGGCTGGATTAGGATTTAAAGGTAACTCCAGGGCTGGCAGATTCAAGAGGAAAGGCAAAGCTCCTGTTCAGTCACTAAACCTTTCAGTCCCCATAAAGTTTAATAAGGTGGAAGTGCCTTCTAACAAATATGATCATGAAGATATTCAAGGTCATATTAAGACTAATGTTCTGAAGAACAAGGGTGTAAATGCAAGCAGGCCTACCTATGGTCATAAACCCAATGGTTTTAAGGAATCAGTAGGTGAAGTTGTTGCAGCACCAGCAATGAACAGAAATTCTTCTGACAAGGATGTATCTAGATCTAGATACAATAAGTTTGAATGTTGGTGCTGTGGCAAGAGAGGCCATTTTACACTAGACTGTTGGTATAACACAAGTGTTAGAAAGAACAATAGTCTACCTGTTAGAAGAAATAATGGTAGCTTTGTTTATGCTAACTTGAACCAAGGACCCAAGACTTGCTTGGGTTCTAAGGGTAAGTAAATCTGTGTTGCAGGTGAATCCAAGTAACCATGCCCCTATTTGGTACTTGGATAGTGGTTGTTCCAGGCACATGACTGGAACAAAGGGGCTGCTGAAGGAGTATTCATCTGTCAAAGATGGACCTAAAGTGATCTTTGGTGGATCTGAAAAAGGAGTCATCAAAGGGTTTGGTAACATTTCTTCTAACCTAATTACTATCACTCAAGTGGCTTATATAAAAGGTTTGAAACATAATCTAATAAGCATAAGCCAGCTAAGTGATTTAGGATATGACATTTCATTTGTTAAAGATGGATGTCATATCAAAAGGTCAAGTGATCAAAAGATCATATTGATTGGGTATAGGAAGAGAAATGTATATTGTCTTAATTTTGAATGTAAGAATAAGGCTTCTTCCATCTGTCTTGTAGCTGATGACAATGCTTCTCATTGTGTTAAGTGGCATAAGAGATTGGCTCATCTAAACTACAAGACAATTGGCCAACTCTTTAGCAAAGAGTTAGTGAGTAATGGACCTCAAGTTAAGTGTATAAAGGAAGGGATATGCTCAGCTTGTAAAAAGGGCAAGCAGACAAAATCCTCCTTTCAAAGACTTGAAAACAAGGATTCTGTGAGGTGCTTATACCTCTTGCATATGGATCTTTTTGGTCCTATGCCAGTTCACAGTCTAGGTAGGAAAGTCTACACTTTTGTGGTTGTAGATGACTATTCTAGATTTACATGGGTGTTCTTTCTGAGACAGAAATCTGAAACCCCAAGTGTATTACTTAATTTTGTAAAGCAAATTCAGAATGAACTGAATAGTACAGTGGTCAAAATCAGAAGTGACCATGGTACTGAGTTTCAATCTGAAAGCATAACAAAATTGTGTAAAGACTTTGGGATTTTCCAAGAGTTCTCCTCACCTAGAACACCCCAGCAAAATGGAATTGCTGAAAGAAAGAATAGAACATTAATTGAAGCAGGTAGAACTCTGTTGAGTGACACCTCTCTCCCAGAATATTTTTGGGCTGAGGCAGTTAACACAGCTTGTCATGTAATCAATAGGGCTACTATCAGCAAAAGCCACAAAATGACTCCCTATGAGATTGTGAAAGGCAGAAAACCAAATCTATCTTACTTTAGGATCTTTGGTTGCAAGTGTTATATACTTAACAATGTCAAGTCATATTTGACTAAGTTTGCTGACAAATCCCAGGATGGGATATTTGTTGGGTACAGCACAAATAGTAAGGCCTATAGAGTCTTCAACTTGACTACTCAAGTTGTTGAAGAATCTGTGCATGTTGTGTTTGATGAAACAAGATTAATCAACTGTGAGTTGTCTTGTAGATCAAATGACTCAACAGGTATAAGCAAAAGTATGGACAAGCTCTCCATTACTAAAGTATCAAAGGAAGATGGAGCATTGGAAAATGAAGGCTTCTGTCTAGGGGGAGAACAAGACACTATAGAAGCTGATGAAAAACAAGAGATTCAGTTAAATGAAGGAGCTGGAGATGTTCAACCAGAAGGGAATCTTCCTCCAGCTACAAGACATTTAAGAGATCATCCAGCTGATCAGATAATAGGTGATCCAAGACAGGGGGTGCAAACTAGAAGCAGAAATCAAAACACAGTTCTACATTCAAGTTTCTTGTCACAAATGGAGCCTAAGAAGTTTGAAGAAGCTATCCAAGACCAGCACTGGATTTATGCTATGCAAGAGGAGCTGAATCAATTCAGAAGGTGCAATGTCTGGGAGCTTGTTCTTAAACCAAGAGGCCACAACATAATTGGCACAAAATGGATCTATAGGAACAAGCTAGATGAAAGTGGAATAATAGTGAAGAATAAAGCAAGATTGGTTGCAAAAGGATACAGGCAGGAAGAAGGGATTGACTTTGATCAAACCTTTGCTCCAGTAGCAAGGCTAGAGGCAATCAGAATGTTCCTTGCCTATGCAGCCTATCAAGACTTCAAGGTATACCAGATGGATGTGAAGTCAGCATTTCTGAATGGTGATCTTAAAGAAGAAGTATATGTAGAGCAGCCATCAGGTTTTGTAGATCCTCTCAAACCTGATTATGTTTATAAGCTTAGAAAAGCTTTGTATGGGTTAAAGCAAGCCCCAAGGGCTTGGTATGAAACCCTGTCTACTTTCCTTTTTGAGAATAAATTCTCAAGAGGAAAAATTGACAAAACTCTATTCCTTAGGGAATCCAAAGGCAAGATCATCTTAGTTCAGATCTATGTTGATGACATAATCTTTGGATCTACTGAAAACAACCTTTGTAAAAAGTTTGCCAAACTTATGCAAGGGAAGTTTGAGATGAGCAGTATGGGGGAACTGAAGTTCTTCTTGGGACTCCAAGTAAGACAGACTGATGATGGCTTGTCCATATCCCAGTCAAAGTTTACTAAAGAATTAATCAAGAAGTATGGTATGGAGTCATCCTCCATCATGAGAACTCCTATGGGGACAAGTATGCCTATATGCAAAGATGATGCAGGTAAACCTGTTGATGAGACTTTGTATAGAGGAATAGTTGGTTCTCTACTATATCTCACAGCTAGTAGACCAGATATTATGTATGCTACATGTGTCTGTGCTAGGTACCAAGCCTGCCCTAAAGAGTCTCATTATACTGCAGTCAAAAGGATTCTGAGATATCTTAAGGGCACACCTAATCTAGGTCTTTGGTACCCTAGGAATAGAGATTTTCTACTAACAGGCTATTCAGATGCAGATTTTGCAGGATGTAGAGAGGATAGGAAGAGTACTACAGGTACTTGTCAATTCCTGGGAGGAAGACTAATATCATGGAGTAGCAAGAAGCAGACCAGTGTGGCAATTTCCACAGCTAAGTCTGAGTATGTTGCTGCTGGAAGCTGCTGTGCACAGCTATTATGGATGCAGCATCAACTTAAGGATTATGGTATTCAAGTAAGTAGAACACCTCTTTTGTGTGATTCTAAGAGTGCAATTTCTATTGCTAATAATCCTGTTTCTCATAGTAGAACTAAGCATATAGAAATTAAATACCATTTTCTTAGAGAACATGTAGAAAAAGAAGACATCTCATTGGAATTTGTCAAAACAGATTATCAAATAGCAGATGTGTTTACTAAGCCCCTAGATGAGACCAAATTCAATAAATTTAAAATTGAATTAGGTATGTTAACCATTGATTAGTGTAATCACAAAATCATCAACAATGAAGTTGAAGTGGTAACAAAACTTTCAAATGATATAAAGACACATTGAAGTAGTATCAAGTACTTTGTAGTACTTATAAGTTGTGTTGAACAAACAGAAATTGGCTAAGTAAGATGGTGTCGACACATTCAGTAATAATGTGTCGACTCAGGGTAGTAATGTCGACAAGTCAGAGATATTGTGTCGACACAGAAAATATGTGTCGACACTTAAGAATCTTATTGTCGACTTATCCAGGAATGTAGTGTCGACTTCACCAGGATAGTGGTGTCGACACTTACAGATTTTGTGTCGACACTTATACTAAGAGTCGACACAGAATTTCTGTTGCTCTACTATATATCTCAGGTGTCGACACATAATAGACGGACTTGAAGTCGAGACAATAGAAGCTTGTGTCGACACATTCCATCTGTGTCGACACTTATAGTCTGTTTTGGCGACTTTTGATCTTCTTTAAACAGAAGGTATAAATAGGTCAAAAACTCATTCTGTCGACATGCTTACAAGGTTTTCGAGACTGAAACCCTGTGTCGACATTTCCCTCTCTCTCTCTTTCTCTCATCTTTCAAGCTTTCTCGACTGATCTATGGCGCCAAAGATTGAAGATAATATAAATGAAGGATATGAGTTGGTGCGCCAGGCCTTTGCTGATGCCCCACCAGATGTTCACAGGGTTATCTCTCTCCTCTCCGACTCGGGATTAGAATTTCTGGTCTCAGAACCATCTAAGATATGGAAGAAGGAGGTGCATGAGTTCTTTACTTCTGCATCTGTAGATTCTGAAAGTCACAAGATAAAATCCACAGTTCATGGGTCAGCAGTGGAAATTACTCCAAGTAAGTTAAGAACAATTCTTCAATTACCTATAATTGAGAATGAAGAGGACGTCCCTGCTTCTAAATCAAGGGAGGCTCTTCAATGGTGTGGATTGGATTCCACCATGAAAATTGGAGCTGCTTTCAACAGGAAAGGAATGAATCAACAGGGCAAGTTTCTGTCTGAGGTGGTTGGCAAAGTAATTCTGTGCAAGCCAGGTGGACATGATAGGATTTCCGCCTATATGTTCAGCCTCATGACCAGGATTGTGTTTACAATTCCAACATATTGGTCAACTGTAATCTTTGAAAAGATTAAGGAAGGAATCAAGAAGCCAAATCTGGCTAGAATAATGAGTATATACCTAACTAAGGAGATTCCTGATGTTATGCAACAACTACCTAGAACAAAAATTAATCACATGAGAAGGATGGACATGAGATTATTTTCCAGATGGGATAGGGTGCTGACCAAAGAGATGCCTGATGTGGCAGGATTCACCTGAGAAATCCCCAGGTCATGCTACCAGTACTGAGCACCAACAAGAAGAGCAAGTAAGACAAGAGGTTGAAGAACAGCCTGCATCTACACAATTTCAGGATGCCACTGTACCTGCATTTCAAGGAGTAGAAGTAAGAATACCAGCTCAACAAGTTTATTCACCTACACAGGCTGTATCTACTCATGACCAGGTACAGGTGCAGGGGGAGCTGGTGTATTTTCCTACAAAAGACGTTTCTAATATTTCTATTTCTGTACAGGTCCAGCGGAAGCAAGTGTCCACACCTGCCCAGGACATCACCAATACTGAACAAGTACAGGGGGAGAAGCTGTCTGAGCAAGTGCAAGAGGAAGCTCAAATTGATTTATCTCAAGATTTGAATACTGCAGATGTTCCAGCCCAGAAGGAATATACTCTTGATGAGTTATTTCCAAATGATGAAATAGTTACTGATAGAATGGAAGTGGAGCAAGCAATTGAGGGGGAGCCTGTGCATGTTGAGGCTGAACAACATGGCACTGAAGCAGATGTTCCTCCTCCTCCCAAAGAGAGAGTTCAAATTGATAGTACTTCTGATTCTGAGAATAAAGAAGCCAGGATGGCTAAGAAGAGAAAACTTATGGTCTTCAAGAGAAGGAGCAAGATCTATAAGCAGGCTCTACAGCCTACAACACATCACACTCCTTCTGAATTTGATTATAACAAGTTTATGATCGATTTACAAGTGAAATTGGATGAACACAGAGTGGCTATTGAAAAATATGTTGATGAGAACAACAAGTCCCTGCAATTTGACTTGGCTCAGGATATAAAGTCTATTCGATTTGAAGTCAATATGCATAAGAAGGAGATGACAGATTGCTTCCATAAGGGAGGTAATGCTGTGGTATATTTGGCAAAATAACAGCAGTCCATCATTCCTAAAGTGGATGATATTGCTTTAAAGCAAAGCTATGTTTTGGAAAATCAGATAAAGATGAATGACAATTTAACTGAATCTCATCATGAGATCATTAATGAAATGAAAAAGACTATTCCAGATTTGCCTGCAGCTAGAGCAAAGGAAATGGAAGAATTTGATAAGAAATTTCAAGCTGCTATTGATTCTGTTAAAACTGCTATCACTACCTCTCAAAAGGACATATCTGACAAGCTTCTAAAGTTAAAACCATTTTTTAAAGAGGGTGTGAATTATCTGGATGGACAAATCTGATTTCAGAAGGAGGATCTAAGAGATCATATTACTAGAGAAGCCATAAAGGGGGAGAGGTTGTTAGTTCATGCAGGCTCAGAGCACACCAAGTGGGTGACCAATAGTATTCGAGCCACATTGGGATATCCACCTTTGTGTGATGATGCTATGGTGGCTGAGTCAGGAATACAAACAGGTCTACTTGAAGGCAATCAACCTGAGGTTGCCCAAGTCATTTACCCTCCTCCAGATTATGATATGATTGATCAGCAAGTTCAAGGAATGTATAGTCCTCCAAAGGAGGTTCACAGGGTTGTTATTGGGAAAGTAGATAAGCCTGAGGCTACTTTGAAAGAACAGCAAGATGCTCTACTATCTAAGAAAAGATTTAGAGAGCAGACTGAACTTAAGCCAGACTTTGAGCAGTGGAGTCCTACTTCCAGAAATAATATACTCACTGCATGGAAGGCTGTCAAAGACCAACAACATGAAAGAGGCAAGTGGTTCAATGAGATGGAATGGCAGAAGTATGAAGCCAGGCAAGAGGCAATAGTACAGTTTAGAAGAAAAGCCAAGCTGGGTAGGCTGCCTCCAGATGCTCAGGAGCCGAGCAAGTACTTTCCAAAGCCCTTTCATTATTTTGAAAGGCAAAGGCTCAAGGAAGAAGCTCTGAAGAAAGCTGAGCTAAAAGGCAATAAACCAGCTGAAGATTCTGAAGCTCCTGTGAAGGCTCAAATTCAATCTGGCAAAGGGATTGTCATAAAAGAGCCTGATCAGTCTTAATTTTTAGTTCTTTCAAAGTGTTTTGTTATGTTTTGATCATTAAATGTAAAACTCTGTAATCAATCATTACCAAGTTATAAACAAAATGTTGTTTGGTATCATATAATGTTCATTCTGTGATGGATTGTTTATATTTTGTTTATATTAAGTATTCCTATTATGTCATAATCATCATATTATACTTTTTATAAATGGTGTATATCATTGGCTATAAGGGTTATGACTTCTCCAAATAGGGGGAGATTGTTGGGTACATTGGAAAATGTGTACCTGATTTGAAGAAGCTCAACTTAGCTCAATGATATACATCAAGGTGCATTTGATGTTGTTTTGAGTTGACATGTGCAGGTGAAGAAGTATTAAAGAATGCAGAAAAATATTCTAAGTCCACGCGTCGACACCTGAAGAAATTGTGTCGACACTTCAGAATATTTGTGTCGACACTTCAGAATATTTGTGTCGACACTTCAGAATATCAGTGTCGACACAGAGAAAGATAGTCGATCACATTTATGTCGACACTGGGAAGCAGTGTCGACACATAAAGAAGATCGTCGACCTCAGCACTGGGAAGCAGTGTCGACATAGTGAAAGATAGTCGACACCCAGAGAAAGTTAGTCGACCAGTGAAAGTTAGTCGACCAGTGAAAGATAGTCGACTAGTGAAAGATAGTCGACTAGTGAAAGATAGTCGACCAGAGAAAGATAGTCGACTCACAGAAGAAGATAGTCGACCTCAACTGTGTCGACATTGGGAGGATGTGTCGACACCTTGAGATTGAGTCGACACATATTGGCAGAAGTTGACTATGTTTGTGTCGACACCAGAAGACTGAGTCGACACATTTTGGCAGAATTGAAGATTGCTGTGTCGACACCTAAAGGCTGAGTCGACACATACTGAGTTCTGAATCTACAACAACTGTGTCGACACATAGGACTTTTGTTGACACATTGCAGAGCCAAGACCAAGTTATTTTCTGAAGTAGCTGTGTCGACTTAAAGGCAACTTAGTCGACATCATCAAAGACTGTGTCGACACCAAAGTCACTTATGTCGACACAGATAGACAGATTGGTCTCGACACTTTCTGACAGACTGTCTCGACATTTTGCTGTCCAAGGCTAAGGTACAGGAACTGTTTTGAAGACTTGACAGTTGTGGGTTACCACCGTTTAACTGAAGCTGTCAGACCTGTCAGAAAACAGTTAGAAACCGGATCAGCCGGTTACCATGAAGAAAGTCTATAAATAGACATATTCAGAAGGAAATAAAAGAACAACAGTAGAAGATCTAAGAAGAAAAAAAGGATTACGATCCTATTGAAGTTCCAATTCAAGAAAGTGCTAAGCTCTAAAGAAGATCTTCATCAGAAGATCTAAGAAGAAGAAGTCTGAAGTATCAGAAAAGGTGTTGGATAGAGAGGGATCCAGTCATCTTGAAGAAGAAGAAGGAAGCCATCAGTGGTTTCTCAAGAAGCTGTTTGGAAATCAACTCAGCTAAGTTCAGATTCAAGAAGCTTTGAAGAAAGCTCAGATTCAGTTGATTTCATCAGCTGATCAAGAAGTGTCTTGTCCTCTTCTCTCTCAACAAAGGCAAGACATTAAAATATCTTTTCTAAATTTCTATAGGATCTGTTTACACAGATCTGAGTTGTAAGCCTGTGTTATAAAGGCTGAGTGTAGGAGAGGTGATCTCTGAGTGGTAGGGCTATTTGCCTGAGTGTAGGAGAAGGTTCTTCTCTGAGTGGTAGGCCTTGAGGCAAGGCTGAGGTAGGGCTGTTGTGCCTGAGTTGTAGGAACCTATCCAGGTTCTGATCTGTAGGATCTGTGGATCTGAGAATAGTGGAAGTTTGGCCGAATCTAGCATACTACTAGATAGGTGAAGGGGAAAAGTGGATGTACCCAAACCTTGGGGAACCACTATAAAACATTGTGCAATCTGTGATGTTTCAATTTCTGTGATTGCTGTGCTGAATGTTTTATTTCTGCTATTGAATTCTGCCTAGAAGTATATACAAGCAATTAGAACCTATTCACCCCCCCCTCTAGGTGTTTAGGTTGTCTTGAAAGTAAAACTATCAGCCTCTATTACTTATTTGTTTATTATAACATTATTGCTCACTTGAATTTTATGAAATTGATGCAGAGGAAGTTTTAGACTATTATACTCATACATGAATTTTGTTATAATTTTTAGATATATATTACCAGCACTTACTTCACAAGTTTATAGATATGGGAATATGTTCATTACAAAATTCAGAGCTCCACACTTGTTGAAAAATTGTGAAACTTTATCAGTAGTGATTCTAGGTCAACATGCTCATGTGAAAACTTTATTACAACTTTTAGATGAATAATTTCTGTACTTAGTGCATTAATATATCAATTTGGATTTTTGTTCAAAATTATGTTTAGAGTTCTTTGTTCACTGGAAAATTAAGAAACATAACCTGGAGTGTTTGTAGGTCATTATGTTCATGCTTGAATTTTCTCAGAATTTTTAGAAGTGTATTTGCAGCACTTGCTTCTTTTAATTGATATAAATTGGCTATGTTTAAAATTATGATTAGTGAAGGCTTTTTGATGAAGATTTGGAGTACCTCCTATCATGTACATCATATAGTATCTGATAGTCTGCATATAACAAACTACTGGAATTGTGCTAGAATATGAATTGGGCAATGGTTCGAAGTTAGTGGATTTGTTAGTTATGATAAGGTTTAATGAGTTCATCATAGGGAGTTATAATAAGGAATAAAGAGGGGTTGATTTGTGTAGGTTGTGTTCGGGGTCGACGAAACATCGTCTTCCCTGTAGAGAGAGGAAGAGTCTTAATATGCAAGGGTTAGATCCAAAGTAATATAAAAGGGATTGGGTAATGGGTAACAATCAAAAAAAGTAAGTGCCTTGCAAAAGGGAACGATGGGCTTAAGCTACCATCATAGTTCCTCGTGCTCTTTGAGATCCCTTCATCGGGTATGTCGGGGGTAGTCCTGGGCTAACCTAAACCATAGGAATAATAAATGTTAAAGAGTAACTAGTATAATTAGGGGATCACTTTCACACACCTCGGTGTCTCGGGAAGATAGGGTGACTAGGATGTTCGGGCGGTAGGCTCGGTGGTTTTGGAAATGAGCAGGGTAGCCCGGTGAGCTGATGACTCAGTAGATATTTGTGACGGGCAAGATAGCCTGGGAAGCTTTCACTCGGTTGTTGGTTGTGATTGACGGGATAGTCTGGGTAGCTTTGGCTCAGTAGATAATACATTAATATTGCATGTGCATAAGATATAAGGTGGTGGGTCTTCGGTATTTGAGGGTAATCGCACCGACACCAGTACGTTGACTCGGCGGGTGTAGTTTTACACTTAGCCAAATAAAGTCCGGTGCACCAGCCGGCAATAGTACGCAGGAGCTCCGCTTAGTGCAGCAGCATTGAGGCGTACGATAGGTCTAACTGGTAGTGCTGATACCGGTTTAGAGGTGGGCGAGGCCAACCCCACCACTTTTGTTTGCCACTACAGAGGTATCCTAGGAGGTTAGGCTCCAGAAAAGGGGAACTAAAGGTCTGTGTGCACAGAGTCGGGTGGGTGTGTTGCACTTGCATGATCACATCATATCATATTTGCATGTCATAGCATCATCATTGCAAATAACCCCTGACACCTATTGTATAAAGTGGTATGGGATGCTTTATACAATAGGCCCTACAAAATGACCCCTTGGTTTATAATTTCGCGCGAGAGTGCTTATCAGTTAAGGTTTTTATTCAGTAAATATATATGTATGCTTGATAGAAAACCGATACCCTATCGTATAAATTGGTATGGGAATTTTAATACGAAAGGAGTCTTGTAGAAGATCCTTTATCTTATGTGTTTTCATATAAGTTATGGTTACATATTTCATGTTCTGTTTTTCATACTTTTATTACTGCTACATATTCTTATAGAACTGCTAGATTAGTTTCGCCGCCACCTGATAACATATGTTACTCTCCACCTTCATACCTTCCCTTTCCTTCTCCCCGCTCAGTGCCTAGGAGCCATGGGGGAGGGGTGAGGAATGATAGGACTTAGTCTTTAGACTAACGGTTTTTGGACCAAATCATTTTAGGGGAACGTGAAGCCGAACTTGGAGATGCAACCCCAAAGGTCAGTGCGCGTGGAGACGGGACAGTCTAGCACTAGAGTTCAGACAGCTAGGATAGTGAGTCCCGATCGTTAGTAGTTATTTTAGTTTTTCTTCCGCGATTAGTGATTTGTAGTGAGGATTATGATGTATCGGGCATGAGCCCTAATTCTAGTACTTCTTATATTTTTGTTGTGGACACTCCCTTCGTGGAGATTTACTTTATATACATGTGATTCTTATGGACTAGTTTTGAGTTCATTCTTAATCTTATACTTTATTCTACACTTCTGCGATCGATATGGCCGACAGAATTAACATTTTATAGTGATGTCCCTCCCGGGCATGTTAGTTTCACCGCAAAGCGATTGTTCTGGGCCTAAGACCCCGTGGTTCTAAAAAGAAAAAAGGTGGTCTTATAAGTGGTATCATAGGAAACCTCGATCGGAAAAGTAGAAGTCCAGTAACCCTGGGTCACCCCCGCGCGATCTTAGTTTGAGGAAAAACTTGCAGCAGAAGTAGTGGTGTGCCCATAAGAGAAATCACATGTAAAAGTCCACTTCTTCATTAATTGGAATTCTTCTTTGTAGCATACGGCAAACCCTGCCCCAGTAGGGAGCACCTCCAGCTGCGAAGATCTCATCTTATAGTTCTCTAGCCAATTAGTTAGACTCAACCCACTAGGACTCATGACAAACCATGATAACTTATAGTATGCCCTAGTCAGAAATAGACCTTCGGTATGAACTTGGTTAAGGTAAGGGGATATCCAAAGAGAATAAAGGAGGAGTTTAACATGATAATTTCTATCTAAGACATAAACTCTGAACGTGAGGGGATAAGATACTTACTACTCTAGAGGGGGGGGGGTCAATAGAGTATTCAAAAATTAAGGAGACTCTAAACACTTCTCTTAGGGCTATTTTCGGAATATAAAAATAAAAGCTTTAAATCTAAAGCCTAACTGAGTGTAGTGAATAACAGAGAAGCTCACTGAATTTTCAGTTGAACTTTTATCCTAACACAGCAACTAGCAACCTAGTTAACACAATCACAGCCATAGAGCAATGATTAAAATAAGCAATAGACAACATAAGAGCTTGATAGTGGTTCCCCAATTGGGTACATCCACTCTTCTACCACCCTGGTAGGAATCCACTATAAGTTTTTGATCAGGTGCCCTGCCACCAGTAGATCTGCTTCAGGAAGATCTAAAGACCCTTTAGGCTTTTGATCAGGTGCCTAAAAACCAAACACACAGGTTTTTGACCCTGTGCCCTGCCACCAATGGTTCACTTTTGAAGGGAGTAATAACCCTTTTACAGGAGGTTGAAAGAGAGAATTAAGATGTCTTCTCTGTGTTCAGAGAAGATAGTGGATGGCTCTAAAAATATCAAAGCTCCCCCTAGCTTAGAGAATGTCCAGGAAGAAGCTTTGCTTCAGGGTGTAGGATTTCCAAATTGCTTGAGAAGACTTTCTGATGCAGCCTTGAAGAAGACTCTAGATTTTGAATGAATGTTCTTCTTCAGTAGCTTTTGCAATCTGGGAGAGTTTGCAATAATGAATATTCAGCAATCTGGGAGGTTCTTCTTCTTGAAAGCATGAACTCTAAGTATTGATTTTCCTAAAGACAGGAAGAACTCAGGAAGAAGAAGAACTTTTCTTTTCTCTTGGGATTATCTTGTTCTGTGTCTGCTGAGAGTTTGTATGAGTTATTCTCTGTATTCTGAGTAGTGAGTGAGTATTATTGTCTTCAGCTGACTGCACTGATAATATAGAAACTTCTCTTCTTTGAAAAAGCCTCGAGCCCTGCACTAGAAAAACTTTCCAAATAATAGGATAAAACAAAAAAAGGAAACCTGCACCTGCAATCTTTTCTGTCATTTCCAAAAAGGAATTAAGGATATTAAAAAATATCCTTTCAATTTTACTTTAAAAATTGGCACGGGAAACCAAGCCTAACAGCTATATTACAGCTGTAGAAAAGCACGATTTCCTCTGATAAAACAAACGGCTTTATCCTGCCAAATCTCTCAATTAATGCAAAAGTAAAATTGCAAATAAGCAAAAGAATATAAGCATTAAATTGGGCAGAATATACTGAATAAAATATGTCTTAAACAAGAGGAAATAAATCAATAATCAAATGAAATAGCTATAGATAAAAGCAGACAAAAAGCGTCGACTAGAGATCGAAGATCGTCCACCTGAAGAAAAACCGTCTTCACAGAAATCGTCGACCAAGGCTACATGATCGTCGATCTGAATAAGCAGATCGTCGACCTACTTTAGAGTTCATATAACTCTGAGATCGTCGATCATCAATCAAAGATTGTCGAGCACCAATCGACTATCGTCGAGCACAATTCTACTTAACCATTTTCATTTCAATTCAATCTCAACTAATCTAACCTAAGGGTAGACTAACCTTTAGTCTAACCATTGACCATAAATAATTCTTGGGTTAATTAATCCTAATTGAGATGACATGGCCCAAATCAAAACTAGGGAACCAACAATCTCCCCCTATTTGGGTGATGTCACTCAAACAAAAACAAATCTAACACAAGAAGATAAGAATAAACAACAGCAAACAGATTAAGAAAAAATTAGGTAGTCAGAATAAACATCATAGACATTTATCAACATTGTCTGAAGGAGGAATAGAAGTAGCAGGAAGAAAGTGATTTTTCTTCTAGGATCACATGCATCCTTCTTTGATAACTTCAACTCTTGCTCTCCAATAATCTTTAATTCTCTAGCTTTCGGTAGAACAGCTTCAGGATGTTTTTTCATATACTTTGAGGCATCAAAAACTTCTGAGCTGACTTGGAATCTATCCAATTCTTTCTTTCTATATGTTGACACAGTAGAAAATCCTGTGATATCTTTACCTTCAGCTTTAGCTTTCTTGATCTGAGCAGTTCCCACCAATTCTTAAAGTCTAGCCATTTTAAAGTTAGGATCAAGCTCTTGACTTTCATAAGTGTTTTCATCATCTGGATTCAATGGATTTACAGCCTTAAATTTTACTGATTGAGTTAGAAAACTCTCAGTTTGCTCTTGAGGTGGCTTGATATTTGAATCTTTTTGCTCTAGAATCATAAGAGTAGATGGAGGAGCAAACTCAGCATATTTCTTGCTTGATTTGTCAGAATAAATATCTCTTTTTATTTTGACATCTGCTAGCTTGACCTGTGCAAGTTTTTCCTTTGAAGGTGACAACTTTGCTTTGGGAAAAGACCTAGGAGCTGAAGGAGCAGAGAAAGTTGGTTGTTGATATACAACTTCTTTTACTTGCTCTCTTTGACTGTCTGAATGCCTAGTCTACCTCTGATCATGAGACCTGCTGGGAGGAGGCTGCCTGCCCTTCCTGTGATAGGTGTATGGTTGATTTTGTCTGGTAGAAGGAGCAGAAGACCTGGGAGCAACATTTCCTTGAGCACTAGAAGAGGGAGGAGGAGGAGGACCTCTCTGAATCCCCTTGGGAGGAGGATAGTTCTTCCTGCTCTTCTTCATTGCTTTCTGAGCTTTTTTTGAATACCACATCCAAGCCTCAAAATTCTTAGATTTAGGATTAATTCCTTTCAAATATAGTATGGAATATCATGGTCTGGATTAGGAGGTGCTGGAGCAATGGCCTTCCTTTTCTTTTGAGCAGTCCTTTTCTTTTCCTAATAACCTTCTGAATCATCAGAATCTTCATCCTCGTCCTCAGAATATTAGGACTGAGGTCTTGCATACAGATCATCAATGTCTTTTAGCATAGCTTCCTCTTGTTCTTTAGCTTTCATTAGAGCCTTTTTCTATTTATTCTTCTAATATATCTTGTGCCAAGAGAGAGTCCAAATTTGTACCTCGGGTGTCATCCCAAAGAGTAGAGGGCGCAGAAGATACAGTAGATTCAACTTCTGGAACAACAACTGACACACCTTTATCTGAAGATTCTACTGAATTCCACTTATCTTCTAAGAAGGAGGTAATAATCCCTTCTAGATGTCTTGCAACTATAGGAGTGGAAAACTCCTCAAGACAAAATTCGAAGGCAAAGGCTGCTTCAGCTATTGCTTCAGAAATAATAAAATTGTCCAAAATCTGAAGGCTCATTGGTATCAGATAGCACACAATGGCCTGAAGGGGATCAAATGAACAAGGGGAGGACTGACAGATATAATGGCCTCAAAGGGATGAGAGAGCGGACTCATCATCTGGATCAAGAAATGCCTCCAATTCATCTGGAACTACTGGAGCATCTATATCTACAAATATCCTCTGTACTGAATCTGGAAAGACTTCATCTGGAACTGTATCTGAACATGTTTCTAGCTCAAGTACTGCTGGAGATTGCACAACCTGACGAGCCAAAGCAGAGCCTGAATCATCATCATTGAGCATCTCCCCTGAAAGTGAAGGGATAGATACTACTATAGAGGGGGGGGGGGGGGGGGTGAATAGAGTTATCAAATTTTGCACTAGACAAAACTTAATGGTCTACCCAACTCCCTTGGAGTGAAGTGCGGAATGAAAAGATTATAGATATTGATTTAACCTTAAAGCCTAACACAAGTGATGTGTGCAAACTCAAGCTAACTGTAATTACAGTTAATGCTTGGAAAACCTAATCAGCAACTAGCAATCCTAGTTATATCTACTCACAGCCACAATACAGGAATTAAACAAGTGAATCCAGACGACACAAGGAAATTTATAGTGGTTCCCCAAACAACTTGGGTACGTCCACTCTTCTACCCACACGGTAGGAATCCACTCAGGTTTTTGATCAGGTGCCCTGCCACCAACAGTATCTGCTTCAGGCAGATCCAGAAACCCTTTAGACTTTTGATCAGGTGTCTAAAAACCAAGCACAGGTTTTTGATCAGGTGCCCTGCCACCAAGGGATACTTTTGAAGGGAGTAATAACCCTGTACAGGAGGGGGAAGAAAGTTAAGATGTCTTCTCTATTTTACAAAGATTAGAGAAGCACAAAAACTTGCACTGAGCTAGAATGCTCTAAAGAATCAAGGCTCCCCCTGGCTCAAAGATGTCCAGGTGAAGTCTTGCTTCAGTGCAGAAAACTCTTCAGAAAGTTCTGAAGGAAAAGCTACAGGAAGAAAGTAAATAATAAAATCAAAGATCTTCAAGCAGCTATCTTCTTCTTCTTCTTCTTCAAAGGAACTCTGAGTTTGAACTTCCTGAAAGCAGGAGAACTCAGGTTGAAGAAGAGTGGAAGATCTTAACACTTCTCAGTTAGATGGAAATTGCTGAGAGCAGAAAGCTTGATCTTGATGAAGGCTTGAATGCTTGAGAATATGAACAACTGGTTAGCTATATACTAGCTTGAATCCTTCTTCAAAGGGTCCTTTATATAACAGCAGCAAGCAACGGCTCTCTTCCATTTGAATTATTTGTCTTCTTCTGAGCCTTAAGACCTGGGCTGTAAATATCAAGAAGACAAAACCATCTCTGCAGCAAAACATTCTATAAAAGGAGTAAACCTCTTTCTAAGAAGCTGCAGGCTCAAATCAAATAATAGAAGGACTAAATAAAGTGACATTAGAAATAATCTCTTTATAGCAAAAAGAAGACTTTTCAGTCTAACGGCTATAAAGGGATGACAACAGATAAAGTAATTTATAATGTCAGCTAATAAGACAAACAACTTTATCTAAAAAGATTTGACTCAGGCAAAAAGAATAGAGCAGCTATGCCTGGAAATATTATCATAATACAGCTAAAAAGATATGCCAGATAAATGTATTAATTAATTAAATATAATAAATAAATACAAAATACAAAGACAGACAGAAAGCGTCGAACGACCTTCGGAGATCGTCGACCGACGCACGGAGATCGTCGAACTATCAGGCAGATAGTCGAACGATCCAGATAGTCGAACTGTCAAAGGAGATAGTCGAACTATCACAGCAGATAGTCGAACTACCAGAAAATAGTCAAACTATCAGATAGTCGACCTATCAACAGATTGTCGAACTATCGGGGCAAAACAGATAGTCGAGCTATCAACAGATAGTCGAGCTATCAGATAGTCGACCTATCGACAGATAGTCGAACTATCAGAAACAAACAGATAGTCGACCTATCAAGCAGATAGTCGACCTACCTCAGAAAACAGATAGTCGACCTATCAACAGATAGTCGACCTATCAAAACAGACCAGATAGTCGATCTATCAACAGATAGTCGAACTATTAGATAGTTGAATTATCAGGACAGATAGTCGAACTATCAAAGACGACAGATAGTCGACCTATCAACAGATAGTCGACCTATCAAAGCGGAACAGATAGTCGACCTATCAACAGATAGTCGAGCTATCAGATAGTCGATCTACCAGGACAGATAGTCGAACTACAACGCCAAGCAGATAGTCGACCTATCAACAGATAGTCGAACTATCAACGCAGACAGAGCATCGACCAACTGATAGACGATCGTCGATCAGCCGATAGATGATAGTCGAGCGGCGTTCGACTATAGTCGAACGAAAAACTACTTAACCAAATTCTCAATCTGGAAAAGTGAGGACTCTACAGCTAGACTACTAACCATTGACCATAGATAATTCTTGGGTCAAGGAGAACAAAGGAGAGGACTAAACTCAAATCAAACTAGGGTACCAACAATCTCCCCCTATTTGAGTTAAGTCTCTCAAAAACTAAAACATACAGCTAGCTAAAGAGCAATAAAATAATACAGAAAATAGTTAACAATTAACTAGCAGATTATCAAACAGATAGATAATAAGCAAATATAACACAGCAGTTAATCAAACTATTAAGAATCTACAGAGTCTGGTAAAGGGTCAGAGGAACTAGGCACAAAGGAAATTTTCCTTAAAGGATCATCAGATTCTTTCTTTGACAGCTTTAAGTCCTGCACCCCAATGATCTTCAATTCTGCAGCTCTTGGGACTACTGCTTCAGGATGCTTTTCCATATATTTTGATGGATCAAAAATCTCAGGATTAACCTGGAACTTTTCAAACTCTTTCTTTCTGTAAGCAGACATGGTAGTTAGACCAGTCGTATCTTTTCCTTCTGCTCTTGCTTTTCTTATTTGAGCTGCTCCAACTAGTTCTTGAAAGCGAGCCATCCTAAAGTTAGGATCAAGCTCAGGATTTTCATAAACAGGCTCAGGAGGAGCAGCATCAGCTATTTTATCTTGAATAACTAGATAAGACATTGGAAGCAAACTTAGCAAAAGGTTCTTGCTAGAAATTTTAAAACAAAGTAAACTATTTACCTTTTGAAACAGTTTTCTCAGACTGAACTGGTGTTGGAGATGGAATTCTTTTCTTTGGAGAAGGAGGAGGGGAAAAGGTTGGTCTTTGAACCACAACCTCCTTCACTTGTCTTTGAGAACCAGAAAACGATTTGCCTTGCGAGCTTTGATAACTTTGTCTTGGCTGGGGCTGAAAAGAAGCAGATCTTCCAGAAGAGGCAGCAGGATTAACTGATAGGTTCCCAAAGGTTCCTGCACCTGGAGGGGGAGGAGGAGGACCTCTGGGAGTCCATCTTGAGACAGGACTATCATACCTCTTAGTTCTTTTCCTTTCTTTCTGCTGGTTCTTTGAAAACCACATCCAGTGCTGAAATTCCTTCGACTTAGGGTCAATGCCCTTCAGAATATAAAAAGGAGTATCATTATCTTTACTGGGAGGAGGAGGAGGAGCAGCTTTTCTCTTCTTTTGGGCAGCTTTCTTTCTCTTTGACTTTTCAGATACATCAGAATCATCCTCATCATCAGAGTTAGATGATGGGGGATTATCATACGGATCATAGGCTTCAGAAATAGCCTTTTCTTTAAGCTTAAGATCAGATTTCTCTCTTTCCTCTTCAATGGCATCCAGAGCCAGAAGGGAATCTAAGTCCAACCCTGGAGAGTCATCCCAGATGGTTGACTTTTCAACTTGCAGTTCCTTTTCTTTCTCTTCCAACAAAGACTGTACTCTTAAATCCCAGGCAGCTCTTGCTTGAACTTCTTCCACACTCAGAATAGGAGTGTCATCTTTGACTTCATCTTGATTCTCAGATTCATCTTCTCTATCATCTAAAAAAGATTCCAATTCAGGATCTACTTTGATATCAGAAACACTTGGGGCAGCCTCTGAGACAATTACTATTATCTGAGCAGATAAATCTTCTCTAATAACATCTGTAGAATTATGAATACAGATCTGCTAAATAAACAGAGATCATTCCTTCCAGGAATTCACAAACTAACAAATTAATTGACTCATCAACAAAACGGATGAATGAGTTACCTTCATACTTGACCATCTCCCATGATTCATCTAGATATGAAGTTATAATTCCTTCTAGGAATCTAGCAACCACAGGAGTGGTGAGGTCTTCTAGGCAGACTTTTACTGCAATTTCAGAAAGCATGATTCCATCAGCTATTTCCTTATCAGATAACACTGGAACTATTTCTTTCTCAGCTGGAGCAGACTCTTCCAGGGCTGTCATGACTGTATCTGTTATAGCTGGAAGGGAGGCAGGATGATCTGAGGCATCTTCATGGAACATCTCCCCCTGCCTGATTTCAGTGGAGACTGAAACCAGGCCCCTTGAGGAAGATGGCTCAGCAGATTTTGAAAGGGATTTGATGGAGGTAGTTAAGATATCAATGGAGGCTGCAAGGGGAGCGATTGCCTCTTCAATCATGGTCTTGATTGACGGGGTAATCAGCTCCACAATGCGGGAGATAAGTTCAGGAGTAATCTCAAAAGATGATGGATGTGAAGTGGATGGAGCTACAGCAGATATGGTAGTAGTGCTGGGATGAGAAATGGTGTGGACAGGGGATCGAGCAGGAGATGGAGCTGGAGAGTTAATTGGAGAATTAACTGGGGAATGAATGGGAGACAAAGGAGGAGTAGGAATTCTCTCAGATCCTAACAAATCAAAGCTAGGAGCAGATATCCTAGTCTGATGTGCAGGAAGAGGAGAAGCTGGAGGGGAAAGAGGAACAACCGTAGTTGTTTCTGGAGCAGAAGAGGAAGAAGGTCGTACTTCAGCTGAAGTTGATGGTACTTCAACTGAGGCAGACAGCAAAGCAGAAGAGGAGGAGGGAAGAGCTGAGCCAGCTTCAACATGGTGAGGAGTGACTGATTCAGTCCTGGTGTCCTCAGATGTTGCTAGAGCAACCCCTGTGAGAGCGGGTTTTACAAAAGTTCTCTTCCATTTGGAGAAAAGGTGAGGATCCATCTTCTTGCTTGCGTTAATTGTTGTTGCGGTTGAACTCAGCAGCTGGGGGTATTTTTCCTTAAGGAAGATTCCAACAACCCTTCCGAGGGTAACTTCCTTCTTGCCATTCTTTTTCCGTATTAAATCAAACATCACTCCCGCCCAATCTATCCTTTTCCGATTAACAATCACACACATTAGTGCGAATTGCTGCCTTGTTATATTATCGTGAGCGGAGTGCTTACCCAGGAGCACTTTTCCTACCAACTCAGCAAGAAACTTGATCTTGAAAGGAAAATTTACTTTGAGCAGCTTCGTGGGAATGCCCTCAGCATGTCCCAGCTCAACTAGCATTCTTCCGAATTCCTGAGCATCTTGCTCATAATCCTCTTCACCATTAACTAAACCGAAAATATCAGTCAAAACGGCCGGAGTCAGGATTACCTCTTCTCCGCCGATGGTACCAGTCATCGAATCGTCTGTGGAAGACGACGTGAAAGCCCATTCCTTGATTTCTGGGATGTTTATCTTAATCCTTGACGACATTAACCTCTCTAATCCCTGATCCCTGCATAGCTGAAGAACTTCTACGATTCCGGCATCACAGCTACTGAACGCGTCGAAATCCACGCTAAAGCCAACATCAAACTTCACGACTGCTAGAACTGCTGGGGAAACCGCCATTGATTCGCTGGAGAAAGCTCGAGAAGGCTGGAGAGGACGAAGAAGACGAAACGCCCGAAAATCGCAAGCGGGAAGGCAGAATGCGAAAGGACACGCTCCGTCGACGATAAAACACAAGATCTTTTAACCTAGGTCGACTATCGGCTTTATATTAGACCGGAAATAGTCGATCTATTAAAAAGATACTTGACCCGATAGTCGAACGGCCGTTCGACGATCGGCTCAGAAGCAGAGTAGTCGAACCATCGTTCGGCTATTTCTGGCTTCACAAGCAACAGGCTTTCGTCATCCAGAGATCGACGATGAGCTCGACTTGTTCGATGATGGTCGAACGTCGGTCGACGATCTTCAATCAGACAAACTTTCATCAACCATAGGTCGACGATGGCTTGACCCGATCGACTATCTTCGAACGTCGTTCGACTATCTTCAAACAAGTTTCAACAAAGGCAGATATAGTCACACTTAGTCTCGTCCATTAATCATGCCTAATTGAACTAAAAAGAACAGATGCTTCTGTTCATCTAAAGGCTTGGTGAATATATCACCTCTCTGAAACTCAGTGGATATGAACTCAAGACAGATCTTGTTCTTTTCCACACAATCTCTCAGGAAATGGTGCCTAATCTCAATGTGCTTCGTTCTAGAGTGGTGCACTGGATTTTGTGCAATAGAAATAGCACTGGTACTATCACACATGATTTTGGTGTTCTTGTGTGAGTAACCATAATCCACAAGCTAGTTTTGAATCCACAGGATCTGTGAACAACAACTAGCAGCAGCTATATATTCAGCCTCTGCAGTTGAAGTTGAGACAGAAGCCTGCTTCTTACAGAACCAAGAGACCAATCTCTCTCCCAGGAACTGGCAAGTTCCTGAGGTGCTCTTCCTGTCAACTCTGCAACCAGCATAATCAGAATCAGAATATCCAATTAATTCAAATTCTGACTCAGCTGGGTACCAAAGTCCTAGATCTGGACATCCCTTCAGGTATCTCAGGATTCTCTTTAGAAAAATCAGATGAGATTCCTTGGGGTTGACCTGGAATCTAGCACAAAGGCATGTAGCAAATATTATATCAGGCCTACTTGCAGTTAGATATAATAGGGAACCAACAATGGCCCTATAATTCTTTTGATCAACTGGCTTGCCGTGATCATCAGAATCAATAACTACATTAGTAGCCATAGGTGTAGGCATTGCTGAAGCATCAGCCATCCCAAATTTCTTTACCAATTCCTTGGCATATTTGGATTGGGAGATGAAGATACCATCAGCATCTTGCTTAACTTGGAGACCAAGAAAGTAAGACAGCACACCCATACTACTCATCTCAAACTTGGAATGCATCAAGTTGGAAAACTTTTTGCACAGTTTGGGATCAGTGGAGCCAAAAATAATATCATCTACATACACCTGAACTAACAGGATTGTGTCCTTGTGATGCTTGACGAAAAGGGTTCTATCAACTACTCCCCTAGTAAAGTTGTGCTCTAACAGGAAACTAGCTAAGGTCTCATACCAGGCCCTAGGAGCTTGCTTTAGTCCATAAAGAGCTTTCTGCAACTTAAAAACATGAGAAGGCTGAGTTGAAGAAACAAACCCTGGTGGTTGTTCAACAAACACCTCTTCCTTAAGCTCACCATTTAGGAATGCACTTTTGACATCCATTTGGAACACCTTAAACTTCATGAAGGCTGCATAGGCCAAGAAGATCCTTATTGCTTCTAGCCTTGCAACAGGAGCAAAGGTTTGGTCATAGTCTATACCTTCCTCCTGTCTGTAGCCCTGAGCTACAAGCCTAGCTTTATTCCTTACTATAATTCCATTTGCATCTAACTTGTTTCTATACACCCACTTGGTGCCTATGATCAGTTGGCCTTTAGGTCTTGGAACCAAAGTCCAAACTTTACATCTCTCAAACTGATTGAGCTCCTCTTGCATTGCAATGATCCAGTGGGGATCTAGCTCTGCATCTTTAAAGGTGAGGGGCTCAACCTGTGAGAGGAAACAAGCGTGCATCACATCCTGTCTTAATTGGTGTCTTGTTTGCACACCAGCTGATATGTCTCCAATCACTTGAGATGTGGGGTGATCTCTAAGTGTGACAATATCAGCAGGTGGGATGTGATCTTCAGCAACAGTTGGGATTAATTCCTCAGGAGGAATTTGATCTACTGTTGGTGGTACAACAACTACTTCAGTAATGTCTTCATCACTGTCTGATTCAGTGATCTAAAGAGTTGATAGTTGAAGAATTTCTTGAGGGACATCAGGTACCTGCAAAGAACTGGAGGAAGGAGAATTTTCCTTCTCCTTGTAAAACATCTGAGACTCATCAAAAGTCACATGCACAGATTCTTCAATCTTACAGGTAGACTTGTTATAAACCCTATAAGCTTTGCTTACTTGGGAATATCCAAGCATGATTCCCATTGAAGCTTTTGCTTCAAATTTTCTAATATATTCTTTATTATTATTATGAATATAAACAATACAGCCAAAAACTCTAAAGTAATTAATTTTGGTTTCTTTCCTTTAAGCAACTCATAAGGAGTTTTACACTTAAGTTTGTGTATCAAACTTCTATTCAAGACATAGTTGGCTGTACTAACAGCTTCTGCCCAATAGGATAGAGGCATGTTAGCATCTGCCAACAATGTACTAGTAGCTTCAATGAGTGTTCTATTCTTCCTTTCAACTACCCCATTTTGTTGAGGAGTTCTAGGTGCTGAGAAGCTATGCTTGATACCTTCTCTCTCACAGAATTCTTGCATGAGAAGAGAGTCAAACTCAGTACCATGATCGCTTCTGATCAAGGCCACATGAGTAGAGTACTCAGTCTGCACACATAGTAGAAAGTCTGTAAGGGCTTTGAAGTTATCAGACTTAGTTCTCAAAAAGAAAACCCAACTGAACCTAGAGAAGTCATCTACAATTACTAATGTGTAATACTTCCCTCCTAAACTCTGTACATTTATTGGGCCAAAAAGGTCCAAATGTAATAAATACAGGATTCTAGGAGAGTCACTTTTATTTACAGATTTAAAAGAGTTTTTGGTTTGCTTGCCTAGCTGACAAGCCTTGCATAGGTTCTCCTTCTTGTAGGGGCAGGAAGGTAAACCTCTAACAAGGTTGTGTTTAGATAACCTAGATATATTTTTAAGGTTAACATGACTAAGGCTCTTATGCCATAAAGAATTATTATTAAGGGTTACTTCATTAAACAGACAGATTCCAGAATGAGATGAATTGAAATCTACTAAATAAATGTTACCTATTCTAATGCCTATTAAAACAATATTATTATTTAAAGTAATATTGCAAGAAGAGTTAGAAAATGAAACCTGGTAGCCAGCATCACATAGCTGGCTGACTGAAATCAAATTATGCTTCAGTCCATTGACATATGCAACTCTCTTGAAAGTAACTGCTCCAATTGTGATCTTGCCATAGCCTTCTGTTTGACCACAGCTGGAGTCTCCAAAGATAACCTTTGGGCCGAGCTTAGCTTTGAACTTTGACAGAAGATCTTTATTTCCTGTCATATGTTTAGAGCATCCACTATCCAAATACCACTTGTTTTGAGTGATTGGATAGGCCTTCACCTGCAAGACAATTATTTAGACAGTGTGGACCCAGGTAACCTTGGGTCCCTTGTTTTTCACATAAGAAAAACTGGAAATATATGAGAATGCAGGCTGAGGGTGATAACCTAGTGGGTGAGATCTCCTAGGTGGGATTCTCCATGCAGATGATGGGTCAACAAACCTAGGGTTTCTATTCTCATTTAGGTTTCTATGGAATTGATTATGATTTTGAAAATCATGTTGAAATCGTCGATCGACGTTCGACGATGGGCGCTCAGATCGTCGAGCTTCGTTCGACCATGGAGCTTCCGATCGTCGAGCGGCGTTCGACGCTCTTTGCATTTCTTTAAAGAACTTCTTTCTCTTTTCTCTCTTAGCTTTATTTAAGGTTTTATTAACCAGATTTACTTGCTCAGTGTTCTTCTTTCCACTAGCTGAAATGAAGTTCACTGGAGTTGAAAGATTATTTTTAAGAAGAACTGGGGGTTCACTGGGAGAAGCTCCTAAGCCTAGTTTATCATTACCTGACCTAGTGTTAGTCATGCTGGTAATTTCTAACAACTTAAGGCTTCTACCATTAAGGGATTCTTCTAATCTCTTAGACTTAGCTAACTCTATTTTAAGAAATTTAATTTCTTCACTACAAGTAGTGAGATCTTCCTTTAACCTAATGTTTTCAGAGGCTATTGATTCTGAGTCAGCTAACCTATTTCTAAGTTCTTTTATTTCCTTTTCAGAGCTAATTAAATCTAAACATAAAGATTTAAATTCTAATTTAAATTCTTCTGAAGTAAAATCATAAGAAGAAAGTACCTCATCTTCTGTAGGCATCTCTTCATCAGAATCAGAACTCTCTGCAGCAGAGTGGTTGCTGCAGGCATCTATTGCCATTAGGCAAACTTCTTTTGCCTTCTTCTCTTCCTCATCTTCACTGGAGCTTGATGAGGAGGATTCTTTATCAGAATCACTCCAGGTTTCAGCAATGAAACCTCTCTCCTTCTTCTTGTTTTTGTAGGAGGATGGCTTGGAGTGCTTCCTGTGTTGTTCTTTTTCTTTTCTCTTTTCTTTGTTCTTCTCCTCTGGACATTCTGGCAAGATATGTCCAGGCTTCCTGCAACCATAACAAATAATTTCTTTAGCAGGAGAGCGATCATACCTTGGTTTGTCTTCATAGCGTGAAGACTTCTTTCTGAACTCCTTTCTCCCCATCTTGAGAAACCTTTTGGCAAACAATGCCATTAGTTCCTCATTAGATTGGCTGCCTTCAGAAGCATCAGCAGCCTTAAGAGCTAGAGATTGCTCTTTTCTTTTTGGAGTGGGGGTCTTTGCTTCAGCTTCTGCTTCCCTTGTCTTCAGCACTTGCTCAAAAGACTTGAGCTTGCCGAGGAGGGCTTCAGTGGAGATCTCATTTGTTCTTCTGGCTTCCTTGATGGGCCAGATCCTTAGATCCCATGTGCTAGGGAAGCACAAAGAATCTTATCATTGACTTCTGTCAATGATATGTCCTTGTCCAGGGTCCTTAGCTCATTGATGATTGAGCTGAGCCTGGTGTACATGGCTTCAACTGATTCAGCATCAGTTTTCTTGAAGTTCTCATACTATGAGATCAGGTTGGACCTTCTGTCCTTCCTTTCATCAGCTGAACCAGCTACAATCTGGTTCAGTGTGTCCCACATGGCCTTTGCTGAGGAGCAGTCAGCAACTTTCTGGAATACCTCATCAGACATTGTCTGAGCCAGTATGTTCATTGCCTTGGCATCTACTATTTTGGCCTTCTTGTATTCATCATTGTAATCTGGAGGAGGCACTGCACTCATATCAGATGATGAGGCAGTAGCAGCAGCAGGTGCTCTTGGGGACCTGACAGAATAGAAGCAAAAATGCTTTCATCAATAGAATTCATATATAGTTTGATCCTTGCCTTCCAGATGCCAAACTTTGCTAAGTTGTATGCTGGAGGTCTGGTACTAGAATAATCCTTGGACTGGGCCATGATAGTGAATATCTATAAGCTCTTGGTATCTATCAGGATCTTGTGACTTAGGTGTTAGCCTATTCAGTCAGTCAACCCCCCTCTGATACCAATTGAAAGTGAAGGGATAGATACTACTCTAGAGGGGGGGGGGTGAATAGAGTTATCAAATTTTGCACTAGACAAAACTTAATGGTCTACCCAACTCCCTTGGAGTGAAGTGCGGAATGAAAAGATTATAGATATTGATTTAACCTTAAAGCCTAACACAAGTGATGTGTGCAAACTCAAGCTAACTGTAATTACAGTTAAGGCTTGGAAAACCTAATCAGCAACTAGCAATCCTAGTTATATCTACTCACAGTCACAATACAAGAATTAAACAAGTGAATCCAGACGACACAAGGAAATTTATAGTGGTTCCCCAAACAACTTGGGTACGTCCACTCTTCTACCCACACGGTAGGAATCCACTCAAGTTTTTGATCAGGTGCCCTGCCACCAACAGGATCTGCTTCAGGTAGATCCAGAAACCCTTTAGACTTTTGATCAGGTGTCTAAAAACCAAGCACAGGTTTTTGATCAGGTGCCCTGCCACCAAGGGATACTTTTGAAGGGAGTAATAACCCTGTACAGGAGGGGGAAGAAAGTTAAGATGTCTTCTCTATTTTACAAAGATTAGAGAAGCACAAAAACTTGCACTGAGCTAGAATGCTCTAAAGAATCAAGGCTCCCCCTGGCTCAAAGATGTCCAGGTGAAGTCTTGCTTCAGTGCAGAAAACTCTTCAGAAAGTTCTGAAGGAAAAGCTACAAGAAGAAAGTAAATAATAAAATCAAAGATCTTCAAGCAGCTATCTTCTTCTTCTTCTTCAAAGGAACTCTGAGTTTGAACTTCCTGAAAGCAGGAGAACTCAGGTTGAAGAAGAGTGGAAGATCTTAACACTTCTCAGTTAGATGGAAATTGCTGAGAGCAGAAAGCTTGATCTTGATGAAGGCTTGAATGCTTGAGAATATGAACAACTGGTTAGCTATATGCTAGCTTGAATCCTTCTTCAAAGGGTCCTTTATATAATAGCAGCAAGCAACGGCTCTCTTCCATTTGAATTATTTGTCTTCTTCTGAGCCTTAAGACCTGGGCTGTAAATATCAAGAAGACAAAACCATCTCTGCAGCAAAACATTCTATAAAAGGAGTAAACCTCTTTCTAAGAAGCTGCAGGCTCAAATCAAATAACAGAAGGACTAAATAAAGTCACATCAGAAATAATCTCTTTATAGCAAAAAGAAGACTTTTCAGTCTAACGGCTATAAAGGGCTGACAATAGATAAAGTAATTTATAATGTCAGCTAATAAGACAAACAACTTGCTCTAAAAAGATTTGACTCAGGCAAAAAGAATAGAGCAGATATGCCTGGAAATATTATCATAATACAGCTAAAAAGATATGCCAGATAAATGTATTAATTAATTAAATATAATAAATAAATACAAAATACAAAGGCAGACAGAAAGCGTCGAACGACCTTCGGAGATCGTCGACCGACGCACGGAGATCGTCGAACTATCGGGCAGATAGTCGAACGATCCAGATAGTCGAACTGTCAAAGGAGATAGTCGAACTATCACAGCAGATAGTCGAACTACCAGAAAATAGTCGAACTATCAGATAGTCGACCTATCAACAGATAGTCGAACTATCGGGGCAAAACAGATAGTCGAGCTATCAACAGATAGTCGAGCTATCAGATAGTCGACCTATCGACAGATAGTCGAACTATCAGAAACAAACAGATAGTCGACCTATCAAGCAGATAGTCGACCTACCTCAGAAAACAGATAGTCGACCTATCAACAGATAGTCGACCTATCAAAACAGACCAGATAGTCGATCTATCAACAGATAGTCGAACTATCAGATAGTTGAATTATCAGGATAAATAGTCGAACTATCAAAGACGACAGATAGTCGACCTATCAACAGATAGTCGACCTATCAAAGCGGAACAGATAGTCGACCTATCAACAGATAGTCGAGCTATCAGATAGTCGATCTACCAGGACAGATAGTCGAACTACAACGCCAAGCAGATAGTCGACCTATCAACAGATAGTCGAACTATCAACGCAGACAGAGCGTCGACCAACTGATAGACGATAGTCGATCAGCCGATAGACGATAGTCGAGCGGCGTTCGACTATAGTCGAACGAAAAACTACTTAACCAAATTCTCAATCTGGAAAAGTGAGGACTCTACAGCTAGACTACTAACCATTGACCATAGATAATTCTTGGGTCAAGGAGAACAAAGGAGAGGACTAAACTCAAATCAAACTAGGGTACCAACATCCCCCTGCCTGGGTTAAGTGGTAACTAAACCCAAGCCCCTAGATGAAGAAAGGGCTGAGAGGGCAGTGATGGAAGCAGCAAGTGAAGAGATGGAGGTAGCAAGGGGGGCAATGGCTTCAGCAATCATTATTTTGATGGATTGAGTAATGAGGTCTAGGATATTGGCAATGAATTCTGGTGTAATTTTAGATGATGGAGGAATGATAGAAGGGGCATCATCTAAATTAATGGTCTTCTGAACTAGGGCTTCATCAATTGGAGAATTATGATGAGATGGATAATAATTTGTGGGTGATTGATGATTTGAAGTAGCTGGGGAGTGATGAGGAGATGGAGTGAGTAGATTGAACATGGAATCTATGTTGAAGTGTACTATCTCAGCTAGATGCACTGGAGTTGGAGAAGCAGGTTGTGATGGATTGTTCACAGGAGAAGAATGAGTTGCAATGGAGGTGGATGACAAGGAGGATGAAGCAGGAATTTCTTCACTAGGGTGGGAAGTGGCTTCAGGAGCCCTTATGCCCTCAGATGTTGAAGGGGCAGACCCAGCCTTTGATGATTTCTGGATGGTCCTTTTACAATTAAACAAACAGAGACGGATCAATTCTCTTGCTAGCATTGATTGTTGTAGGAGCAGAGTGTAACAGCTGGGAAGCTTTCTTGGATAGAAAGAACCCAATCATCCTACCTTGAGTTACCTCTTTCTTATTGTTCTTCTTCCCTAGCAATTAAAATATCAATCCAGCCTAGTTGATTGATTTCTTATTCAGTATCGCTGACATCAAGGCAAATTATTTCCTATTGATGTTGTCATGGGCTTAATGTTTTCCAAGCAGCACTTTTCCAACTATGTCAGCCAAGAACTTAAAACAAACAGATAGATTTACTTTTAGGAGCTTAGATGGAATGCCTTCTGCATGTCCCATCTCTAACACCATCCTACCATACTCAGCAGCATCTTGCTCATACTCATCAGATCCATTCTTTAACTCAAAAATTTCAGTCAGAATTTCGGGAGTAAGAGTTACCTCCACACTGTTTATGGTTCCTGTCATTGCTTTGTCATCTGAAGAAGATGTATATACCCATTCCTTTATTTCTGATAGATGGAGTTTGATTTTTGTAGACATGAGTTTCTTGAGGCCTTGATCATCACATAACTGCAGCATCTCTCGGAAAACTTGTTCGCAGTCGCTGAAAGAATCAAAATCAACACTGAAACTGGCATCGAACTTCATCACGGATAGGGTTGTAGAGGAAATCGCCATGGAGTCGACGAGAGAAATCGCAAGAAAAGAGAGAGGGAGAAAGCGCGGGACGAGAGCTCGAAACAGTTCTGGAAGCAGAATATGAAAAGGCGAGCTCTATCGACGATCTTCAGACCAAAATAGACGATCGTTTAGAAATAAACTAGAATCGTCGATCTCTGAATGAAGATCAAGAGAATCGGTCGTCGATCGTCGATCGACGATCGATTTCCGAAGCAGAGTCCTCGATCGTCGATCGATGATTTCTGTCTCTAAAAGCAAAGAGTTATCGTAGACCAAGGGTCGACGATTTAGCTCAACCTGTTCAACGATCTTCGAACAACGTTCGACTATGTCAGAATAGATTTCAACATAGCAGAATTTTACACTTAGTCTGATACATTCATCATGCCTAGTTGATTCAAAAAGAATAGATGTTTCTGTTCATTTAACGACTTTGTAAATATATCACTTCTCTGAATATCTGTGGGTATAAACTCGAGATTTATTTTATTCTTGTCAACACAGTCTCTTAGAAAATGGTGTCTAATGTCTATGCGCTTAGTTTTAGAATGGTGCACAGGATTTTGTGCTATTGAAATAGCACTCGTACTGTCACACATAATTTAGGTGTTTTTGTGTGTGTACCCATAATCCAAGAGTTGATTTTGAATCTACAGTATCTGTGAACAGTAACTAGCAGCTGTTATATATTCAGCCTTTGCAGTTGAATTTGAAATAGAAGACTGCTTCTTGCAAAACCAAGAGACTAATCTCTCACCTAAGAACTAACAAGTCCCTAAGGTGCTCTTCCTGTCAACTCTACAGCCAGCATAGTCAACATCTGAGTATCCAATAACCTCAAATTCTGATTCAGCTGGATACCAAAGTCCAAAATTTGGGAACCCTTCAAGTATCTTAAGATTCTCTTAAGAAGAGTCAAGTGAGATTCCTTGGGGTTGACCTGAAATCTAGCACAGAGGTATGTGGCAAACATTATATAAGGCCAACTTGCAGTTAGATATAATAGGGAACCAACAATGGCCCTATAATTTTTCTGATCAACAGGCTTTCCCTTTTCATCAGAATCAATAACTACATTAGTGGCCATAGGAGTATGTATTGTTGAAGCATCTGCCATCCCAAACTTCTTTACTAATTCCTTGACATACTTAGATTGGGAGAGGAAGATGCCATCAGCATCTTGTTTCACTTGGAGACTAAGGAAATAAGACAGCTCACCCATACTACTCATCTCAAACTTAGAATGCATTAGGTTTGAGAACCTTTTGCATAGTTTGGGATCAGTGGAACCAAATATAATGTCATCCACATAAATTTGAACTAACAGGATCTTGTCCTTGTGGTGCTTAATAAAAAGGGTTCTATCAACTATGCCTCTAACAAACTAATGTTCTAAATGGAAACTAGCTAGAGTTTCATACCATGCTCTAGGAGGCTGCTTAAGTCCATACAGAGCTTTTTGCAACTTAAAAACATGTGAGGGATAAGTTGAAGAGATAAAACCAGGGGGTTGTTCAACAAATACCTCTTCCTTTTGCTCTCCATTCAGGAATGCACTCTTTACATTCATTTAAAAAACCTTAAACTTCATGTAGGATGTATAGGCTAGAAAGATCCGTATTGGCTCTAGCCTTGCAAAAGGAGAAAATGTCTGATCATAATCTATGCCTTCTTCCTGTCTGTAGCCCTGTGCTATAAGCCTTGCTTTATTCCTTATAATAATTCCTTGAGCATCCAACTTGTTTCTAAACACCCATTTGGTGCCTATAACCAGCTGACCTTTTGGTCTAGGGACTAAATTCCAAACTTTACACCTTTCAAACTAGTTTAGCTCTTCTTGCATAGCATTGATCCAGTGGGGATCTTGCTCAACATCTTTTATGGTTAGGGGCTCAATCTGAGAAAGAAAACAAGCAAGCATCACATCTTGACTTAGTTGATGTCTAGTTTGCACACCATTTCAAATGTCTCCAATCACTTGAGATGTAGGATGATCTCTAAGTGTTACATAATCAGTTGGTGGTATGTGATCTTCAACAGCAGTTGGAATCAATTCCTTAGGTGGGATTAGATTGGCTGTTGGTAGAGTTACAATCACTTCTACTTCATCTTCATCACTATCTGAATCAGCTATCTGAAGAGATGGTTGAGGTTGAATCTCCTGAGTGAGTTTCAGCTTATCCAAATTCTTGCACAAGTTAGGTACCAGCAAAGAGTTACTGGAAGAAGTTTCCTTCTCTCTATAAAACATGTTAGTTTCATCAAAGAATACATGCACTGACTTTTCAATTTTCAAAGTGGATTTATTAAATACCCTATAAGCTTTGCTTACTTAGGAATATCCTAGAAAGATTCCCATTGAATCCCTTGCTTCAAACTTTCTAATGTAATCTTTGTTATTGTTGTGAATGTAAACTACACAACCAAAAACACTAAAATAATCTATTTTAGGTTTCTTTTCTTTAAGCAATTCATAGGGAGTCTTCCCCTTTAGTTTATGTATCAGACTCCTATTCAGTACAAAGTTAGCTGTGCTAAATGCTTCTGCCCAAAAGGATAAAGGCATATTAGCATCTGCTAACAATGTTCCTGCAGCTTCAATCAGGGTTCTGTTTTTCCTTTCCACTACCCCATTTTGTTGAGGAGTTCTAGGAGCAGACAAGCTATGTCGGATACCTTCTTTCTCACAGAATTCTTACATAAGAAGAGATTCAAACTAAGTACCATGATCACTTCTGATCAAGGCAACTTGAGTAGAGTACTCAGTCTGTATACAAAGTAGAAAATCTGTAAGAACTTTAAAGTTATCAGATTTAGTTCTCAAGAAGAACACCCAAGTGAACCTAGAGTAGTCATCTATAATTACTAGGGTATAGAATTTCCCTCCTAGACTCTGTACAGCAATTGGACCAAAGAGATCCAAGTGCAATAGGTACAGGATTCTAAGTGAATCACTTTTATTTACAGCTTTGAAACTATTTTTAGTTTGCTTACCTAGCTGACAAGCCTTGCATAGGCCTTCCTTCTTGTAGGGGAAAGAGGGCAAACCTTTGACAAGGTTGTATTTAGATAACCTAGATATGTTCTTAAGGTTAACATGACCTAGCCTCTTATGCCACAAAGTATTATTACTACTCACCTCATTAAATAAACAAATTTCAGAAGAGGTTGAATTAAAATCTACAAGATAAATATTTCCTTGCCTAATGCCTACTAATACAACTTTATTATTCAAAGTAATATTGCATAGAGTATTAAAAAACCAAACCTGGTAGCCAGTATCACAAAGCTGACTTACAGAAATGAGATTGTGCTTCAATCCTATGACATAAGCTACCTTCTTGAAAGTCACTGACCCTATGGTGAATTTACCATATCCTTCAGTCTGACCACAGCTGGAATCACCAAAGACTACCTTTGGTCCCAACTTGGCTTTGAAGCTTGAAAGGTTCTCTTTGTTTCCAGTCATACGCTTTGAGCATCCACTATCCAAATACCACTTGTCCTGAGTGATAGGATAGGTCTTCACCTGCAATAAGATAGATTAAACATTGTGGACCCAGGTAACCTTGGGTCCATTGTTCTTCACATAGGAAAAACTAGAAATGAAAGAGTATGCAGGTTGAGGGTGATATCTTAAGGGATGAGATCTCCTAGGTAGGATAATCCAATTAGCAGACCTAAGGTTGCTATTAAACTTTTTGTTTTTATGAGAATTATTATGATTCTGGAAATTTAGTTCTAATTGTCGATCGATCTTCGATGATCGGTACCCAGATCGTTGATCTTTGTTTACAGAAATGGATTCTGGATTCCACGATCGTCGATCTCTGTTCGACGACTCAGGCTGAGATCGTCAATCACTCATTGCTACGTAGTTATACCCAGCAGGTGAATTCAGAGATCGTCAATTGTCATTTGACGATGGGTACAGCGATCGTCGATGGGCATTCGACGATTTTTGTATTTCTATGAATTTCTGTTTCCTTTTGTCTCTCTTAATCTTATTTAAGATTTTCTTAGCCTTTTGAATAACCTCAGTGTTGTGTATTCCTTTTTCAGAAACAAACTTACTGGAGTAGACAGATTGTATTCAAGGAGCAATGGGGGTTCACTAGGTGAGGCACCTAAGCCCAACTTATTGTTGCATGTCCTAGTGTTCGCAGTGCTTGTGATTTCTAGCAATTTAAGGCTTCTGCCATTAAGTGAATCTTCTAACCTCTTAACTTTAGCTAGTTCTAATTTAAGAAATTTGATTTCTTCAGATGCTCTAGTGAGTTCAGATTCTAACCTAATGTTTTCAGTAGATAGAGATTCTGATCCAGCTAGCTCATCTCTAAGAAACTTAATCTCCTTTTCTGAGCTAAGTAAATCTAGGAAAAGAGTTTTAAATTCATGCTTAAATTCATCAGAGGTAAAATCATAAGATGCAATTACCTGGTCTTCATCAGATAATTCATCCTCCTCATCTTCAGTCATCTCTACAGCTGAGTTATTGCTGCAGGCATTGATTGCCATAAGTCAAATCTCCTTAGCTTTCTTCTCTTCTTCATCATCTTCACTAGAGATGGAGGAAGAGGAGTCTTCATCAGTATCACTCCAGGTATTTGCAACAAGACCTTTCTCTTTCTTCTTATATTTGTGAGAAGATGTCTTGGAATAATGCTTGTCATGTTCTTTCTCTTTTCTCCTTTCCTTATGCTTTGTCTCTGGACACTCAGGGAGAATGTGTCTAGGCTTCCTGCATCCATAACAAACAATTTCTTTAGATGGGGTTTTATCATACCTTGGCTTGTCATCATATTTTGATGACTTTCTTCTATTGTCCTTTATGCACATCTTGTAGAACCTCTTGGCAAAGAGTGCCATCAGTTCTTCATTTGATTGAGTCACTTTGGACTAATCATCAGCCTTCAGAGCAAGGTTTTTCTCTTTCCTTGTTGGAGTAGATGCTTTGGCTTCAGCTTCAGGTTCCCTTGTCTTCAGTACTCTCTCAAATGATTTGAGCTTGCCAAGGAGAGCTTCAGTTGAAATCTCTGTTGTACTTCTGGACTCCTTGATGGGCCAGATTCTGAGATCCCATGTGTTGGGGAAGCACATCAGTATTTTATCATTGACTTCTGTCAATGTGATCTCATTGTAAAGTGTCCTCAGCTCATTGATAATGGAGCTGAGCCTTGTGTACATAGCTTCTACTGTCTCAGCTTTCTTCCTTCTTGAAGTTCTCATATTGGGATATGAGGTTGGACCTTCTGTCATTCCTCTCATCAGCTGAACCAGCTACAATCTGATTCAGTGAGTCCCACATGGCTTTTGCTGACGTGCAATCAGCCACTTTTTGGAATGTTTCATCAGACATAGTCTGAGCTAGAATATTCATAGCTTTGGCATCAGCTATCTTGGCCTTCTTGTAAGTTTCATTATAGTCAAGAGGTTGCACCGCACTGAGATTTGCAGATGTTGTAGCATTAGCTGCAGCAGGTGGTGTTGGTGGACCTGTTAAGATAGAGGAAAAAATATCTTCATCAATAGAGTTCATGTAAAGTCTTATTCTTGCCTCCAGATGCCAAACTTGGCTAAGTTGCACACTGGAGGTCTGGTGCTAGAGTATTCTTTGTACTGGTCCATGAATTTAATGTGAGTGTATATGGTATCAAATTATCTTATCACAAGATCTTATGGTTCAGGTGTTAGCCTGTTCAAACAATCAATATGATAAGGATTTAGTTGTTGAATAACCAACCTCCCTCTGATACCAATTGAAAGTGAGGTGATAAGATACTTACTACTCTAGAGGGGAGGGTGAATAGAGTATTCAAAAATTAAGGAGACTCTAAACACTTCTCTTAGAGCTATTTGCGCAATATAAAAATAAAAGCTTTAAATCTAAAGCCTAACTGAGTGTAGTGAATAACAGAGAAGCTCACTGAATTTTCAGTTGAACTTTTATCCTAACACAACAACTAGCAACCTTGTTAACACTATCACAGCCATAGAGCAATGATTAAAATAAGCAACAGACAACACAAGAGCTTTATAGTGGTTCCCCAATTGGGTACATCCACTCTTCTACCACCCTGGTAGGAATCAACTACAGGTTTTTGATCAGGTTCCCTGCCACCAGTATATCTGCTTCAGGTAGATCTAAAGACCCTTCAGGCTGTTCATCAGGTGCCTAAAAACCAAACACACAGGTTTTTGATCAGGTGCCCTGCCACCAATGGTTCACTTTTGAAGGGAGTTATAACCCTTTTACAGGAGGTTGAAAGAGAAAATAAAGATGTCTTCTCTGTGTTCAGAGAAGCTAGTGGATGGCTCTGAAAATAACAAAGCTCCCCCTGGCATAGAGAATGTCCAGGAAGAAGCTTTGCTTCAGGGTGTAGGGTCTCCATATTGCTTGAGAAGACTTTCTGATGCAGCCTTGAAGAAGACTCTAGATTTTGAATGAATGTTCTTATTCAGCAGCTTTTTCAATCTGGGAGAGTTTGCAACAATTAATATTCAGCAATCTGGGAGGTTCTTCTTCTTGAAAGCTTGAACTCTGGGTATTGATTTTTCTGAAGATAGGATGAACTCAGGATGAAGAAGAACTTTTCTTTTCTCTTTGGATTATCTGGTTCCGTGTCTGCTGGGAGTCTGTATGAGTTTTTCTCTGTATTCTGAGTTGTGAGTGAGTATTATTGTCTTTAGCCGACTGCACTCATAATATAGAAACTTCTCTTATTTTAAAAATCCTAGAGCCCTGCACTAAAAAAACTTTCCAAATAATAGGATAAAACAAAATAAGGAAACCTGCACCTGCAATCTTTTCTGTCATTCCCAAAAAGGAATTAAGGATATTAAAAATTATCCTTTCAATTTGACTATACAAATTGGCACAGGAAACCAAGCCTAACGGCTATATTACAGCTGTAGAAAAGCACGATTTCCTCTGATAAAACAAACGGCCTTATCCTGCCAAATCTCTCAATTAATGCAAAAGAAAAATTGCAAATAAGCAAAAGAATATAAGCATTAAATTGAGCAGAATATACTGAATAAAATATGTATTAAACAAGAGGAAATAAACCAATGATCAAATTAAATTGCTATAGATAAAAGCAGACAGAAAGCGTCGACCAGAGATCGAAGATCGTCGATCTGAACAAGCAGATCGTCGACCTGAAGAAAAACTGTCTTCACAGAAATCGTCGACCAAGGCTACACGATTGTCGATCTGAATAAGCAGATCGTCGACCTACTTCAGAGTTCATATAACTCTTAGATCGTCGATCATCAATCGAAGATCGTCGAGCGCCAATCGACTATCGTCGAGCACAATTCTACTTAACCATTTTCATTTCAATTCAATCTCAACTAATCTAACCTAAGGGTAGACTAACCTTTAGTCTAACCATTGACCATAAATAATTATTTGGTCAATTAAGCCTAATTTAGATGACATGGCCCAAATCAAAACTAGGGAACCCACAAACTAAGGTATCCCTACGTTCTCTATGAGGATTACACGAACCGGTAGGACTTCTATAAAGAGAATTGGGGCCAATAATCGATTAGCAGAATGCTATAAGACACTTAGTCTCAACCCTTGTACCATTAAAAGGATTACTTAGAGACAACCACCAAGACAAACATCGAGGGTCGGATATGAATTTAAGTTTGGAAGAGACCCATTTGGGATTGGGAACATTTTGACCCTGATAAGGTTGTCGTAAATGTGACTCAAAGGGTTTAAATTGTGGAGTATATCAACAAGTTTTAGGATGGAGCCCCAAATCTAGGGTATGCCCTAGGAATTATGCACCTAGAAAAGACGGATATAATCTAGTAATAGCAAAGATACTTAGCCCAAGGCAGGTAGGGGCTTATCTTTTGTTTATTGGGGGCTTGTCTTTTGTTTATCGGGCAAAGTAATTACTGATTTGGGTTTCCCTTAGACCTCATCTAGAAAACATTGCATCGTGAATATATTGAAATTGAAGTAAACCATATTCTGTGTTACTCAGGTGTACTCGAAAGAATAAGAACATGATCGTGTAGAGGAATTTTATTAAATCGTCGTCTACACTTACAAACAAGAACTCAATTTACCAGAAGAAAGTTGCATTTACCAGAACTTATCTTTCCCCGGAATAAGAAAGACGTCATGGATTTTGTGATGAAAGGTGAGGTTCGTCAGTTAATGAAGGCTAAGTATAAGAGTTTTGGGGAACAATTATAGCCACTGCCCGTGTTAGAGTAGAAGTTCAAGGGTATAATTAGTGGTTTTCATACACAGGATTACTCGTCCCCACTTCAGGCACAATTATAAAGGGAACATCGGGGATATAGTTACCGAGGTAGCTGGGGTCACCCCGACCAGGAAGAAAACTCATTTGGGTGTTTTATGGGATTTGTGAGTAGTTGTCCGTTATTATGGTGTACTCAAGATGATCATGTCAAATCAGGATGAATAGTGTATGTCCAAGGAGAGAAGATCAGTCAAGGATTATTTGGACTCTCGACCGACTTTTAACACAACTCTCCACCCTGGTACGGAGGTGCAGGATTCCACTTTTATGGATTTAGGACGAGGATACAAATGCACTCAACTCAAAATTTGTGGAGAACCCAGATACCCAGGTGTGACTAATTCGAGATCGGATACTGAAGGCCCAGGGCAGACCGACTAAATGTTTCGATGCGCGACATTGCCAAGTAGAGTTTCAGGATGGAGACGATGTATTCCTTAAGATATGTCTTGTGCATGGAGCCTCATGGGTACACGGGCGGAAGAAGCTCAGTCCAAGGAATATAGGGTGCTACAGGCTCCTGGAGCAGATTAGCCCATTGGCTTACTGACTGGAGCTACCGTCGGAGTTAATGGGTTTGCATGACGTATTCCATGTCTCCTCTCTTAGGAAAACTCTACTATGGCAAGAATAGCAGGTTCTTGGTATAGATGGCTCGACAAATTTTTATCAATCGGTCCGCTGTGGGCCGATCAGGATAGATGATACTGCGGTGCGGGTCTTGGAAGAAGGTCCCACAGGTCAAAGTCCGGTAGAGGAATCATGGGCAAGAGGAGCATACCTGGGAGCCACCAGATCTGATGTAGAGAAAGTACCCAAAGAGATTGGTTTAGCCATGACTAGGTCATGACAAAACCCTAGGAAGGCCAAGAACACCATGTGAGCTTAGACATAAAGGTGGAAACCACTATGGTCTGCAAACAGTAGAATTCCAATTACTAGCTTTGGGTTGACCTTAGGTCTTCAGCATGACTCCATGACCCCACCACAACATCACAAACATATTAGAGGGTCCATTAGAGCCATAGGGATCAATTAGAGAAAACCCAGGGTGGCCAAGATGACCTAAGACCATCCTAGGCCTAAATTTGGCAAGGGGCCCTAACTAAGGGCAATGTTTCCCTAATAAGCCCAACCAATACTACCAAGGTCTTCCTAGACCCAAAGTGGGGTCAATGGGTCACTAAAGATCCATTGGGGCCAACTCTAGAGCCTGAGTTGACCCAAGTCAACTCTAGCCCAAAAGTGGTCAAAGTGCCCTAACTAAGGGGCAAGTGACGTTCAGAGTGCAAAGTTAACCTTAAACAACTCTTCCTAGACCTTAGGGGAAGCCAAGGGGTCACCAAGGACCCCTTGGGGTCAACCCAAATGGTCATGTTGACCAAAGTCAACTCTAGCCCTAACTTGGTCAAAGTGCCCTTACTAAGGGTCAAGTGACCCCCAAGATGCCCAGCCAACCATACAGAAGCCTTTCGAGACTTTAAGGGAGGCTAATGGGTCACCAAAGACCCATTGGTGTCAACCCAAATGGTCAGTTTGACCAAGGTCAACTCAAACCTAGAAATAGGTCAAATTAGCCCAAATGGGCTAACCCAAGCTCAAACCCATTTCCCCCACTTGGGCTAACCTAACTTTTTTATTATTAATATGAGTTAGTAGGGTGACAATAGGCTGTAGGGAGGTCAAAATCGGCCTTGATGAGTAGGAGAGAGAAAGCTCCATTTTTCCCTTTAATGGAGGAGAGAGAAAGTGAGAAAAGGAGGCCATTCATGGCCAAGAGAGACCAAGGGCCTCTCCAATTGATTTCATAGGCTGAATACATTCACCCTCATCAATTTTGAGGACTTTAATAGCCATGTCTGGCCACACAAGGTGGCTGAAATCAATTTCTTCAATAAGGAGGAGAGAGAAAGAGGGGCTAATAATGGCATGGAAGGTGAAACCCCCACAAATCCCCCCATTGATGGCTGGATTAAACTCCTCAGGAGTAGGGGAGGAGTTTCCAGCATTCTTCAGGTCACCAAGGGGCTGAATTCATTGAGAATTCTGTTTCCCAAAATTCCCCATTAATGGTAGAAATGGGAATTCAAGCTATGACCCTCCCTATCCCCCATTTGGCTCTTTTAAAAGCTTCCATAGGCCAAGAGCAATAGTTTCCACCATCCCACTGAAGGATCTGAGGTAGTTGGTTGTACAGTTGGAAAGCATGGAAAACTCCACCACCGGCCATGGCGCACCACCATTAAACCCGTCGGCAAGCACGGTTAAAGGTCCTCCTCTACTCCTCTCTTCTTCGGCTAGATCTTTAAATATTTTAGGAGAGAAATCTGGCTAATTTGAGCCAGATCGAGTGTGAGAAATTTCAAAAATATCAACACCTTGTGAGTTCGCCGGAAACCGCCCCACCGACGGCCATGCCGCCGCCCGGCGATAGCCCCCACCACAACGAAGATTGTGGCGGTGGTGGCCGGCCAGGGAGGTGTCCGAGTGGCCGGGAAAATGGCTTGGAAGAAGCTCCAGGTCGGGCTGATCCCAGCCCTTGGATGGAGGAGGAAGATGACCAGGAGCCCCACGATTTTTTAAAGATCCGTGTTTGGTCTGATTTTATTAAATCCTATAATTTCAATTTCTATCCTGCTTAATGGTCCGTTTTAAATTAAATATAAAAAATACCTAGGGTCAAGTACAAAAATAGTGGCCAACATGGAAATTGTAGACCGTGAAGTTGAGTTTAATTAAAAATTTATTTCAACTAATTTGGGTATGTTATTTGACCACAACATTCATTTTGGTGAGGTCTATACCTAGGCTAGACCAGAGATTATTTTGAGTGCCCCCATCAATCGAGCAATCCAAATGACTTGGAATTTTGAATGGGTATCATTATTATCTATACCTAAGACATATCCTAAAATTTGAATTTTTGGAGAACTTTGTTTTATAGTTTTTATAATTATTTAATAAACCATGATTAAATTAATTAAGGGAACTAATGACCTCCAAATGCTCCCAAATTTTGGATAGATGTTCTTGGGGTCATTATGGGCCTCTGTATAAATTTTCATCCCATTTGGTGATGATTTGGTTTGGTTTGTAACAAACCCTAACCTTGTCTTAAGAATGGTAATTAGGTAATAGTACTCCTTGTGGGTTTAAGTTGTCAAGTCACCTCAACAGAGGCTGGGACCTTCACCACTGGTTTGATATGACTTTAGACACCCTCCTTTGGATGATTGGGTGGGTTGGGGTAGATTTGGGCTTGGATCCAAACTAAAACCCTAAGGATTGGCATTGGAGTTTTGTTAAGGGCATGTGGTCAAATGCACTTGATTGATTTTAAAACTTGGGGGAGAGGACTCTAAGGTAGCTAAGGTTCTCTGGTATAAACCTTTTTGGATTTAGTGAGGGGTAAACCCCTCAAAGACCTAACCCTATTTTAGGTCACAAACCTTTAAATGGTAAGTTGGACAGTCAAGGTATTGTGAAAAGTTGTAAAACTTGGGTGGTGTAGTCATAAGGTCAGTAAGAGCTTTTGGTAATTCTATTGGGAGATTTGGAAGCACATTTTTAGTATTTCCTTTGCAATACATGAATTAGCCTCTATTACCTATTTGTTTATTATAACATCACTATTCAATGGAATGTTATGAAATTGAGGCAGAGCAAGTTTTAGACTATTATACTCAAACATCAATTTTGTTTTAATTTTTAGATATATATTACTAGCACTTACTTCACAAGATTATAGATATGGGTATATGTTTAATAATAAATTCGGAGCTCCACACTTGTTGAAAAATTATGAAACTTGATCAGTAGTTATTATAGGTCAACATTCTCATGTAAAAATTTTATTACAATTTTTAGATGAATAATTTCTGTACTTAGTGCATTAATTTATCAATTTGGATTATTGTTCAAAATTACGTTTAGATTTCTTTGTTCACTAACTTGACCTGGAGGTTTTGTGGGTCATTATGTTCATCCTTAAATTTTCTCAGAATTTTTTGAAGTGTATTTGCAGCACTTGCTTCTTTAAATTGATATAAATTTGCTATGTTTAAAATTATGATTAGAGGCATAAATCTTGCTGAAAAAAAGGAAACTTTGAATTTACTGTTAAATAGTCATCTTGTTTTTATCATGATTTTGTGGAGTATTTTTCATGCCTGAAAAAGGTACTTCATGTTCAAACTAGGAGATTTGGATTTCTTAGAAAATTAAATAAATTATCAAAAAAATTAGGAAATTATGAATTTCTGGATTTATCCTAATAATGTCATGATAGACTCCTAGTAAATAAGTTAAGGCTTTTTGATGAAGATTTGGAGTACCTCCTATCATGTACATCATATAGTATAGAATGGTCTACATATAACAAACTACTGAAATTGTGCTAGAATATGAATTGGGCTATGGGTCGAAGTTAGTGGATTTGCTGGTTATGATAAGGTATAATGAGTTCATCATCGGGAGTTATAATGAGGAATAAAGAGTGGTTGATTGGTGTAGGTTGTGCTCGGGTCGACAAAACATCGTCTTCCCTGTATAGAGAGGAAGAGTCTTAATACGCTAGGGTTTGATCCAAAGTAATATAAAAGGGATCGGGTAATGTATAATAAATAATAAAAGTAAGTTCCTTGCTAAAGAGAACGATGGGCTTCAACTACCATCATAGTTCCTAGTGCCCATTGAGAACCCTTCACCGGGTATGCCGGGGGCAGTCCTGGGCTAACCTAAACTATAGGAATAATAAATGTTAAAGAGTAACTAGTATAACTAGGGGTTCAATTTCACACACTACGGTGTCTCGGGAAGATAGGGTGACTATAATGTTTGGGCGAGAGGCTCGGTGGTTGTGTAAATGGGCAGGGTAGCCCGGTGAGCCGATGGCTCGGTAGATATTTGTGATGGGAAGGATAACCCGGGGAGCTTTGGCTTGGTTGTTGGATGTGACGGACGGGATAGTCTTGGGAGCTTTGGCCCGGTGGATAATACATTAATATAGCATGTGAATAAGATATAAGGTGCTTGGTCTTCGGTATTGGAGGGTCGTCCCACCGACACCAGTACGTTGACTCGGCGGGTGTGGTTTTACACTATGCCAAATAAAGTCCGGTGTGCAAATCAGCAATAGTACACAGGAGCTCTGCTTAGTGCAAAAGCGTTGAGGGGTACGATAGGTATGACTGATAGTGCTGATACCAGTTTAGAGGTGGGCGAGGCCCAACCCACCGCCTCTGTTTGCCACTACGGAGGTATCCTAGGAGGTTAGGCTCAAGAAAGGGGGAACTAAAGTTCTGTTTGCACAGAGTCGGGTGGGTGAGTTGCACTTGCTTGATCACATCATAGCATATTTTCATTTCATAGCATCATCATTGTATATAACCCCTGACACCTATTGTATAAAGTGGTATAAGATGCATTATACGATAGGCCCTGCAAAACGACCCCTTGGTTTATAAGTTCGCGCGAGCGTGCTTATAAGTTAATGTTTTTATTCAGTAAATATATATGTATGCTTGCTAGAAAACTGACACCCTATCGTATAAATTGGTATGGGACTTTTTATACGATAGGATCCTTGCAGAAGATCCTTTAGCTTATGTGTTTTCATATAAGTTAAGGTTACATATTTTATGTTCCGTCATTCATACTTTTATTACTACTGCATATTCTCATAAAACTGCTAGATTAGTTCCGCCGCCACCTGCTTACATTTTTTACTCTCTGTTGGTTACACTAGAAGTATGTACCAAATTTTGAGAAGATTCATCCTAGTCAATGATATACATCAATATGTATTTGATGTATGTTTAAGTTTCCTTGTGCAGGGTTAAGGAATGGAAGAAAAATATTCTAAGTACAAGTGTCGACACTTATGAAGAATTGTGTCGACACACGAGACTTGTTTCGACACCAGCAGCAAAGCATTATGTCGACACCAAAGAATTATGTCGACACAAGAACCAGACGTTGTGTCGACACTAGAAGCCAGATTTATGTCAACACCCAGAATTTGTGTCGACACCCAGGAACTGTGTCGATACCGAGAAGCTATGTCGACACCAAAGGCAGGAATTGTGTCGATACTTAAAGCCGGACTTATGTTGACATCTGAGACAAGGATTGTGTCGACACCTAAAGTAGAGGTTGTGTCGACACCAAGCAGTTATGTCGAGACCAAGAGCAGTTGTGTCAACACACTGGACTTGTGTCGACACATACCAATAGAAGATGTGTCGAGAAGCAGAAGAATGACTGTGTCGACACTTGGAGTATTGTGTCGACATCATCAAGACTTATGTCGACACTTTGTCTTCTTGTGTCGACACATGTGAAGCAGATTGTTGAGTGGATCATGCTGAGTTGATAAGTCTCTAAGGAATCAACTGTCATCACCAACAGGTCTGACACCTTTGTCAGGACTAACATAAGGTTGTTACAAACCGGATCAGCCGGTAATAATGAGGAATCTCTATATAAAGGGCTGATCCCTAACTACAGATAACAACAACTCAGTGAAGGCAAGAAAATCCATCAACTAAGAGAGAGAAAATTCATAACAAGAAAAGGGGAAACCCTTTAAGAAGGCATATTCAGAACAGTCTGTAGAGAAGATTCAAGTCTCATTTTGAATTCAAGGAAGGAGATGACAGTGGATCAACTTCTACATCAAGAACAATCCAACCTTATTTTGTTCTATCAAGAAGCTTTGAAACAGCTAAGTATGGTTGGGATTGAAGATCAAGAACTGATTAAGAAGAACATCAATAGGGAGATCTATCTGGTGATATCTTTTATATCTCTTTTATTACACAATTTCTTATAGGATCTGTTATAGATCTGAGCTGTAAGCCTATAATTATAAAGGCTGAGGTAGGGTTGTGAGCCTGATTGATAGGACTTGAAAAAGTTTGAGTTGTAAGCCTAGAGATAAGGGCTGAGGTAGGGCTGAGGCCTGAGGTAAGATTCTTGGAAGGATCTGAGGTAGGACTTATAAAAATCTGAGGTGTAGGAATCGTTTTGGTTCTGAGTTGTAGGATCTTTGGATCTGAGAAAGAGGAAAGAAGTTAGGCTGAATCCAGTGCTCTACTAGATAGGCGAAGAGGGAAAGTGGGCGTACCCATATCATGGGGAACCACTATAAATCTGGTGTTCTCTGTGCTGTAAATGTTCTGTGCTGTGTTTTATTTTGTTTGTGCCAAGCAAGATCTGTTAAATTGCCTAAAATATTAAAGGAAAAAATAGAACCTATTCACCCCCCTCTAGGTGTTTAGGCTCTTGAATTAAGTCTTTCAAGTGGTATCAGAGCAAGGCTACTCAAGGATTGACTTAACAGTCTGAGTAAATCTCCTGGGAAATTTTCAGAATTCAAGAATGGGTTCAAGTGAGAACAAAAAAGAGTTTGGATCATTGTAATTGCCTATCTGCAAGAAGGAATGTTTTGGCATATGGAAGGAGAGGGTCAGATTGTTTTTGGAAGCTTCTTATCCAAAAATTTACATCACAGTATAGGAAGGACCCTTCATTCCAATGAAGGTATCTGCACTAGATGGAAATATAAAGATTCCTAAGAGTTATTCAGAAATGACAAGGGATTAAATCATCCTGGCAACTCTAGACAAATGGGCACAGAATATCATTGTAAGTGTCATAGATGATGCCACCTTTCAGAATCTAGTGCATTGCAAAACCTCCAAAGAAATGTGGGAAACTCTTATTGTCTACATGGAGGGAACAAAAGAAGTCAAAGAAGATAAAAAATCTATGCTGAATTAGGAGTATGAAAGCTTTAGGCAAGCCAATAATGATAGCATAGCTGAATACTATAAGAAATTCTTCAGGATTGTAAATGAGTTGATTACTTATGGAAGAGTCTTCAGCACTTATTAACTGAATGAAAAATTTTTGAGATCTTTGACAAAGGATTGGGACACCAAGATTTGTGCCATCAGAGAAGTGGCCAAGCTTGCAGACACACATCCTCCCACACTGTTTGGGAAGCTGCTTTCATATGAAATGCAGCTTAGAGCCAGGAAGGAGGAAGAGAAGAGCAGCGCATATGAAAACAAGGAAAAGTCAGTTGCCTTCAAAGCTGAACGCACAAGAAAGGGCAGGAGAAAATCTCCTTCTCCTCCCAGAAGGAGTGCTTAGGCAAAAGAAGGGATTCCTGACAACACTTCATCATACAGCCACACCTCAGATGAGGACTTTGCAGCTTTAACAAGGCAGTTCCAAAGATTCATGAAGAAGAAGAAGCGGAGAACCAGACCTTCTTCATCCTTTTCAAAGGATAAGTACTACAAGAAAAATAAAACTCCTAAGGAAGACAGGTATGCTTCTAAACCTAGTAAACAATCTAATTCTAAGATTTTGTGATATTATTACAACATGCAAGGACATGTCATACCTGACTCTCCAGACAAGAGGGCTAAATAAAAAGACAAGAAGAAGCAATAAATGAAGGGCAAGAAAGAAAAATCTTTTGTGGCCCAAAAGCAGAAAAGCTGGACAGATTCTTCATTATCTGAATCAGGAGAAGAAGAAGAGGCTGAAGCATATGTTGGGTTATTCTCAACTGAAGAGGATTCTAAGGAGATAGAATTTTTACAAATGCTGGACTCCATAAATAGAGTGGAAGAATACTGCTGCAGAGGGCTGATGGCCTTAACAGAAAATGATTAGTGCCTGGATCAAGATGGTCCTAGTAAGATATATAACTCTCCTACATCATCTGATTATTTTACTGGATCAGAATCATAAGAATCAGCATCAAGAGATGTGGATTGTTCTGAGTCTGAAGGGGATGTACACCAACTCATTGATGAGTATGGTGGATTGTTGCAAGCTCTAAAGAGAAGCAAACTTCTTGTCAAAGAGCAGACCAAGGAGATTAAGTCTCTTAAGCTGGCTACAGCAGATTTAGCAAAGCTGTTGGATCTAAAATTGAATGAGGTTGCCAAACTAAAAAACATTACTGTTATTCAGATAGGCCAATCTCTTTCAAGGAGAATCATATCAAGAAACTGGAGGCAAACTTCAGCAAGAAATAGAGCTAGTGGCTAAATTCTCCAAACAAAAATCTTTCTTACCCTTAATAGACAATTTCATCTAACAAAAAGGGAAGACTGGTCTAGGTTTAAAGGGAAGAACTAGGGCCACCAATTAACAAAGAAAAGGTAAGGCCCCAGTTCAGCCTCTAGCTGCAAAATCCCCTATCTTCTTTAGGAAGGTGATGAATCCTATAAACAGGTATGATCATGAAAATACTCATGGTCACTGTGAGTATGGAGTTCACCTTGGCAAGTGTGCAAATGCAAAGAGGCCACTCTATAGGCAATCCCATCAGATTCAAAAGGAATTCATGGGGTTTGCTGCTCCAGCACCCACACTCAAAAATACTGTTGGAAACATGAATGTGAAGTCTGTACCTAAGAAAAGGTATAGCAGATTTGAGTGTTGGTGTTGTAGAAAGGTAGGCCAGTTTTCGTTGGACTGTTGGTTTAAGTGTTAAAACCAAGAGTAGTTTATTAATCAGAAAATCTATAGGTAAACCTGTTGTTTACAAGACAAACAAGAACTTAGGATCCAAAAATAATTTGGCTTCTAAGGATAAGTAATCCTTTATTTGTTACAGGTGAATCAAGTGATCATACCCCTATATGGTACTTGGATAGTGGCTGTTCTAGACATATGACTGGAATAAGAAGAATGTTGAGGGACTTTGTACCCATAAAGAATGGTCCCAAAGTCATCTTTGGTGGATCAGAAAAAGGAGTCATGAAAGGATTTGGTAACATCTCTAGTGACTAAATTACTATCACTAAAGTGGCTTATGTAAAGGGTCTAAAACACAACCTGATAAGCATAAGTCAGCTTAGAGATCTAAGTTATTACATCTCCTTTCACAAAGGGGAGTGCCAAATTAAAAAGTCAAGTGATCAAGAGATCATTTTGACGGGCACTAGGAAAGGAAATGTTTATTTTCTTAACCAAGATTGTGAGTTAAACAACTCACTAATTTGCTTAGTTGCAGATAAGACAGCCTCACTTTGTGTCAAATGGCATAATAGGCTAGCTCATCTGAACTATAAGTCCATATGACTGCTGTTCAGCATGGGGTTTGTGAGGAATGGTCCTCATGTCAAGTGCATGAAAGAGGGAGTGTGTTCAGCTTGCCAAAAGGGCAAACAGACCAAGTCCTCTTTTCCAGCACTAGATACCAAAGATTCATTGAGATGTTTATATCTCTTGCATTTGGATTTGTTTGGTCCTATGCAAGTTCAAAGTCTTGGTAGGAATGCATAAACATTAGTTATTGTGGATGACTATTCTAGATACACATGGGTGTTCTTCTTAAGGCAGAAATCTGAAACCCCTAGTATTTTCCAGACTTTTGTTAGACAAGTTCAGAATGAATTTAACAATTCTGTAGTCAAAATCAGAAGTGACCATGGAACTGAATTTCAGTCTTAATGTATGACAAAATTCTGTGAAGAACTTGGGATTCATCATGAGTTCTCCTCACCTAGAAAACCTCAGCAAAATGGAATTACTAAAAGAAAAAATAGAACTCTCATTGATGATGTTAAAACTCTACTCAGTAACACTACTCTCCTATGGGTCACACGATGAGAGGTTACACATGATTCAACACCATGGGTCATACAATGAGGTATTACATTGCATGGTCCTGTGTTTTGTGACTCATTGTAAACTGATATTGGTCTACACTTAGCATTAATGACCTGTAACCACTCAACTAAAGAATTACATCAAATACATAATTAATTCAACTTAGTTCAAGAGTGACTTCAGACAAATCTAGGTTATTATGGATACAATACCCAAAAATCTCCCCATATTTGTAGAAGTCAGAACCCTCTACATTAAGGTGAATTATATCAAGATATTTAAAGAATTAACTAACAAATAAACAATATATGCAATGACAATTAATAGATAATTAGATAATCAAAATTCAAAAAATTTTATATAGAGAGAATTTGTCCATAGAAATGTCAAGGTCCACCTAATTCCATAACACTGATAATCATAAATCATTTGAACTATTGCTTGTGTTGTCATTCCTTCTTCTCTTGTTGCCTTTTGTGGTAGCTAAAGGGCTTGTGATAGTATTTTGTAGGACGAGGAGGAGCATTAGGATTATTGCGGTCATATTCACGATCACGAATCCTTCATTTTGTCATAGATTTCTCGTATAACTCCCACTCCTTATGACTGTAATGATCATCCTTATTATCATGAAGTACCACAACTAACTTTAGAGTGTCTTGAATTAAAGACTTGGAGGTTGGAATCCAAATTTGAGCAAATTCCTTTTATCTCCTTTTGGCAGCTTCTTGACTTGGAATAAATCGGCTGGTTGATGCACCATCACCATATTTTCTCTTCTTAGGCACTTGCACCTCAGGAGGTAAGTCCTGAGGTATCTCTGGCTGATCAGAAGTCCAGACTTGGAAATAATTCACAGGAGGAACTCTATTCTGTTTAGGTTTGGGAAAAAATATTGGCTTAAAGACATTTAGATCAAGATGAGGAGGTGGAGTGTAACATTCCTCAGACAACTAGACCCCCTAGGAGTGGTTTTGTCATGACTAGGTCATGACAAAATGCTAGAAGCCCAAGAAGACCAAGTGGATTTAGGAATATAGGTGATATCATTATGGTCTGCAAATACTAGATTCCTAAACCCTAGTTTAGGATTATCATGAGAGTCCAAGACCCCACCATGACCTTACCAATCTATTGAAAGGCCCTAAGGGTCAAATTGAGTCACCCACGATGGACAAGTTGACATAGGATCATCCTAGGCCTAAATAGGGCAAGATGCCCTAGCTAAGGGCAATGTGCCCTATTTAGCCCAACCAACCCTAATAAGTTCTCCCTAGACGTAGAATTAGGTCAATGGGTCACTAAAGATCCATTGGGGTCAACCTCAGAGCTTAAGTTGACCGAAGTCAACCCTAACCCTAAATGGGTCAAACTGACCTACATAGTGTCAATTGACCTTCCCTTATCCCATTGGACACCACCCATGCCCTACTAACCTTAGAGTGAGTTCAAAGGGTCACTAATGACGCATTGGGGTCAACCCTAGTGGCAAAGTTGACTAGAGTCAACTCAAACCCCAAAATGGTAAAAGTGCCCTTAATAAGGGTCAAGTGACCTTCAAGGTTCAAAGTCAACCCTACCCATCCCTACCTAGACCCTAGGGGGAAGCCAATAGGTTACGAAGGACCCATTGATGGTGACACAAAGGTCAATTTGACCAAAGTCAACCCTAGGATAGGTCAAGTCAAACTTAGATCAAAATGGACTAACCCAAGCTTACGCCCCTTGCAACTTGGGCTAACCACCTCCTAACCACTTTATATTAGATTAGTGGGTCTAATTTAGGCTAGTGACATGATATAATTCAGCCATGAGGGGCAGGTGAGAGAAAAATCCAAATTCCTCTTTAATGGAGGAGAGAGAAAGAGGAAGGAAAAGGCCATTCATTGCTTAGGGAGGCCAAGGGGCACCATTAATGACTGAATTCAACTCCTCTGGGGAAGAGGAGAAGTTTACAGCCATTTCCGACCACCTCAAGGTAGGTTCACCCCCCCCCCCCCCACCACCACTTGGCTGAAAGCTTCATTCTTGGCCATTAATGGCATTGCTGCCATGACCACCCCTCCCCCATTTTATTATTTTAAAAGCTTCACTAGACTCCAAGGAGTGGTTTCCACTCTTGTCCCGACGATTTCGAGTAACTCTATTATGTAGTTGCAAAAACCCAGCGGTGCCACAACCACCATGGCATCCTGGCGATCGGCGCGCATCCAGCCTGAAAATAAGGTCCTCCCCTTCTTCTTCTTCAATGGGTAGATGTTAGAACTAATTAGGGTCAAGGTTCGGGCTCAATTGAGTCTGATCCAAACTTTAAAAAACATGGATTTCAGGAAAACTTCCGCTTGTCAGGATCGCAGGAAAATGCCCCTCCGGCAGCTGTGCCGCCGTCTTACGATAGCCACCACCTCGACGGAGATGGTGGTAGCGGTGGCCGGCCAAGGAGTCAGCCTGATGGCCGGGAATTTGGCCGAGAAGTGGCTCCAGGATGGGATGATCCTAGCCTTCGGCTTGAGCTTGAAGATGACTAGATGCTGCTGGATGCGCATTAAGATTCGTGCTAGAGATGATTTAAACTATAGTTTATATTTTCATAATATTTCATTTCTGTCACAGAAATTGTATTTAATTTTCTATTTATTAAAAATACCTAGGGACACCTACAAAAAATGTGATGAATATCAAAGTTTAACCCTAGGAGTGTACTTTATTTTGATATTAATTTGAACCAATATGTGTGTCTGGTTTGACTAGGGCACTCATTTTGGTGGGGTCTATACCTAGGGCTAGAAAGAGATTAAAATATGTGCCCCACTTCACCACAAGTCCAAATGACCTAAAATAAAGACAGGGAATCACACTAAGCTATACCTAAGGCCTGTCCAAAAATGGGAATTTTTGGAGATAATTTTTCTATAGTTTTAGAAATTAATTAATAATACTAGGGTAAATTAATTTAGGGAACTAAAGACCTCCAAACCCTCCCAAATTTTGGTGACTGGTCCTTAGGGTCATCATGAGATTCTGTATAAATATTCACCTCATTTTGAGTTGGTTTTTGTTGGGGTTTATCTCCACAATACCTCAGATTTGTAGGAAGTCAGACCTTGAACTAAGATGAATTAAGATGTATTTGATGTGGTGTTTGAGTTGTATGTGTGCAGGTTCTAATTGCCAAGTGTAGACCAATGTCAGTCTATAATGGGTCATCAAACACAGGACCATGCAATGTAATCCCTCATTGTGTGATCCAAAGTGTTGGCCCATGTATAGCCTCTCTATTGGGATACACTTCTCATTCATGCACTTGGATTGATGGACAGAAGCATTGGAGCTAATTTCCTCAGAAAAATATTTCTAAGTCCAAAATACTCGAGTAACCCCTTTTTTTATACTCGAGTATCAGACTTAATACTCGAGTAGCTAGTTAGACATACTCGAGTAGTTAGTTAGACATACTCGAGTAATCAGTTAGACTTACTCGAGTAGGGTCTGAATACTCGTGTAGATAAATCTATACTCGAGTAGTTAGTTAGTCACTCGAGTAAGTTCTTTTCATACTCGAGTAAGTAACTTAATCACTCGAGTAAATCATGTATCATACTCGAGTAGATCCATTTCTTCTCTTCTCTGCAAGTTCAAGTAGTCATACTCGAGTAGTTTCTTTTCATACTCGAGTAAGTGTTTCTATACTCGAGTAATTGATTTTCATACTCGAGTAAATTATTCGATACTCGAGTAGTTGATTTTAATACTCGAGTAAGTATTTCTATACTCGAGTAATTGACTTTCATAACTCGAGTAAGTGAATGTTTTCCGGATACATTTTCTGATACTCGAGTATATCTCTTCTGATACTCGAGTAGTTCATTTTTCACTCAAGTAAATTTCTCTTCTCATACTCGAGTATACTTCTCTTTGTCACTCGAGTATCTAAATTCCCATACACGAGTATATCTTCTCTTACTCGAGTATAACAGTTCTCTATTCCAGAATTTTTCTAAGTTCGAATTCACCATAAGTATTTTGAATCCGTCATTTCTGATTGGTCCACGTGTCATCCTTAATTAAGATTATGACCGTTGGAGTCCACCTATAAATAGGTCATTTCAGAATTGACTAATTAACAAGATTACAGAGATATTCTTTTTAGAAAGAGAAAATTCCGTGAACCCTAATTCTCACGCCGCCGCCGCCATCATTGTTCACGGAAGAAACTCTGGATCGCCGATCTCCGTCTTCAACGACTATTTCTCCAGCGATCCAGACAAAAGTGAATCACTCGATCTCGCCGAGCCTCAAAGATTTCAGATCTATCTTCTCGATCGAGGTGGTTCTAGTTTTCAGATTCGTGGATCTCTCTCAAGTCATCTTCAACCTTTTCTGATCAAGCCGAAGTTCCTAAAGAAGAAGACTGTCAAAGATCCAGATCTGAGATTGTTGTTTGATTTTTTATTCTCAAACCAAAATTTCCTTGAAGGAGTTTTTCTCCGAGATTTGTAGGAAGATCTTTCTTCGAGTTTTGTAGATCCAGTTGGATCGAGTTTTGTAGGAACGTGGTTCCGAGGTGTAGGATTGTTTTCAATCCGAGATAGTGGAGTAGCCGAGTCTAGTGATTTGCTAGATCGGTGAGGAAAGTGGACGTACCCAAGGTTGGGGAACCACTATAAATCTCTTGTCGTCTGTGATTGCTTGATATGTGCTGTGTTAGTTTTTAATTCCGCATTTGACACGCATTTCACCTATTCACCCCCCTCTAGGTGATTTAGGCTAACAACTTAGACCTCTCAGTTTTGTTGGGAAATGAGTAAACCCTTGTTTTGCCCTAAGGGGGTATTTAGGTCAAAAGTGCACCTTGTGGGATTGGGTGGCCAAACCACCTCAATAGAGGTTGAAATTTGGGCCACTTTTTAGCATGACACTTAACACCCTCATATGGGTTATGCGGTTACTTGGGGTAGGATTGCTTTAGTACCCAAGTTCAAACCCTAGGTTTGAACTTTGAGGTTTTAGAAGGGCATAGGGTCAAATGGCCTTGTATGGACTTAAAATTTGGTAGAGAAAACAATAGGGTAGCTATGGTCCTCTAGTAAAAATCTTAGAGGATTTGGAGATGCATAAACCCCTCAAAAACCTAACCCTAATTTAGGGAACAACCCTTATACATGTAAGATAGACCACCAAAACTTAATGAAAAGTTATGAAACTTGGGTAGTATTGTCATAGGGTTAGTATGAGTTTTGTCTAATTTTATTTTAAATTTTGGAGCAATAATTTTAGTACCTCCTTCGCAATCCCTGTGTTAGCCCTTATTAATTATTTGTTGATTATGACCTCTCTATTCATTAGATGGTTAATAAATTGGTGCAGAGGGAGTTTTAGACCATTATGCTCATACATGAATTTTGATGTAATTTTTAGATGTAAATTACTAGTACTTACTTCACAAGATTATAAATACGGGAATATGATCAATAATAGATTCAGAGCCTCACACTCATTGAAAAAAATGTCAAACTAGATCAGTGGTGTTCATAGGACAAATTTCTTATGTGGGAATTTTATTGCAATTTAAAGATAGACAATTTCTGTATTTAGTTCATTAATTTATCAATTTGGATTATTGTGCAAAATTAATTTTAGAGTTCACTACTCACTGAAAAATTATGAAACTTGACCTAGAGTGTTTATAGGTCATTATATACATGCTTGGATTTTCTCTGAATTTTGGGAAGTATTTTAGCAGTACTTGTCTCTTTTAAAAGTTTAATGTAGGTTATGTTCCAAATTCGGTTTAGAGGTCTAAACCTTGCTGAAAAATTAGGTGACTTTGAATTTACTATTAAATCATCATCTTGTATTTATCTTAATTTTATGGATCATTTTGCATGACTATAAGGGCCACTTCATATTCAAACTAGCACATTTGGATTTTTAGGAGAAATAAATAAAATGTCAAATAAATTAAGAATATTCCAAGTTTTTCTATTTAGTCTATATGTTTTATGATAGATCTCCATTAATTATATTAGGTTGTTTGGATGAGGATTTAGTGTACCTCCTATCAGGCACGTCATATAGCATAAGATGGCCTGCATTTAGTAAAGCTGCAGAAATTGAGTTAACTTGGGGAATGGTCGTAGGGAGATGGGATTGAGGTTTACTGATTTTGGGTAAGTGGAATGGAGTATACCATTGAAGTTGGGAAGAGTAGGAAGTGGAGTTGTCTATGTTTAGGTGGTACTTGGGATGGACGAAAGATCTTCTATCCTGTGAAGGGGGAGAGAAGGTCAAAACATTTTAGGGTTAGAACCAGTGTAATTCCTAAAGGGATCATGAATCGGGTATTAACTAATAATAATAAATGCCTTGTGAAAGGGAGCTTTGGGCTTCAGCCCATCTAGTTCTTAGTGCCCTTTGAGAGCCCTTCACGGGGTATGTAGGGAAAAGTCCTGGGCTAACCTAAACTGTAGGCAAAATAAACTGCAAGAATAACTAGCATAATTAGGGATTAACTTTCACTCACCTCGATGTCTCACGATGTTAGGTTGGGTTACTCAGGCTAAAGGCTTAGTGGATTTGGTGATGGGCAGGTTAGTCGGGCGAGCTTTGGCTCGGTTGTTGGTTGTGACGGATGGGATGGTCCGGGGAGCTTTGTCTTAGTAGGTGATACATAAGGTTGCATGTGCATAAAGTATAAGGTGGTGGGTCTTCAGTATTGGAGGGTCAATATACCGATGCCAATACGTTGGCTCGGCAAGTGTGGTTTTGCACTTTGCCAAATTATGTCTGGTATGCCAGCCGGCCAGAGTATGCAGGAGCTCCGCTTAGTGCACCAGTGTCAAGGCGCACGATAGGCATGACTGGTAGTACAATTACCGGTTTAGAGGTGGTCGAGGCCCAACCCACCGCTTCCATTTGCCAATACGGAGGTATCCTGGGAGGTTAGGCTCAAAAAAGGGGGAACTAAAAGTCTGTGTACAGAGAGTCAAGTGGGCGAGTTGCACTTGCATGTTCACAACATAGCAAAATTTGCATGTCATATCATCATCATTGCAAAAAACCTCCTACACCTATTGTATAAAGTGGTATGGGATGCTTTATACAATAGGCCCTACAAAAAGACCCCTTGGTTTTTAAGCTAGTGTGAGCGTGCTTATAAGTTAAGTTTTTTACTTTGAAGATATATACATACTGCTAAAAAACCAACACCCTATCATATAAATTGGTATGGGACTTTTTATACGATAGGATCCTTGCAGAAGATCCCTTAGCTTATGTGTTTTCATATAAGTTAAGGTTACATATTATATATTAAATCTTTCGTACTTTCATTCCTGTCACATATACTCTTAGAACTTGTAGATTAGTTCCACCGTCACCTGTACTTTGTTATTCTCCACCTTCATTTCCTCTCCTTTCCACCTCCCCGCTAGGTGCCTAGGAGCCATGGGGAAGGGTCGGCGGATGATAAGACTTAGTCTCTTAGACTAATGGTTTTCAAACCACATCATTTTAGGGGACCGTGGATCCCAGCATGGAGGAGCAGCCCCGGAGGTCGGCACGCTAGGAGATGGGACAATCTAACACCAGAGTTCAGACAGCTCGGACTATGAGTTCCGATCATTAGTAGATTTTTAGCTTTTGCTTCTGCGCTGAGTGATTTGTAGTGCGGATATTAATGTACTTGGCATGAGCCTAGTTTACTGTACCTTCATTATTTCTGTGGACACTCCCATCGTTGAGATTATTTACTATATATGTGATTTCTGTGGACTTGCCTTTTACTATTTACTGCTTTTCTGTGATCAATTTGGTCGGCAGAATTGGCATTTTGTAGTGGCGACCTTCCCGGGCGTGAATGTGTCACCGCAAAACGGCGGTTCTGGGCCTAAGACCTCGGTGGTTTAAAAAGAAAAAAATCGGGTCTTATAAGTGGTATCAGAGCAAACCTCGATCAAAAAAGTAGTAGTCTACAATCCCTGGGTCACCCCCGCTCGAGTTTAGTTTGGGGACAAATTAAGCAGCGGTAGCAGTGGTCTTCCCATATGGGGGATCATATGTAAATTGTCCACTTTTTAATTAGTTTTGGGACATTTACTTACGATGGTCCTTGTTGTGCAGCCTTCAGCACATCCCATACCACCGGGCGGAGTCCAGTAAGCTCTGAATGTTGCACCACCTCCCCTGGCTCCCACTCTATTTCTACAGTCAGAGATGGGTCAGACCCTGACAGCTATTCTGGAGGCTTTTAAGGCCCAACAGGTTCTGGCTCCGCAGCCAAACCCTGGGGCCAATTAGTTGAGTATTTTTCGAGGACTTTCTCCACCGTCTTACTTTGGGATAGAGTTGGCAGTTTGGATGGAGGAGTGGTTGGACATCATATATGAGATGCTGACTGGGATATGGTGCCCATGGAGGAGAGGGTACCTTTAATGTCTCTTGCTTGGATACCCATACCAAGAGATGGTGGAAGACACTACTGGACAAGACGTTTGAAGATAGAGAGGTTGCAGAGATTTCTTAGGAGGAGTTCAAGGCCGCACTCTTGGAGCATTTTGTTCCACAGTCGGCCAGAGATGAGCTGGAAGATAGATTTCTACAGTTGAGGCTAGACAACAAGACAGTGGTGGAGTACCACTTGGAGTTAAATCATCTAGCCCAGTTTGCGGATTCTTAGCAGTCTGGTGAGGAAGGATACACCAAGAGGATTTATAAGGGCCTGTGAGAGGATCTGAGAGAGGCTCTGTTGTTCGTATCTGACGGACCTATTCCTCGGATATTAGAGATGACAAAGAGGATTGAGGAAGATTGGCACACTACTCATGGCCGGAGGAGGCCAACTGAGGATCAGGGTCGGGGAGCAAGAAATGATCAGCGATAAGGCCGCATTATTGAAGGGAGAGATGGGAGAAGAGCAAGGGACCTGCCTCGTCAGGAGGTGAGACAGGAGCCCATTGAGTCGGTGGTAATGGCTCCTCAACCTCTCTAGATGCGGGAGATGCAGAGACCTGGAGGTATGGAATATCCCCCGCCAGAGTGCTTTAATTGTCATCAGGTAGGGAATATCCGGAGAAACTGCCGCATAAGGGGGGCACCCCTACCAACACCAAAAGTTGCCCCACCTACCCAGTATTTTGGAGGTCGAGGACATGGCCTATGATGTGGATACCAAGACCGAGATTGGCGGGAAGGCATTCACAGCACCAGCAATGATCTCAAGGGTGCCAGCCTATAATCTGATCCTGGGCATGATATGGTTGCATTGGAACCATGCCCAGATTGACTGCCTGTCAAAGAGGATCATCGTAAGGCATGAGGATTCCCACGTCATCATCGAAGGTATTAGACCTATTCCCCCTCTCTTGTTATCATCCGTGCAGGACGTCAAGGCCCACTTATAGGGAGAGGAAGTCTATGAAGTGTTGTTTGAAATGGCCGAGGCCAAGGATTCCATCTCTGGTATCCCGATGGTGCGGTATTTTGCTGACGTATCCCCAAAGAAGCTGTCAGGGCTACCCCCGCATCGGGAGAAGGATTTCTAGATACAGTTTGTGTCATGGGCTAAGCCGGCATCTAAAGCCCCTTACCGGATGGCCCCAAAGGAGTTTACGGAGTTTCGAAGCCAACTGCAGGAGCTAGAGGAAGCCGGATTTGTCCGGCCGAGCTCTTCACCATGGGAATCCCCGGTGCTGTTCGTCAAGAAAAAGGACGGGACACTCAGATTATGCATCGACTACAGAGCACTGAACAAACTAATAGTCTGAAATACCTATCCACTACCAAGGTTAGATGAGCTGTTTGACCAGCTAGAGGGGGCGCATTTCTTCTCAAAACTGGATTTGAGGTCAGGCTACTACCAGCTACGGATTCGGGAGGAGGACATTCTGAAGACTTCCTTCAGTAGTAGATATGGGTTATTCGATCTTACCATGATGCCCTTCGGGCTCACGAATGCACCGTCGATGTTCATGAGCCTTATGAACCCGGTGTTCGAGGCTTATCTGGATGTGTTAATTATCATGTTTATCGATGAAATCCTCATATACTCGAGGACGGAGGAGGATCACACATGACATCTTACACTGACTCTAGAGACACTACGGGAGAACCACCTTTATGCGAAGTTCAACTAATACCAGTTCTGGTTGAAGGAGGTAGCCTTCCTAGGCCATATTATCAGTGGAGCTGGGTTGGAAGTAGACCCGACAAAGATTCAGGCAGTTCGGGATTTGCTGCAGCTGAAGGAGGCCATGGACGTGCAGAGTTTTCTAGGACTTGCCGGTTATTACCGAAAGTTCGTGTAGGGATTCTCTCAAATTGCCCTCCCACTCACATCTCTGACAAAGAAGGATGTGCCCTTTGTCTAGACCCCACAATGCGAGACGTCTTTCTAGGAGCTAAAGGATCGACTCACCTCGGCTCCTATTCTTACCCTACCTTTGTGAAGAGAAGGATTCCAAGTCTACACCAACACTAACTACCAGGGCATGGGTGCATTGTTGATGCAGAAGGGCCACGTGATTGCTTATTCTTCCTTCCAGCTGAAGAAGCATGAGCAGAATTACCCTGTTCATTACTTAGAGATGGGAGCGGTCGTATTTCCTATGAAGGTCTTGCGACATTACCTGTACGGCGTCCACTGCGACAAATACTCTGATCACAAAAAATTGAAGTATGTGGACACACAGAAAGAGCGAAATATCAGGCAGAGGCGATGGGTGGAATTTCTAACCGATTACCAGTATGAGATGCATTACCACCCAAAGAAGGCAAACGTGGTATCCAATGTGCAGAGTCCGAGAGCCTCCACCTACGTAGTGGTGCCCAAGATTATGTCCATGGAGCTAGTATAGAGATTAGAGGATATGCACTTCACGCTGGTGTCGTCTGATGTCTTCGAGCTTTATGAGGAGTATTTAGCTGCGATGAGTGCCACAGATGGCATTCGAGACCGAGTCAGAGATGGGCAGAGGCAGGACGCCAAGGTGGAGCCTATATTCTGGGCCTTGAAGGCAGATACTGCGGTAGATTACACACTGAGGGATGGCCTAGTGTGTTTCAGAGGACGAGTTTATATACAAGAGGGAGGATAGGTCTGGCAGGATATCATGATGGAGGCCCACTGCAGCCGGTATTTGGTACACACGGGAGTTACGAAGATGACTGCCGATTTGAAAAAGACCATGTACTTGGCAGGCATGAAGAAGGATATCACCTACTTCATGACCCACTGAAAGACAAGCTGGTGAAGGCGGAGTGCAGAAACCCCGCAGGATTATTGCAACCACTCCCTGTACCGGAGTGGAAGTTCAAGGATATCACGATGGACTTCATACATGGGCTTCCTTGATCGCGGATGGGAAACGATTCGATCTGTGTAATCGTCGACCAGCTGACGAAGGTACCTAGATTTATCCCGATCAGGAAAGATGACTCAGTTGGTTTGATGGTTCAGAAATTTGTGGATCAATTCGTCCGTTATCATGGCGTACCTAGGACGATGGTATCAGATCGAGATGGATGGTTTACGTCCAGGGAGTAGAGATCAGTGCAGACTTACTTGGGCACTTGACTGACATTCAGTATAACTTTTCATCCCTAGACTGATGGGCAGACAGAACGCACCAATCGGATCTTGGAGGATCTACTGTGACGATGCATTCCAGATTACGGAGAGCCTTGGGAGAAGCTGTTGCCACTGATCGAGTTGTCATATAATAACAGCTACCAGTACAGTATAGTGATGGCTCCTTATGAGGCCCTATACGGACGAAGGTGTAGGACTCTGCTGTCATGGATACAGGATGAAGATTAGGAGGTTTTTTTCTAAAAGTTTATTAAGGACACTGAGGCTCAGGTGAGGTTGATATGGGACAGGATGTTAGAGCCACAGAGCAGACAAGCTAAGTATTACGACGCTCTAAATCGTTAGGTGGAGTTTCAGGTGAGGGACTGTGTATTCTTGAAGATCCGACCGATGCATGGGGTTTCACGGGTGTGTGGTCAGAAAAATAAGCTCAGCCCGAGATATATGGGGCCTTATAGGATCTTGGAGCGGATCGGTCCCTTAGCATACAGGCTGGAGCTTCCACCGGAGCTAGCGGGTCTGCATGATGTATTCCACGTATCTTCTCTTAGGAGGGCTCTACTACTCCCGGTGCATCAGATTATAGCCACGGATGAGCCGGTAGCATCTGACCGGTCAGTTGACCTGGAGTCGGTCTGGATTGACGACAAGGGGATACGAGTCTTGCGTCGCAAGAATGTTCCATTGGTCAAGGTCCTATGGAGGAATCACGGTCAGTATGAGCACACCTGGGAGCCGCAGGATCTGATGCAATAAAAGTACCCAATGCTTTTAAGTCAGGTATTTGTCACAACCTCTTTGGATGTTAAAATTTACTTTTCATATTTGAAACCCCTGTAGGCCTCACGAGAATTTTGAGGACAAAATTTTTTGTTTATTTATTGGTATTTATAACATCCCTCAGGCAACTAGACCCCCTAGGAGTGGTTTTGTCATGACTAGGTCATGAAAAAACCCTAGATGCCCAAAAAGACCAAGTGGACTTAGGAATATACGTGAGATCATTATGGTCAGCAAAGAGTAGTTTCCTAAACCCTAATTTAGGATGATCATGAGACTACAAGACCCCACCATGACCTCACCAATCTATTGAAAGGCCCTAACGGTCCATTTGAGTCAACCTTGGATAGACAAGTTGACCTAAGATCATCCTTGGCCTAAATAGGGCAAGATGACCTAGCTAAGGGCAATGTGACCTAATGAGCCCGACCAACCCTACCAAGGTCTCCCTAGACATAGAATGGGCTCAATGGGTCACCAAAGATCCATTAGGGTCAACCTCGGAGCTTAAGTTGATCTAAGTCAACCCTAACCCAAAATGGGTAAAACTTACCTACATTTGGTCAATTGACCTTCCCTTAGCCATGTGGACCCCAACCATGCCCTCCTAACTCTAGAGTGAGGTCAAAGGGTCATAAAGGACCCATTGAGGTCAACCCTAGTGGCTTAGTTTACCCAAGTCAACTCAAACCCCAAAATGGTCAAAGTGCCCTTAATAAGGGTAAAGTTACATTCACGGTGCCATGCCAACCCTACCCATCCCTACGTAGACCCTAGGGGAGGCCAATAGGTCACCAAGGAACCATTGACTGTGACACAAAAGGTCAATTTGACCAAAGTCAACCCAAGGCTAGGTCAAGTCAAACTTAGCTCAAAAATGACTAACCCAAGCTTAAGCCCCAAACCACTTGGGCTAACCACCTCCTAACCACATTACATTAGCTTAGTGGGCTGCATGTAGGCTAGTTCCATGACATAATTCGGCCATGAGTGGAAGGAGAGAGAAAACTCCAAATTCCCCTTTAATGGAGGAGAGAGAAAGAGGGAGGAAGAGGCCATTCATTGCTTAGAGAGGCCAAGGGCCACCTTTAATGACTGGATTCAACGGTTTCCAGCCATTTCTAGGCAACCCCAATGCAGGTTAACCCCCCCCCCCCCCCCCCCCCCCCCGCCCACCACTTGGCCGAAACCTTCATTCTTGGCAATTAATGGCATTAATGTCATGACCACCCCTCCCCCATTTTATTATTTTAAAAACTTCACTAGACTCCAAGGAGTGGTTTCCACTCTTGCCCCGATGATTTAGAGTTACTCCAGTGTGTAGTTGAAGAAAGACAAGCGGCGCCACCACCACCATGTCATCCCAGCGATCGGCGCGCCTCCAGCACGCAAACAAGGTCCTCCCCTTCTTCTTCCTCCATCGGTAGATCTTTGGACTAATTAGGGTCAAGGTTCGGGCTCAATTGAGCGTGTTCCAAACTTTCAAAACCTTGGATTTCAGTAAAACTTCCGCTTGTCGGGATTGCCGAAAAATGCCCCTCTGGCGGCTATGCCGCCGCCTGGTGATAGCCACCACCTCGACCGAGGTGGTGGTGGCGGTGGCCGGCCAGGGAGGCGGCCGGATGGCGGGAATTTGGCCGGGAAGTGGCTCCAAGACTGGATGATCCTGGCCATCGGCTAGAGCTTGAAGACAACCAGATGCTGCTTGATGCGCTTTAAGATTCGTGCTAGAGATGATTTAAACTATATGTTATATTTTCATAATATTTCATTTCTGTCACAAAAATTGTATTCAACGTTTCTATTTATTAAAAATAAATAGGGACACCTACAGAAAGAGTGATGAATATTAGAGCTGTAGCCCTATGAGTGTACTTTATTTTGAAATTTGTTTGAACCAATTTTTTGTGCCTGGTTTGACAAGGGCACCAATTTTAGTGGGCTCAATTCGTATGGTTAGAAAGAGATTAAAATTTGTGCCCCCACTTCACCACAAGTCCAAATGACCTGAAATTTGGACAGGGAGTCACACTAACCTATACCTAGGACCTGTCCAAAAATGGGAAATTTTAGAGATAATCTTTTTATAGTTTTAGAAATTATTTAATAATCCTAGGATAAATTAATTTACGGACTTAAAGACCTCCAAACCCTCCCAAATTTTGGTGAGTGGTCCTTAGGGTCATCATAAGGAGTTGTAGAAATTTTCACCTCATTTTGATTTGGTTTTGTTGGTAAATGAGTAAACCCTAGTTTTGCCCTAAAGGGGGTATTTAGGTCAAAAGTTCACCTTGTGGGTTTGGGTGGCCAAACCACCTCAACAGAAGCTGAAATTTTGACCACTGGTTTGGCATGACTTTTAACACCCTCATATGGGTTATGGGGTGGTTTGGGGTAGGATTTCCCTAGGACGCAAGTTCAAACCCTAGGTTTTAACTTCGGGGTTTGAGAAGGGCATTGGGTCAAATGCCCTTGTATGGACTTGAAATTTGGTAGAGAGGTCACTAGGGCAGCTAGGGTCCTCTTATAAAAATCATAGAGGATTTGGAGATGCATAAACCCCTTAAAACATAACCCTAGTTTAGGGCACAACCCTTATACATGTAAGATAAGCCACCAAAATTTAATGAAAAGTTATGAAACTTGGGTAGTATGGTCATAAGGTTAGTATGAGTCTTTGTTAATTTTTTTCTAAAATTTTTGAAAAATAATTTTAGTACATCCTTTGCAATCCATTTGTTAGCCCTTATTAATTATTTGTTTATTATGACCTCTCTGTTCATTGGATGGTTATGAAATTGGTGCAGAGGGAGTTTTAGACCATTATTCTCATACTTAAATTTTGATGTAATATTTAGATGTAAATTACTAGTACTTACTTCACAAGATAATAAATATGGGAATATGATCAATAATAGATTCAGAGCCCCACACTCATTGAAAAAAATGTTAAACTTGATCAGTAGTGTTCCTAGAACAATTTGCTCATGTGGAAATTTTATTGCAATTTTTAGATAGACAATTTCTGTATTTAGTTCATTTATTTATCAATTTGGATTATTGTGCAAAATTAAGTTTAGAGTTCAGTACTCACTGAAAAATTATGAAACTTTACTTAGAGTGTTTATATGACATTATATACATGCTTGGATTTTGTTTGAATTTTTGGAAGTATTTTAGCAGTACTTGTCTCTTTAAAATGATTAATGTAGATTATGTTCAAAATTAGGTTTAGAGTTCTAAACCTTACAGAAAAATTGGGAGACTTTGAATTTACAATTAAATAGTCATCTTGTATTTATCTTAATTTTATGGAGCATTTTGCATCAATATAACGGCCACTTCATATTCAAACTAGGGCATTTGGATTTTTAGGAGAAATAAATAAATTGTCAGATAAATTCGGAAAATTCCAAGTTTCTGGATTTTGTCTATAAGTGTCATGATAGGTCTCCATTAATTATATCCAGTTGTTTGGATGAAGATTTAGTGTACCTCATATCAGGCACGTCATATAGCATAAGATGGCCTGCATTTAGTAAAGCTGCGGAAATCTAGTTAACTTGGGGGATGGTCGTAGGGAGATGGTATTGTGGTTTACTAATTTTTGGTAAGTTGATTTTAGTATACCATTGAAGTTTGGAAGAGTAGATAGTGGAGTTGTCTAAGTTTAGGTGGTACTCGGGATCGACGAAAGATCGTCTATCCTTTGAAGGGAGAGAAAATGTCAAAACCCTTTAGGGTTAGAACCAGTGTAATACTAAAGGGATAATGAATAGGGTATTAACAAATAATAATAGGTGCCTTCCAAAAGAGAGCTTTGGGCTTCAGCCCATCGTAGTTCCTAGTGCCCTTTGAGAGCCATTCACGGGGTATGACGGGGCAGTCCTGTGCTAACCTAAACTGTAGGCAAAATAAACTGCAAGAGTAATAAGCATGACTAGGGATTCACTTTCACTCACCTCGATGTCTCATGATGTTAGGTTGGGCTACTCGGGCTGTAAGCTTGGTGGATTTGGTGATGGGCTGGTTGGCCCGACGAGCTTTGGCTTGGTGTTTGGTTGTGATGGACGGGATGGTCCAGGGAGCATTGGCTCGGTAGGTGATAAATAAGGTTACATGTGCATAAAGTATAAGGTGGTGGGTCTTCGGTATTGGAGGGTCGATGCACCGACGCCAATACGTTGGCTCGACAATTTTGGTTTTGCACTTCGCCAAATTAAGTCAGGTGCACCAGCCAACAAGAATACGTAGGCGCTCCGCTTAGTGCACCAGCGTCGAGGCGTACGATAGGTCTAATTGGTAGTGCAATTACCAGTTTAGAGGTGGGAGAGGGCCAACCTACCACTTCTGTTAGCCACTATAGAGGTATCGTGGGAGGTTAGGCTGCAGAAAGGGGGAACTAAAGGTCTGTGTACAAAGAGTCGGGTGGGTGAGTTACACTTGCATGTTCACATCACAACATATTTTGCATGTCATATCAACATCATTGTATATAACCCCCGACACCTATTATATAAAATGGTATGGGATGCTTTATATAATAGGCCCTGCAAAATGACCCCTTGGCTTATAAGCTCGTGTGAGCATGCTTATAGGTTAAGGTTTTTTCTCTGTAGATATATACATACTACTAGAAAATCGGCACCCTATCGTATAAATTGGTATGGAACTTTTTATATGATAGGAGCATTGTAGAAGATCCTTTAGCTTTTGTGTTTTCATATAAGTTAAGGTTACATATTATATATTCAATCTTTCATACTTTCATTCCTGCCACATATACTCTTTGAACTGCTAGATTAGTTCAACCGTCACCTATACTTTGAAATTCTCCACCTTCATTTCCTCTCCTTTCCTCCTCCCCGCTCGGTGCCTAGGAGCAATGGGGGAAGATGCAGGGAATGATAGGTGTCATAACCCGCATTTTCTCTAAATTTAGGAATTATCAGAGTATGAGAAAACACGCATCATGATGCCACGTCAAGCATAGGATAACTACTGACGCTCAAGCAAAACAATCTACTTTACTTTATGAAAGAAATTCATGTGTTTAATGATTATAAAATAAATTATATTTTTAGTGGCCGTATCCCTCGGCTCGGTGGATCACCTAGTCGACAGTTTAAAAACTATACTTATATGCTGCGGAAAATACTTTATTCAGGTTTGACATCCTAAAGGAGTGAAAGTGCCCCAAGAGGACAACTTATGCCATGCAAGACTCTACATTTAATTTATTTTATGTAAGAAAACGATCTTTTTACGTTGTTTGGAAATTAGTGATTGAGTTTTATAAAACATGCTGATCATGTACTATACTTATAATAATAATTGTATTTTTAAAAGTAACTATCAACCTAGCATAAATCCTTCCCAGAGCAAGTAGACTATCTCCAGAAAATGGTAGCAGCAAAATTAACATATCTACTACAAAGGTAAAAACTACCCGTGGGCGCCAACAACCTGACATGAACCCACTGGCAAATATATATGTCTGTAAGAAAAGTGCAGAAAAACTACCTCACTAACAAAGTAATAGGATCTCTAGAGTCTAAGAGACCACCAACAACACCACAGTAACCTAGGCACCAAACAGGCTACTGTCCAAAACCTGAGGCATTCAAAAGAAGAAAGAATACCTCAGCAAGCAAAACAAGGAAAACTGCACGAAAGTGTCAATCAAATGATAAATGAACGAGGAAAAACAAAGCAGTAAAAGTCACAACTGCCCAAGGCAAGACAAAAAGAAAAGCACTAGGTGCGAGGAAACAACATCAACCCTGCCCAGAAACTACTTCCTGCAGAGTCTACTAAGCTTCCAAGAGCCCAAAATGCTGCAATCTACCAAGGAAGAAACATCTAACACCCTAAACTGTGGAAGATGGTAGTAACAAAACAAACAACGTGGATCTGGGTTGGAGGCAAACTTAGTCCCCCAACCACCATTTCCAAGCCAACAAGCTCAAGGGTCTACATATGAAAGCACTAGGGACCTCCCACCCCCTTGCCCAGCCCGTACCTGGAGCAAGATAGAAGAAAAAGGGTGGCCATGGCTAAATTACACAACACCTCCCCAATTAAGAGCTTCAAACCACCACTACTAACCACGAACCACGATTCGGCCTTTAGGAAAGAAAAACATGGCCGACAAGGAAACTCAAAACATAAACAAGGAATTCACTCGAGAACAAAAATCGAGGTAGGGAAAAAGAGTGTTGAAATGACTCAACACGGCTTGGCGTTGAGTGGGACCCACTCAACGCCTAAACAGACCTTGGCGTTGAGTGAGTTAGCCTCACTCAGCGCCAGAACAGCCATGGCGTTTAGTGAGGTTCACTCACTCAATGCCCTCCAGAAGAACAACTCTGGCATTGAGTGAGCTAGCCTCACTCAATGCCAAAAAAGAAATGGCGTTGAGTGAGGTTCACTCACTCAACGCCACGCGCGAGAATTCTCTGGCGTTGAGTGAGCTAACCTCACTCAATGCCAAAACATCGATAGCATTGAGTGAGGTACACTCACTCAATGCCCTGGTACTTAACCACAATCAGAGAAAGTGGCGTTGAGTGAGCTTGCCTCACTCAACGCCAAAACAGCAATGGCGTTGAGTGAAGCTCACTCACTCAACGCCCTTACACTTAGCCGCAAAATAAAACTACAGCGTTGAGTGAGTACACCTCACTCAACACCAAAACAGCAATGGCGTTGAGTGAGGTCGTCTCACTCAACGCCAGAAGTTCTGGCCGCGAAGAAGGGTTGTGGCGTTGAGTGAGTCTACCTCACTCAACGCCAAAGCAGAAATGGCGTTGAGTGAGGTTCACTCACTCAACGCCACGGGACTTGGCCGCAAATTTTTTTACGGTGTTGAGTGAAGTCACCTCACTCAATGCCAAACCGGAAATGGCGTTGAGTGAGGTCGACTCACTCAACGCCAAAGTACTTAGCCTCAGAAAAGGATGTGGTGTTGAGTGAGCACACCTCACTCAACGCCACCTCACTCAACGCCAAAGTACTTGGTTGCGCAGAAAGCGACGGCATTGAGTGAGTCCACCTCACTCAACGCCAACCAAAATGGCATTAAGTGAGGTCGACTCACTCAACGCCAACGTACTTAGCCTCAGAAAAGGCCATGGCGTTGAGTGAGCACACCTCAATCAATACAAAAGTACTTAGCTTCTCAGAAAAACCGCGGCGTTGAGTGAGCTTGCCTCACTCAACGCCAAAACGGAAATGGCGTTGAGTGAGGTCGACTAACTCAATGCCAAAGTACTTAGCCGCTAGCAGGGGCTACGGCGTTGAGTGAGTCCACCTCACTCAACGCCCCAGTACTTAGCTAAAATTTTAAACTAGCTACAGCTGTGGCGTTGAGTGTATGCACCACACTCAAATCCAAACCCGCAAAGGCTTTGAGTGTTTGCACCACACTCAACACCGGCCAGACATAGAGTCCAAATCTGGCTCTTTCCTACACACACAGCAAGCACCCCCTCCTACTCTCTCTCTCGGCTTCACCCGCAAGCAGCAACAAGACTGAAATCTGGAGTTTATATTTGCGGCGTTATGCCGGCGGGTTGGGCACATACAGCACAAAGAAAGGGGGCTCATTAGGAGAAACTAAGCCCTAAAATTCAGCAAGATAAAAGAACAGTTTGGCCTCTACCCTAGGGCTAATCGGGATTTTTCAATTCAGCAAGAGAATAAAAATGGCAAGGGCAAGAATACCACTTGCCTCGATTTCCGGCGAAGCTTGGATGACTTCCCCTCCTCATCACTCGACACTAGCAGCAGCAACACCTAAAAGCACCTAACAAGCAACCCGCACTTAAATGGCGGAAATCCACAAGACCCGAAAATCAAAGTCTCCTAAAACTCCACGAAAATCGAATCTGTTATCGTCGAAACGTAGATCTGAGCGAGGGCAAGCCAACACCCCTTTGGAAAATGAATTCCGTCCACGAAATCTCCCGGAATCGCAGTCCGAAGGCAAGGGCAGTCCGCCACTTCCGCCTTTGTTTTCCGCGAACAGGAGCAGGCGATTTCGGTCTTGGGAAGAAGGAAGAGAGTGGGCCCGCCAACTTCTAACCAAAGCTTTATAAATAAGCCTTACAACACCTATTCAGCCTAACCGTCTCCCAAGCCACCGGTTCACTTAAACAAAGAGGTTTACTAATTAGATTTTACTAATGGCACACCCAAAACGACACGAAAACCGAATTACATCGGAATTTGACGAAATTCGCACCGTAGCTAAATACCCACGCTACGAACACATCGGCGAAGTCGAAATTAACTTTTGACGAATATAACTCGAGTTATACCAACCTAAAGCCAAAACACAAGCATCCCCCAAGAGGCCACACCGGGTCACCCAAAACGACTCGGCTTGCTAGGGAGACCTTTTCCATTGGCTACAAAATAGGCCACTCTGTTCTAAGGAGCTAAACCATACTCCACAAATGGCACAAGCCACCAAAATGTGTCGCCGTAATGCCAAACGAGAATAAAATAGTCGCAGAAAAATCGGGGGTGTTATAGTCACTCCCCTTAAAAGAATGTTTCGTCCCGAAACTTTATGCACAACACTTCTACTATATAAGGAAAAAGTAAAAAACAGGAGTAAAAAGAAGGGAAACATACCGATCAAATCAGGGAAACAGGTGAGGGTAAGCCTTCCTCATGGCCGACTCTAGCTCCCAAGTCGCGCTCTCCAAATCCTGATTCTTCCATAGAACTTTCACCATCAGAATGGACTTCTTTCGCAGTACCCATTCCTGAGTATCCAAAATACAGACTGGCACTTCAACAAAAGAGAGGTTGGGCTTAAACTGTGGAACAACGTCCAAGACTTGCCCACTGCTGCGCACACACTTCCGCAATTAGCTTACATGGAAAACATTATGAACACCTGGGAAGTTTGCTGGCAAATCCAACCTGTAAGCTGACACGCCAATCCGCTCCATAATCTTAAACGGGCCCACATACCTCGGGTCTAATTTCCGATTCTTACCAAACCTCTTTACACCCACCATTGGGGAAACCTTAAGAAATACAAGGTCCCCTACAGAAAACTCCAAGAAAAACCTACGTCGATTGACGTTCTTCTCGTACCTCTCCTGAGCTATACGAAGCTTCTCTCGAATAAGCTTCACTGCGACTTCCATTTCTTCAAGCGCATCAGGACCCAACAAAGGCCTCTCACCAGCCTCAGCATAAAACAAAAGAGTTCTTCAGTGCCTCCCATACAAGGCTTCAAACGGAGCCATCTGCAAGCTCTCCTGATAACTGTTGTTGTATGCAAATTCCAAAAGTCGCAGCCGCTCATCCCACGCTCCACCATGGTCTAAAATATAGCATCGGATCATATCCTCAACTATTTGGTTCATTCGCTACGTCTGCCCATTGGTCTGTGGGTGGTAAGCAGTAGAATACCTCAGATCCGTACCCAAACCCTCCTGCAGACTCTGCCAAAAACTAGATCCGTACCCAAACCCTCCTGCAGACTCTGCCAAATACCTCAGATCCGTATCAATCCTTGTGAAGCTGTGAAGGCGACCAGCATAGTAAAATTAGGTTTTATTTTGTTGTTATACCAAATCCCCCCCCCCTATTGTTATATTTACGCACTTAAAACAACTTTTCTAAACAATTGAATCAAGCACCCAAATTGCACTCCTTTCAGATCGATACTTGGTGATTTACTCCTATTTAATATTACTTGTGAGATAGGTGCACATGTCGTATCCATGCATCTAGTGTTTGGCACCGTTTGCGAGGAGTGTAGTTTGTGCCGTATTTTGGATGTTAGTAGAATCAATTATAAAGTTTTGTTCTTTTATTTGTTTTTGCTAGTTAGTATACTTTCTTGATTTTCTAATCTTCTCTTATCTTTGTTAATTTATTGGATATGTTTTGCTGCATGAAATTGTATCTTCTTTGACCCTTGCACACCATGTGGGATGAACTTAACATTTGCTATCGTTGGTCCAAGAATTGTTCACACACTAGTTATGACTGCCCTCTGGGAGATAATGGGTAAAGGTCTCGTAGCTCAATATATGATGCTTTGTATTCGTACAGTACACTATACACTGCGCCCAAGACCTATGAACATTCCTCTTCCTTGCGTACACAACTTTATAATTACTCTCAAGCTATGTAAGGACCGCTTAGTAATGGAAAGAGGTGTCCGTTTTGTCGAAGCACCCAACGCATAATAAAAGATTGTGCTGAGTATGTACGCCAGTTGGAGGATGGTGATGTGTAACATCCCTCAAGCAACTAGAACCCTATAATGTTTTTGTCATGACTATGTTATTACAAATCCCTTGGAAGCTCAAAGATACCATGTGAACTTTGGCATGAAAATGAAGATCACCATGGTCTACAAATAACACATCATAATTACGTAACCTAGGGTTTGACTTTAAGGCCTCACCTTGACTCTTTGACCCCACCATTACATCCCTAACCCATTAGGGGGTCCCTTGGAGAACCTAGAACCCAATGGGGTCAACTAAAGTGGTCAAGTTGACCAAAGTTAACATAAACCCTAAAATGGTCAAAGTACCACCACCAAGGTGTAAAACCAACCCTACCCAAGTCTCCCTAGACCTTAGGGGAGTCCAATGGGTAACTAAGGACCCATTGGGGTCAAGATAAAAGGTCAAATTGACCAAAGTCCACTCAACCCTAAAATTGGTCAAATTAACTCAAGTTGACCTAACCTAGCCCAATCCACTTGGGCTAAGCCTAATTGGAGTGGCTCACGAGTTTTAGGAGGCTGATATTTACCTAAAATGTCATCAAAAATCTAGAGGGGGTGACTAGGAGAGAGAAACCTCATTTTCCCTTAATGGAGAGAGAAAAAGAAAATAAAGAGAGAGGGAGGAGTTATGGAGGGAGACCATGGGCCACCTCATTTATCTCCCCGTTGCCTCCATTTATTCCCACTGACCCTTGGGAAGAGATTCCCATCAGTTTCTCTTCAGCCACAATCAATGGAGGATCCCAACCACCATGGCCGACCACCCCTTCACCTCCACTCCCATGGGAAATAAAAATCCCCCTATACAACCCCCATTCCCACTTTTGGCCAACACATCACCTTCAAAATGTCTTGGAAATCAAACTGATGTATCAGATCAATGGTTTTGGTGGAGGATTGAGGAATCGGGTAAGCTCGTCAGAGAGGAAAAACACCACAACAAACTACCGCCACCGCCGTCTTCGAACCCCAAACATGGTCCACTTCTCCTCCTCTCCCCTTGTGCTAGTATCCTAGATCAATTAGGAGAGAAATCGGGCTCAACTGAACCCGATCCGGTGAGAAAAAAATAGAGATTTTCCAAAAAATCATGGTGGCGGGTTCGCCGGAAACCACCCCCTCTGGCGGCCAAACCATCGCCGGGCGATAACCATCACCTCAACGGTGGTGGTGGTGGTAGTGGCTGGCTAGGGGGTGGCCAGGTGGCTGACATCTAGCTTGGGAAAAAGCTACAGTTTTGCCGTTTTACGGGTGGTCTGTTGGAGAAGAAGATGAACAATGCATTTGATATATAATTATATTTATATATAATATATAGTGAATAAATTACCTTTTATCATGTACACTTTGATGCTGTTAAATGAGGCCTTTAGAGGACCTTTTAGGAAAAGTTTCCAGTCACAAAAGTTGTAGGCCTTTGGGTCTAGTTTAATTTAAAATTGGTTTTGACCCATTTGGGTCAGTGGTTTGAAACCAGCACTCAATATGGTGTAGAATATACATAGCCTTGACTAGAGACTAAATTGATTGTCCCCACTAAACCATTCTGGAAAATGCTTTGAAATTTGGATGATAGGCTAATTATATAGACACCCTAATCATTTCCAAAAATGGGAATTTTTGGAGAATACTTTTCTAGAGTTTTTGTAAAAATTTAATAAACCATGTATGATTTAATTTAGGGTCTATTGACCTCCAAACCACCTAATATTTTGGTAGTTGACCATTAGGGTCATGACATGACTTTTGTAAAAATCTCAGCCCATTTGGGGTTGATTTGATTAAGTATTTTTGTGACCAAATTTTTGCCTCATTTGGGGAAAATTTGGTCAAAAGTGCACTTGAAGGATTGAGTGACCAATCCTCATACATAGTTGGTAAAACTTTGGCCACTGACTTATTATCACATAAAACACCCCCACAAGAGATTTTGGGTAGTTTTGGGTTGAGATGCCCAAAAACTATAGTGTGAACCCTATGGTTGAATATTGAGCCTATTGAAGGATATGAGACCATATGTCCTTGGAATATCTTGGAAATTGGTAGATGAGTTTATGTGGTTGAAAAAGCCCTAGATAATATTACTAGAATTTTTTAGGAACATTTAACCCCTCTGAAATAATTAAGGACCAATTAGGGAACTTCTACTCATAAATTTATTGCATGATTTTATGATCTTGGATGTTCATGAAACTTTGGCAGTGATCTTATATAGTTGTTATAAATCTATAGAAATTGTTGTATGAATTTTGGATTAATATTTATAGTACTTCACTCATAAACCCAATATTTTTCTTGATCATATGATAATTATTTAATAGTTAATTACTCACTGAAAAATTATGAAACTTGGTTTGAAGATAATCTAAGCTTCATTATGCTCTGTGAATTTTTTATAAAATTATTGGAAGAATTTTCATATAGGATGTTTCACAAGGTGCTTAGTGTTGAATATTTTTAAATGATTTATTTATGTGACCAAAGTTGTTTAGAAAATTATTAATTTAGGTCGTTAGAATTTTATGGCCACTTTTAACATCTGATATTTTTCCCATAATTTTTGGATGATTAATTCTAATATTTCCTTCTTTAACCTATGCTTTTGGATAATTAATCAATAATATGTTTGGAGGTCAAAACCTTTTTGGAAAATTTTGAATTTAAGTATGTGTTGTTATTTTGATGATATAAACTTGTTATAATTTTGTTGTGTCCATATATTGTCAGAAAATTACACTTGGTGTTCATAAGCCTAGGTGGCCTGATTGGTAGAAAATATAATAAATGAAAAATTAATTAGGATAAATATTATCTTTTAGATTTAATCATAAATTATCATGATTGACCCCCAATAATAATCTTAGATAATTTATATGAGTATTTGGATGGGTCATCATTCACGCACGTCCTATAACTGAATAGGTCTCAACAAAGTAAAACTATAGAATAAAGAAATCATGTGAACCTTGGTGTTGGAATCCCACCTATGTTTAGGGTTTATTTGGGCTAGGTTCACTATTAGGATTATTAGATGACCCAACATGTTTTGTATAGGGTCATAAGTTTTTATCAGGGTCAAGGTTTGTCAACAACATAGATTGATTGGTTCTCACCTTCAGAAGACTTAGAGACAGAAGACCTCCAGAGAAAAGCAGTTTTCTAAGAGACAAAAAAGTCATTCGAAGATTAGCTGATCAGAGCTAGACTTTCGTCGATCTCAGATCGACGAACACAGATTTCTTCTCAGAGTTGAGTTCGACGAAAGCCTAGATGAGATCGACGAACTCCGATCTCAACTTAGTAGTTCAGCTTAATGAAAGACTATCTCTGTTCGACAAACTTGGAGCTCAGATTGGCAAGTTAATTTTCTAGGAAACGATCTTGGAGCACAGATCAACGAAGGAGATGTTTAAGTTCGATGAATTTGGATCTCAAGTCGACAAAAATTTGCTGATTCGACAAATTTCTCTCAGGTTCAGTTCGACTAATTCTTTGTTGATTTCAGTTCGACTAAGGCAGATGAATTTCAAATAATATTATAATATATCTTTAATACTCTGATAATTAATGCACACTATTCTTATGAATATAGTCATTGCATGATAGCATTAATTATGGTCTTCACAGAGTTATTACTTGGCTTATTTTATTAGGATAGTTGGGGATACTCATTAAAGCGAATTCTTGCCATTCAACTTCCAGAATTTCTGCAGTTAATCAAAGAAAAGAATTCAAAATTCAAAGGCTTAAATCTGCAAGGGATATATAAGGATTATTTTTCAAGATAGATGCAAGTTAGTTAACTGTGCCAAAAAGAATAATTTACAAAAAATTGAAAGAAGAATAGCTCTTATACAACTCAAGTTCTTCATCAATTTTTTGCTTCGGGGCTTTCAAGAGACAATCCATCAACATCTGTCTAAAATCTTCCTGAAGATCAACAAGAAATCTGAAGGCCTACACCCTGAGCAAAGCTTCCATTCTCTTGAACTATTCTACATCTCTGGGGGAGCTTTTACAATAACAATAATCCACTAGTCTTCTCAGAATATTGTGAAAGAGAAGACAATATAAAATTTCTTTTTACTTTACTGTAAAAGGTTTTTTAACTCCCTTCAAAAGTTATCCCTTTGGTTGTTAAGTCTCCTTATCAAAAGACTTAGTTTGGTTTTTGAGCACCTAGTTAAAAGCTCAATGTGTTGTTAGATCTTCCTTAAAAATAGGACTTGTGGTGACAGGGCACCTGAACAAAAACCTATTGTGGCAGGGCACCTAATAAAAAACCTGTAGTGGATTCCTACTAGGGTGGTAGAAGAGTGGATGTACCCAAGTTTTAGGGGAACCACTAAAATTTTTTTTGTGTCGTCTAGTTGCTCTATTTATTATTTTCTGTGCTGTGATTTTCTGTGTTTTATTTCTGCATATTTACATATAGATATCACTTATTTTAATCCGCTATAAAAATTAATCAAAAGATTTTTAATACTCTATTCACCCACCCCCCTCTATAGTTAGTGTGATATATCCCTTCACTTTCAATTGGTATTAGAGGGTGAGGTTATTTGGTTTCACAGTCAAACACCTGAACCAAAAGATCTTTGATATATCCCATTTACTCTAGTGTCTTTTTATATCATGCCACAAAATAAGGAGTACTCAAGCACCAGACCTCTAGTGTGCAATCTTAACAAGTTTTCACTTTTGAAGGCAAGGATTCGGCTTTATATGAATTCGATTGATGAAGACATTTATAATTCTATCTTGATAGATCCCCCACTTCCAATGACATCTACATAAGATACAAATGAAGTTCCACCACCTGAGTGGACTGATGCTAAGAAGAAAGCTAAGGTTGGTATGCCAAGGCCAAGAATATTCTAGCCCAAACTATGTCTAATGACATAATACAGAAAGTGGCTGAATGAACATCAGCAAAAGCCATTTGGGATTCCCCAAACCAAATGGTAGCCTAATCTACTGATGAAAGGAAAGATAGGAGATCCCTTCTCATTTCACAATATGAGAATTTCAAGGTTGAAGAGTCAGATGACTCAGAAGATTCTATCTCTAAAAGGAGAAAACACAAGAAGAAGTCTCCAGAAAAGGCTACACCAAAACCAAACCCTATTGTTGACACTCCCTAACTACATTTTGCACAACATTATGCAAACTCCAGATACTCCTCACTGGATGAGGTATTCAAAGAATGAAATGAAAGCAAGGAAGAAGAGTAAGAGATACTCTCCTCCACCACAATTTAGGAGAGGTCCTCCTTCTCCTCCTCCTCCTGCACCTAGATCAGCAGGCATCATTTCTCAAGTACAAAATTCTACTACTTCCTATCAATCCAGATCATCTTACAATAGCAGCAGACAATAGCACAACTCTCAAAGCAGCAGTTAACAGTAAACATCTAAAAGAAAGCAGTAAGACCAAGCTAGTCCAGAAAGGCCAGTGTCTCCAATATGTGATCTAGAAATGGATCCTAATTTTAGAATGGCTAGATTCACGGAAAATATAGCTGTTTCACATATCAGAAAATCTAGGGAAGAAGGCAAAGATACTTCTCAGTATTCAACTATGTCTTCTTACAAAAAGAAAGAACTGGATAAATATTAGGTATATAAACTTTTTAATGCTGATACTTATATGACTTTACCTCTTGAAGTAGTTGTGCCAAGAGCTGCTTCTGTGAATGTTCTTGGAGCAGAAAACATGAAGTTGACTATAAGAGAAGCAGCTGATCCCAAGAGAGAAATAATCTTCACTAAACAATCTTCTGAAACTTCATAGGATGCTATAAAGAAAGTTTGATAGATTTTCCATTTCTTCTTTTTGAACTTAATTATTATTTGCTGTAAATATTTCACAAGGCACCTTGCTTATATATCTGTTGAAACATTATAATTCTGCCAAATGTTATTTATGCTTTGTGATTTTTCTTTTTTTGTTGTTCATAGTGACCTCACCCAAATAGGGGGACATTGTTGGAACCCCACCTATGTTTAGGGTTGATTTGGGCTAGGTTAACTATTAGGATTATTAGATGACCCAACATGTATAGTCTAGGGTCATACGTTTTTTAAGGGTCAAGGTCAGTTAATAACCTAGAGACAGAAGACCTCCAAAGAAAAGTAGTTTTCTAAGAGAAAAAAAATCGTTCGAAGATTAGCTGATCAGAGCTCGACTATCGTCGATCTCAGATCGGCGAACTCATATTTCTTATCTGAGTTGAGTTAGACGAAAGCCTAGCTAAGATCGACGAACTCCGATCTCACCTCAGTAGTTCAGATTGATGAAAGACTATCTCTATTCGACAAATTTGGAACACAGATTGGAAAGTTAATTTTTTGGTCAACGCTCTTGGAGCTCTGCTCGACAAAGGAGAGGTTTCAGTTCAACGAATTTGGATCTCATGTTAACGAAAATTTGCTTAGTTCAACTAATTTCTCACAGGTTCAGTTCAACTAATTCTCTATTATTTTCAATTCGACTAAGGTAGATGAATTTCAAATTATATTATAATATGTCTGTAATGCTCTAATAATTAATGCACAATATTCTTATGAATATAACTGTTCCATTAAAGCTTTAATTATGGTCTTCACAGAGTTATATCTTGGCTTATTTTATTGGGACTGTTGGAGAAACTCATTAAAGACAAATTCTAGCCATTCAACTCCCAGAATTTCTGCAGTCAATCAAGGAAAGGAATTCAAAATTCAAAGGCTGAAATCTGCAAGGATATATAAGGATTATTTTTCAAGATAGCTGCAAGTTAGTTAGCTGTGACAAAAAGAATAATTTACAAAAAACTGAAAGAAGGATAGCTCTCATACAACTCAAGTTCTTCATAAGTTTTTGCATTAGGGCTTTAAAAAGACAATCCATCAACATCTGTCTAAAAGTTTTCTGAAGATCAACAAGCAATCTGAAGGCCTACACCCTGAGCAAAGCTTCCATTCTCCTAAACTATTCTACATCTCAGGGGGAGCTTTGACAACAACGACAATACACTTGTCTTCTTAGAACATTGGGAAAGAGAAGACAATATCAAATTTATTTTTTTACTTTACTATAAAAGTGTTTTTAACTCCCTTCAAAAGTTATCCCTTTGGTTGTTAAGTATCCTGATAAAAAGACATTGTTTGTTTTTGAGCACCTGGTCAAAAGCTCAACGGGTTGTTAGATCTCCCTTGTAAATAGATCTTGTGGTGACAGGGAACCTGAGAATAAACCTATGGTGGAAGGGCACCTGATCAAAAACCTATAGTGGATTTCTATCAGGGTGGTAGAAGAGTGGATGTACCCAAGTTTTAGGGGAACCACTATTAAATCTTTATATTGTATGGTTGCTCTATTTATTATTTTCTGTGCTTTGATTTTCTGTGTTTTATTTCTGCCTATTTACATATTGATATCACTTTTTTTAATTCGCTAAAAAAATTAATCAAAAGATTTTTAATTCTTTATTCACCCACCCTCTAGAGTTAGTGCGATCTATCCCTTCACTTTGACTCGGTATGGGATAAAGGGGATAGTTGGTAATTAATCGGGGGAGTATGAATGAGTTCACCAATGGAAGTTAGCTGTTAGAGCCTTGTTGACTAGGGGAAAGCTTGTGGTCGAGATCGACGATGGATCGTCTTTCTCTTGGAGAAAGTGTAAATACACTTAGGGTTAGATCAAGTGTAAGATCAGTAGATTCGGGACATGGGTAGATACCAATAATAATAAGTACCTATCGAAAGGGAGCTTTGGTCTTTAGACCAATTTAGTTCCTAGTTCCCTTGAGAGCCCTTCACAGGGAATGCCCTGGGGAGCCCAAGGTAAACCCTAAACTGTAATGCTAAACTGTTAGTGCAAGATTAATTCCATGTACTTCACTTTCACTGACCTCAATATCACGAGAGGCTAGTTTTGTTTAGACTCACGATCAGTAGGCTCAACGGTGATAGGTATGGACTGGTTAATCCAGGGAGTCAGCGGCTCAGAAGGTTGTTGTGACGGACGGGTTAGTCCGGGGAGCCGATCGTTTAGAGATTAATATTTATCTTAATTGCATTTGCATAAAAGTGGCGGGTCTTTAGTTCACTCTGGTCATCAGACCGATAGAGAAATGATGACTCTGGAGGGTGTAGTGGATAAGACTGACTTGCTAGTGTGTGAGGAGATGCTTACTTAGTGGCCCTATACTTGACCACAAAATACTAGCGGTTTTGTCAGCATTAGTACATGGTGATTCTTGCATGTCATTCAAAGCCGTATGTCAGGGCTAGGCCTGCTAGTGTTGTTACCCGCCTACGAGTGGGGTTGCTTAACCCACTGTCTCCGTTTCCCACTACGGAGGCTCCTAGGAGTGAAGCTAGCTTCCAAAACTGTGGAACTAATGGTCTGTGCGCTTAGAGTCATGTGTGCGTGTTGCACTTGTATAAACATAATATTAAACCAGCATAACATATCCTATCATGTCATCATTTCATTTAAACCCCTACCCCTATCGTATAAATTGATATGATACATTATATACGATATGCCTTGTAAAATGACCCCTTGAATTATGAGTTTGTATGGGTATTCTTATAAGTTAAGGTTACTTATTATATAGGTTACTTTACTTTACTCTATCTGTGGTAAAAAGTACCCATAGTTCTTTACTTATACTTTTATTACTTATAGTGTAGCATGTGCTTACTGCTTTTTACTTTACCTTGTTTACTTTACTACTACCTTGTTATAGTTCCTTTGTACATACTCCTGCTAAGGTAGTTGTCACCAGCTCTTGTTCATTCTCCACCTTAAATATCATTCCTTTCCTCCTCCCTGCACGGTGCCTAGGAGTCGCGGGGGTGAGGAGAGAATGATAGTGGCTTAGTCTTTTGACTAACGGTCGGTGGACCATAATATTTTAGGAATTTGAGTTGATGCACCAGTCATATGAGGATTGCAGGACTTGAGGAGCAATTGCTGCGCACTACCGCTACTACTCTGTGATATGTTGAGGAAGTTTTTTAGTTTGCTTCCGCTAGATGTGTGAGTTATGTGAGAGAGATCTTTGGTAATATACATGTACCGGGATTAAGCCAATTTTTCTACTCTCATTCATACTTTGTACTCATTGTGGACTATTGCTCTTATATTTATTGATAGTGAGTTGTGATCTATGAACTTGTATTACACCTTAATTCTTTGTTGTTGGCCTACTGTGATGTGATCGTTTTAGCCGACAGGATCGGCGCTGTGCGGTTGGGTCTAACTTGGTAGTTGGAGTCACAGTAAGGCGTTGGTTCTGGGTGTAATACCCGGTGGTTATGGAATAAAAGGGGTCTTACAAACTAGTATCAAAGGGAACCATGATCATAAAGAAGTAAGTCCACAACATTAGGTCACCCCACACAAGCATTCGTTTGGTGATAAACTAATAAGCGGAAGATGTGGTGTGCATATGTGTAAAGATCATAATATATAGTCCTTAAATCAATGAGTTAGGTCAACCCAACTACGAAACATTACTTATCAAGACGATTCTTAGTGTATCCTGGTCAAAATTGACCCTATCTATAAATAAAGTTAAGGTACAAGGATACCCGAAGCGACTAGAGGAAGAGTCTAACACGAGAGCAGAAACTTGAGTCTTAAACTCGGATGTCCCTACTTTACTTATCATGTGGTACTATCACCTATTACCCAAACTAATAAAACCACCTCATGGAGAATTGATGCCTACAATCAATTAGCGGAATAGTAGGGGACTCATAGACTCAACCCTCGTAGCCATGACACGATTAGGATGAGACAACCATCATATCAAATACTATGGGTCATATAAGAATTAAAGATCAGAAGAGATCCATTTTGGATTGGGTCACATTTTGACCCTGAGTGGATTGTTGTAAATGGTAACCTAGAGAGTTTAAAGTATAGAGTATATCAACAAGTTTAAGGATGGAACCCCAATTCTAAGGATTGTGTGAATATCTAGCCAGAATATAACATTATGATATCGAAGATACTTAGTCCAAGATAGGTAGGGGCTTATATTATGTTTATTAGGGGTTTATCTTTTATTTATTGGGCAAATTAGTTATTCACTTGGGTTCCCTTAGACCTAATTTAAAAAATGTTATGTCACAAACATAGTGATGTTGAAGTTGATCTTATTCGACGTTACTCGGGCAAAGTTACCAGGACAATGGTTAAACATGGTTGATCGGACAAATACTTGACGTTAGTTAAACCATTGTAAATTTTGGATTGAAATTAGGTCCTACAAGTTAGAATTATATTTGGAATTTTTTGTGATTCAGGGCATTCAAAAGTGATTAACTTGTAACTTGTCTTATCACTCCCTTTTGTAGTAGAATAATTTTTTCTACAATAATATTCATTATAACTCAGGAGCTAGTTGATGAATAATCAGATATCTTAGACAAGGACCTATCGTATTTAAAGTATAATGTTTAAGTTTACTATGATTGGAATGACTTAATCATATCTTACTTTGATCGTGCAAAAGTACCAAGCCCTTTATATATTAAATGTTGGGAATTGATGAATTAAAAATGAGGATTTATTAACCACTGCTATCCACCCTTACCTGACTTGCCCAAGTCATTAGGTTGAAAACTTGCAGTTTGGGATGGGGTAATGTCATGGAAATAAGGAGAAGTAATTATGAGACTTAATTATTATAAGATATCATGTGAATTAGATGACGGGTAGTAAGATTCTGGATATATGGAAAGAAAAGATTAAATCGCTATATTGTAACATCGGAAGTATGATAACTTTAGGAATTTGTAAGAAATTAGCAGACAATATATTGAAGATGTATACCTTTGATATGACTATGAAGACTTGATTTTGATAGCATCAAGGACCGGAATATATTCGTTTTATGACATTATAGTCACAGTTTGCAAGATTAATGACTATAAAAAATGGATTTTGGAGTATCAAGTGTAATTACGGCGAAATGGCACAAAAATTAATGGGTATTAATGATAATCTCAAAAGATTCACGAGTACACCCTCTTAAATTTTGAGGATGATGGGTCATTTGACGAAGTGATCATTCTCGTTAATTCATAGATTGGAAAACTCGTAAAGTTAAGTTGATTGATTACTCGGGCGTACTCGAAGAAATACAAACCTGATCGTGTAGAGGAAGTTTAAAGAGTCATTGTATACACTCACAAACAAGAACTGAAATTACCAGAAGAATATTTTGTTTACTAGAACATGTATCCCCTCGGAATAAAGAAAGATGCCATGGAGAGAGAGAAATAATAAAGAGAGAGAGAGAGAGAGAGGAGTTATGGAGGGATATAATGGGCCACCACATTCATCTCCCCATTGCCTAAATTCATTTCCCCTGACCCTTAGGAAGAGATTCCCATCAGTTTCTCTACAGCCACCATAAATGGATGAGCCCAACCACCATGGCCAACCACCCCTTCACCTCCCCTCCCATGGAAAATACAAATCCCCCCTATACAACGACCATTCCCACTTTTTGCTAACCCATCACCTTTAAAACATTCTTGGCAGTCGAAATGAGGTATTGGATCAATTTTTTTGGTGGAGGATCGAGGAATCGAGCAAGCTTGTCGGAGAGGAGAAATGTTACGGCCAATCGCCGCCACCGCCGTCGTCAAACCCCAAACAAGGTCCACTTCTCTCCCTCTCACCTTTTGCCAATATCCTAGATCAATTAGGACAGAAATCAGGCTCAACTGTGTCCGATCCGGTGAGAATAAAATGGAGATTTTCCAAAAAATCATGGTGGCGGCTTTGCCGGAAACAAACCACTTACACAATAGGTGACAGGGGTTATATGCAATGAATATATTATGACATGCAAGTGGGTATGATACGATCATGCAAGTGCAACTCACCCACTTGACTCTGTGTACACAGACCTTTAGTTCCCCCTTCCTGGAGCCTCACCTACCAGGATACCTCCGTAGTGGCAGACGGAAGCTGTGGGTTGGGCCTTGGCAACCTCTAAACCGGTAAAGCACTACCGGTCAGACCTATCATACGCCTCAACGCTTGGTGCACGAAGCGGACTCCTGCATACTTTTGCTTGCTGGCGCACCGGACTTCTGTTGGTGAAGTGCTAACAAAACTTGCCGAGCCAACGTATTAGCGTCGGTGCATCGACCACTAAAACCGAGGGCCCATCACCTTATAACTTATTTACAGGGAATATTAATACGTTTCCCACCGATCCAAAGCCCACCGAGCCAACCTGCCCATCTCAAAAACCCCCAAGGCATCAGCCCTCATGAACCAACCTAGCATTCCGAGACATCAAAGCGAGTGAAAGTGAATTCCTAATTATGCTAGTTGCTCTTTATGGTTTATCAATCCTATAGTTTACGTTAACCCAGGACTGCCCCCGGTATACCCCGTGAAGGGTTCTCAAAGTGAACTAGGAACGATGATGGTAGCTGAAGCCCATCGTTCCCTTTCGCAGGTCACTTATTGTTATTGGTTGCTTACCTTACCCATTCCCATTTCATATTACGCTAGATCTATCCTAGGGTGATTTTGACCTTCCCACTCCACGGGATAAAACGATCTTTCGTCGGTCCCGAGCACCACCTACACTAGTCAACACCCCACCTTAATCAACCTATCTTCCAAAGGTGACCCCAATTACTTATCCAAACCATCAACTATAGAAATCCCAAACCTTAGGCCTACACACAAATCAACTATTTTCTGTCTTTTTTTTCTAATCGCAGACCATACTTAGCAATGCGATGCACATATTAGGTAGCACAACAAATAATCATCCAAATGTCTCAAGATAATTAATGGGGGTCTCTCCTGACCTGAAAAGTCTAAACCGAGTAATTTTCAATTTTCCTAATTAATCTGGCATTTATTTAATTTTCTTAAAATTCCAAGTGCTACCAATTTTAACATGAAGTATAAAATAGAGTCATGCATGATGCTTAGGAAAATCATGATAAATTCTAGGTTATCCCTAAACTGTAAATCCATAGTATGACAATTTTTCCAGAAATTTATGGACCATAAAATAATTTTGATAATATATCCTATTTTCCTTTGTTTATGAAGTAAGTGCAGTAAATATTCATCCAAAAATTTTGAATTAATTTTTCTTGGGCAACTACTATCATACCATAACCAATGACAAAATTTCATAATTTTTCAACTTATAATTAACTCTAAATAATTTAATGACCATAATAGCCCTTTTAAAATATTTGTGAATAAAGTACTGAAATAAATCAACTAAAATTTATAATAAAAATAATGGGCAACCATTTTAACCTAAAATTTTTTACTTCCAAAGTTTCATGGGATTTGTTTGAACATAGTGATCATAATAAATCAAATGTCACCTAGGGCTAAATCATTCCTAACAAAGGAAGTGCTAAAAATATTACTCTTAAAAATCCAATAAATTTACTAAGGTTTCTACCTAACCTAACCCATGCTACCTAAGTTTCACACTCTTCAAGGAAGTTATAGTGGCTTACTTTATACAAAAGTGATTCTACCCTAAAACTAGGGTTATGGTTTTGAGGGGGTCAAAGGCTTCCAAACTCACTAAAATTTTAAACATAGGGCTATGACTACCCAATGATCCCATCGAACAAGTGTCTAGTCATTCTAAGGTCATTTGACCCCATGTCCTTCAAACCCTAGAAATCTCCATAAAGGGGCCTACCCTAGGTCCCTAGGGCTACCCAACCCCAAACCACCCCAAATCCAATAGGAGGGTGTTACAAGCCATATAAAATCAGTGGCCCAAAAATAGGCCTCTATTGAGGTGATTGTACCACTTAAACTTTAAAAGAGCATTTGGACCAAATTACCCTTATTATAGCAAGACTAGGGTTTGCAAGCTTCCAATTCAAACCACCTTCAAATGTCATAAAATTTTAATCATAGGTTAATAATGACCCTATGCATCATCTACCAAAATTTGGATGAGTTTGGGGTTCATTTGACCCCTAAATTAATTTACCCTAGAGAAATTAAATTATGCACAAAACTATAGAAAAATTGTTCCCAAAAATTCCCATTTTTGGGCCTTATCTAGATAAGGTCTAGGGTGACTCCCTTCCAAAATTTCAGGTCATTTGGACAAAAGATGAGGTGTTGGCAATCATTTCATTTTCTTCCAAACCATATGTATAGACCACACTAAAACGAGTGCCCTGGTCCAACCAGGAACCCAAATTTGTTCAAACAAATTTTGCAGTAAACTAGAATTATCAGGCTACAATTTCTATGTTAACCATTTCCTCTGAAATTTCCTTTAAGTATTTTTAAAAATTAAAGACATTAAATACAAAAAGTGTGACAGAATGAAATAAAATGAAATATATAATCCTATAGTTTGAAATCAAACGCGGAACGAATCTTGGCGCGGATCCTGCGGCCTGGGCTCATCGTCTACCTTCAGCCAACGATCCCGAATGTGCGCACCTGGGCCAACTCAAGCCTCCATAGCCGACCATCCGGCCACCTCCCCGGCCAGCCACCGCCACAAACACCTTCGTTGAGGTGGTGGCTATCGACTGGCGGCGGCGCAGTCGCCGGAGTGGCGGATTCCGGCGGTTTTGCAAGGAAGTTTTTTGGCCCGAAAACATGAAAAATCAAGATTTGGTTCGGGCTCAATTGAGCCCGAACCTTGAACCTAAGCATTCAAATGATCTACCCATAAGACAAGGAGAGGAGGAGGACCTTTTCGGCGGCCTGAAGGCGCGACGATCGTCGGGAAACCATTTCCGATGGTGGCGCCGCTCGACTTCTTCAACAGTACAGTGAGAGGGCTCGAAATCTTCAGTAAAAGGTCGGGAAATGTTCCTCCTGGGCCACTGGTGGTGTTTAAAGGTTCAGTTGAGGAGGGGAGAGGCCAAAACTTCAATGGTCATTAATGCCATTGAAAACTTGGGCTCTGGTTTGGGGGAGGGGGCTAAATAAGCCCCTTAGTGGCCAGGAAATGGCTGGAAACTTCTCCCCTTCCCTAGGGGAGTTGAATCCAGCCATTAAGGGTGGCCTTTGGCCTCCCTTGGCCAGGTTTTACTTGCCCCTTCACTCTCTCTTTTTCTCTCTCTTCCATAACCATAGAAATGGAGCTTCTCTCTCTTTCCTAGTCACCAGGTTGACTTGGTAAACCTTGGGGTCTATTGGCAGCCCACACATACACATAATATTCATAATGAAGCTATATGAGGGGGCTTGAGCTTATGCTAGCTCATTTGGGCTAGGTTGACCCAAAGTAGGCTTGGTTTCACTTTTGTCCTTTTGACCTTTAGGGTTTCCCCAATTGGGTTCCTTGTGATCCATTAGTCTTCCCTAAGGCTTAGGTGGGGAGGGATAGGACCTACTGGGCACCTTGAGGGTCATATGGCCCTTGGTAAGGGCACTTTGACCACTTTTGGGCTAGAGTTGACTTGGGTCATCTTGGCCCCTAGGACTGAACCCGATGTGTCCTTGGTGACCCATTGTCACCACTTTAGGTCTAGAAAGGCCTGGGCAGGGTTGGTTGGGCACATTTGAGGCCAACTCCCTTAGTTAGGACACCTTGCCCAATTTTATCCTTCGGTGGTCCTAGGTCAAATTGGCCATTTTAGGGCGACTCTAATGGACCCTTAAGGCACAAGTGGACCCTCTAATAGGCTAGTGATGTTTTTTTTAAGGTCATAGAGTCCTGGTGAATTCCTATGGTCAATCCCTAGGTTTGGTGATGAGGTTGTGCCACTGGCAGACCAAAGTGATTCTCACCTTGGCCTTTGATTACCTGCCCCTTTTTAGCTTCCTAGGGTTTTGTCATGACCTAGTCATGACCCAAAACCATTCTTAGGGGTCTTGTTGGAAATGGGATGTTTCAAATCCCAATAAACAAAACAAAGATTTCGTCCCCGAAATCAAGGTTATGCCTACGGGGGCTCCTATCGAAGAAAAGAAGCTTGTAACATCCCATGAGAAGTGAAAGGTTACATTACGACGCCATGTTTGCTAAGTGTGGTTTAAATTGAAGTTAAAATCTATGAATAATTCGCCAATTGGCAAAGTCTAGACCCCAATAAACAAAAGGTAAGCCCCTACTCTTGAAACTCTAGTCCTACTAGTTTAAAATAAGAAGGTAAATCAAACATCCTTAGAGGTTGTGAGGTATACCTCACTTAACAGCTCTGGATTATTTTGTCGCATCAGGTCCTGCGGCTCCCAGGTATGCTCCTCCTGGCCATGGTTCCTCCACAGGACTTTGACTAATGAAACCTTCTTGCGACGCAAGATCCGTACTCCTCTATCATCGATCCTAACTGGCTCCAAGTGAACTTACCTGTCTGAAGCTACCGGCCCATCTATGGTCGAAATCTACTGCTCTGGGCATAGTAGAGCCCTCCTAAATGAAGAAATATGGAACACGTCGTGTAAGTCTGCCAATTACGGTGGCAACTCAAGCCTGTAAGCTAGGGGAGCGACTTGCTCCAGGATCCTGTAAGGGCCCATATACCTAGGGCTGAGCTTCTTCTTTCGACCACGCACCCGTGAAACTCCGTGCATGGGCCTGATCTTCAAGAAAACCTGGTCTCCCACCTGAAACTCTTCATGACGGTGTCAAGCATCGTATCACTTAGCCTGTCGGCTTTGCGCTTCCAGCATTCTATCCCATATTAGTCTCACCTGAGCCTCGATGTCTTATATAAAATCCGATCCCAACACCTTCAGATCCACATCCTGAATCCATGAAAGCGGAGTCCTGCATCTCCTTCTGTACAAGGATTCATAAGGAGCCATCCTTATGCTGGACTGGTAGCTGTTGTTATAGGAGAACTCGACTAGTAGTAAAAGCTTCTCCCAAGGTTTGTTTCGATCAAAAATACATAGCCTTAGGAGGTCCTACAATGTCCGATTGGTGCGTTTCGTCTGCCCATCCGTCTGGGGATGAAAAGCTGTGCTGAAGGTCAGTCGCGTACCTAAGTAAGTCTGCACGGATCTCCACTCCCTAGATTTGAAACGACCATCCTGATCCAACACGATCGTCCTTAGCACCCCGTGGTAACGAATGAGTTGCTCTACGAATCTCCGCACTAGTAACCCCACCGAGTCATCTTTTCTAATCAGAATGAATTTGGCCACCTTCGTCAGCCGATCGATGATGACCCAAATCGAATCGTTTCCCGTCCGTGATCGGGGGAGGCCATGAATGAAATCCATCGCGATATCCTCAAATTTCCACTCCGGCTCCGAAACTGGCTGTAGCAATCCTGCGGGGTTTCTGCACACCGCCTTCACCAGCTGGCATGCCTTGTAATGAGTCAAGAAGTATGTAATGTCCTTCTTCATCCCTGACCAAAACATCGTCTTCTTCAAGTCTGCCATCATCTTGGTAATCCTCGGGTGTATAGAATATCTGCTACAATGTACTTCCGCCATGATGTCCTCCCGAATCTAGCTTCCTGCGGGTATATAGACTCTGACTCTGAAATATAGCAATCCATCTCTCAGTGAATAATCTCCTGTCTAACCCTCCTCCAAGGCTTGGAATATCGGCTCTGCCCATGCATCTGTGTTCTATCCATCCCGGATGCGGTCCCAAATATCATCTATGGCAACCATCGATGCTAGATACTCCATATACAGCTCTGGATCATTTTCGGACACTAGGGATATCTGCATATCTCTGAAAGACCGGACTAGCTCCATGGACAGCAGTTGTGGTCCCTTCCCTGAGGTATCTACTCTCCGGCTCAGAGCATCTACCACCACGTTTTCCTTCTTGGGATGGTAGTGCATGGTGTACTGGTAATCCGACAGGAACTCCACCCCACGTCTCTGTCTGATGTTGAGTTCCTTTAATGTGTCCACGTATTTCAAATTCATGTGATCTGAGAAGAGGTCACAGTGAACCCCGTAGAGGTAGTGTCGCCAAATCTTCAGAGCAAAGATCACTGCACCCATCTTTAGATCACGCACCGGATATTTCTTCTTATGTATCTTCAGCTGTCGGGAGGCGTAGGCTATTACGTGCCCGTTCTGCATTAGAACGACACCCATCCCATGGTAGGAGGCGTCCGTGTACACCTGGAATCCCTCCCATCCCGACGGAAGAGAGAGAATGGGAGCTGAGGTAAGCCGACCTTTAAACTCCACAAAGGCCGCCTCGCACTGTGGCGTCCAAATGAAAGGTGATTCCTTCTTCGTCAGGAATGTAAGAGGGAGTGCAATCCGGGAGAATCCTTCGACAAACTTCCGATAATATCCGGCAAGTCCCAGGAAGCTCCGTACATCTGTGGCTGTCTTCAACGGTGGCCAATCCTAAACTACACGAATCTTGGCCGGGTCTACTGCCAACCCAGCAGCGCAGATAACATGACCTAAGAAGGCCACCTCCTTTAGCCAAAACATGCATTTACTGAACTTCGCATACAGCTGGGGCTCCCGTAGCCTCTTTAGATTCAAAATCAGGTGTCTTGTATGCTCCTCCTCCGTCCTTGAGTAGATGAGGATGTCATCAATAAATACGATGATGAATACATCCAAATACTCCTCGAATACCCTGTTCATGAGGCTTATAAATGCTGGCAACGCATTTGTGAGCCCGAAGGGCATCACTGTAAACTCAAACAGTCCGTACCTACTACTGAAGGCGGTCTTCAGAATGTTTTCCTCTCGAATCTGTAGCTGATAATAACCTGACCTCAAGTCAAGTTTCGAGAAGAAATGCGCTCCCTCCAGTTTGGCTACCCGTATGACAATGAAAGTGTCCCCATGCATCACGGTGATCCTCTTTGCTTGGCAATCAATCTGGGCCATGTTCTTGTGAAGCCATACCATGCCCAGGATAGAGTCATAGTTCGTCAACTTCAAAAGCGTCGCTGGAGCCTCAAACGCCTTTCCACCGATTTTTACCTCCATATTGCAGTGGTCCGAGGTTAGGAGTTCAGATCCATCGGGTAGTTGCACCCTCATCTCTGAGCCCGTGAATCACTCAATGCCTTCCAATCCTTCTACGAACGTCTCTGAAACGAAGGAGTGAGAAGCTCTGGTATCAATAAGCGTGCGGGCAGGCTTGCCGCTGATGAAGACTATACCTGGGGAAGTTAAATGTCTTAGGATTCTATAACGAGTTTTTCTTTACTATATATTCTATCTAGTGTAGTTCTACAAATTTGTCAACAGAGAAAGGGGAAATTCTTTTTAAACAATTAAACATCTTGGCGTACCTACTATGACCTGCTCTGGGTTCAGAGGCTGCGCAAGGTCCAAAGCATACACCTGCTCCCTTTCTTGTCTATGATTTCCCCCCTGGTATCCACGTCCTCGGCCACGACCTCGGCCTCCAAAATACTGCGCTGGCTGGGCAGTCGGTGGAGCTGGTGGGGGTGCCCCTCTCATAGGGCAATTTCTACGGATGTGCCCAACCTGATGGTAGTGGAAGCACTATGGCGAGGGATATGTCATTCCCCCGGGTCTTTGGCCCTCCCGTGTCTGAAGAGGTGGTGGAGCCACCACCACTGGCTCTCTTGTTTCCTGTCTTACCTCCTGACGAGGCTGGTCCTCGACCCTTCTCCCGTCCGTGATATAGGATCATCTCTGATCGTTCCTTGCTCCTCGAACCTGATCCTCCGCTGGTCGTTTACGGCCCCAAGTAGCTTGCCAATCAGCCTCTATCCTCTTGGCCATCTCTAACATCCGAGGTATTGGCCCGTCAGATACGAATAGTATGGACTCCCTCAAGTCCTCCCGCAGGCCCTTATAGAACCTCTTGATGTATCCTACCTCATCCAGCTGATAGGAGTCCGCAAACCGGGCTAAATGGTTGAACTCCCGATGGTACTCTACCACTGTCTTATTGCCCTGCTTCAGCTGCAGGAACCTTTCCTCCAGCTCATCCTTAGCCAACTCTAGAACAAAATGCTCCAGTAACTCGGCCCTAAACTCCTCCCAAGAAATCTCTACAATCTCCATATCCGCAAAAGTAATGTCGAGCGACGTCTTCCACCATCTCTTGTCGTGAGACTCCAAGCAGGAGACCACCAATGGAACTCTCTCCTTCTAGGGGCACCGTATCCCGGTCAACATCTCGTACATAATGTACAACCATTCTTCCGTCCGGACAGCTGACTCTGTCCCTAAGTAGGATGGGGGAGAGAGTCCTCGTAAGATGCTCAGCTAGTTGGCCCTTGGGTTTGGCTGCGGGACAGAAACCTGCTGAGCCCTGAAAGCCTCAAGAATTTCTGTCAAAGTCTGCCCCATCTTCGACTGCAGGAATGGAGTGGGGGCCGGGGGAGGTGGTGTAACATTCGGAGTCTGCTGGACTCTGCCCTGTGGTGTAGGCTGTGCTGGAGGTTGCATATCAAAAACCATCTGTAATCAATTGACTCAAGCCTAATTAGCAGTGGACAATTGCATGTGATTCTCCACATGGGCACACCATGCTTCCGCTGCTTAGTTTGTCCTAAAACTAAACCTGCGCGGGGGTGACCCAGGGATTTGTGGACTAGTACTTTTCCGATCGAGGTTGCTTTGATACCACTTGTAAGACCCAATTTTTTTTCTTTTTAAATCACCGGGGTCTTAGGCCCAGAATCGTCGTTTTGCAATAACACCTTCACGCCCTGAAGGGTCATCACCACGAAATGCCGATTCTGCCGGCCGATTTGATCACGGAAAAGCAACCAAAGTAGAGTAAACACAAGTGAGGTAAAAAATCCATAATGAAATCACATTAGAGTAATAATATCTCCACGAAGGGAGAGTCCACAAAATATAAATATACTGAAAATAAGGGCTTAAGCCCGATACATAGAATCCTCACTCTATAGTCACTCAAGAGGAAGCAAAATAAAACACTACTAAGGTCAGGGACTCATAGTCCACGCTGTTTTGACTCCTAAGCTAGACTGCCCTATCTCCAAACGGGCCGACCTTTGGGGCTGCTCCTCCATGCTGGGCTCCACGATCCCCTAAATGATGTGGTCTAAAAACCATTAGTCTATAAGGCTAAGTCATATCATCCCCCACCCCTTCTACCATGGCCCCTAGGCACCAAGCGGAGAGGAAGAAAGGGGAGGACTTGAAGGTGGAGAGTAATCAAGAAACAAATGACAGCGAACCTATACTAGCAATTTTATAGTACATGTGGCAGTAAAGTAAAGTATGAAAAGTAACCCTAACTTATGTGCAGAAACGCATAAGCCAAGGGATCTTCTGCAGGGCTCCTATCGTATAATGAGTCCCATACCAATTTATACGTTGGGGTGTCGGTTATTAACAGTAATATATATATGTAGAATTTGATCTTAATTTATAAACTTGCCCACGCAAACTTATAGACCAAGGGATCGTTTTGCAAGTTCTATTGTGTAAGCGTCCCATACCACTTACACAATAGGTGACAGGGGTAATATGCAATGAATATGTTATGACATGCAAGTGGGTATGATACGATCATACAAGTGCAACTCACCCACCCGACTTTGTGTACACAAACCTTTAGTTCCCCCTTCCTGGAGCCTCACCTCCCAGGATACCTCCGTAGGGGTAGACGGAAGTTGTGGGTTGGGCCTCGCCCACCTCTAATCTAGTAAAGCACTACCGGTCAGACCTATCGTACGCCTCAACACTTGGTGCACGAAGCGGACTCCTGCGTACTCTTGCCGGCTGGAGCACCAGACTTCTGTTGGCGAAGTGCTAAGCACACTTGCGGAGCCAACGTATTAGCGTCGGTGCATCGACCACTAACACTGAGGGCCCACCACCTTATAATTTATGCACATGCTATATTAATACGTTTCCCACCGAGCCAAAGCCCACCGGGCCAACCTGCCCATCTCCAAAACCCCCAGGGCATCAACCCTCATGAACCAACCTAGCAATCCGAGACATCAAGGCGAGTGAAAGTGAATTCCTAATTATGCTAGTTGCTCTTTATGGTTTATCACTCCTACAGTTTACGTTAACCAAGGACTGCCCCCGGTATACCCCGTGAAGGGTTCTCAAAGGGCACTAGGAACTATGATGGTAGCTGAAGACCATCGTTCCCTTTCGCAAGTCACTTATTATTATTGGTTGCCTTCCTTACCCATTCCCATTTCATATTACGCTAGATCTATCCTAGGGTGATTTTGACCTTCCCACTCCACGGGATAAAACGATCTTTCGTCGGTCCCGAGCACCACTTACACTTGTCAACACCCCACCTTGATCAACCTATCTTCCAAAGGTGACCCCAATTACTAATCCAAACCATCAGACTATAGAAATCCCAAACCATAGGCCTACACACCCACATCAACTATTTTCTGTCTTTTTTTTTCTAATCGTAGACCATACTTAGCAATGCGATGCACATATTAGGTAGCACAACAAATAATCATCCAAATGTCTCAAGATTATTAATGGTGGTCTCTCCTGACCTGAATAGTCTAAACCCAGTAATTTACAATTTTCCTAATTAATTTGGCATTTATTTAATTTTCTTAAAATTCCAAGTGCTACCAATTTGAACATGAAGTATACAATAGATTAATGCATGATGCTTAGGAAAATCATGATAAATTCTAGGCTATCCCAAAATTGTAAATCCAGAGAAAGACAATTTTTACAGAAATTTATGGACCTCAAAATAATTTTGATAATATATCCTATTTTCCTTTGTTAATGAAGTAAGTACAGTAAATAATCATCCAAAAATTGTGAATTAATTTTTCTTCGGCAACTACTATCATACCATCACCACTGACCAAATTTCATAATTTTTCAACTGATAATTAACTCTAAACAATTTAATGACCATAATAGCCCTTTTAAAAAATTTGTGAATAAAGTACTGAAATAAATCAACTAAAATTTATAATAAAAATCTTGGGCAACCATTTTGACCTAAAATTTCTACTTCCAGAGTTTCATGGGATTTGTTTGAACATTGTGATCTTAATAAATCAAATATCACCTAGAGCTAAATCATTCCTAACAAAGGAAGTGCTGAAAATATTACTCTTAAAAATCCAATAAATTTACTAAGGGTTCTATAGAGGGTCATGGCTACCCTATGATCCCTTCCAACAAGTGTGAAGTCATTCTAATGTCATTTGACCTCATGTCCTTCAAACCCTAGAAATTTCCAAAAAGGGGCCTACACTAGGTCCCTAGGGCTACCCAACCCCAAACCACCCCAAATCTAATAGGAGGGTGTTACAAGCCATATAAAATCAAGGCCCAAAAATAGGCCTCTGTTGAGGTGATTGGACCACTTAAACATTAAAAGAGCATTTGGACCAAATTACCCTTATTAAAGCAAGACTACGGTTTGCATGCTTCTAATTCAAACAACCTCCAAATGTCATAAAATTTTAACCAGAGGTTAATAATGACCCCATGCATCATCCACCAAAATTTGGATGAGTACGGAGTTCACTTGACCCCTAAATTAATTTACCATAGAGAAATTAAATTATGAACAAAACTATAGAGAAATTGTTTCCAAAAATTCCCATTTTTGGGCAGGGTCTAGATAAGGTCTAGGGTGACTCCCTTCCAATATTTCAGGTCATTTGGACCAAAGATGTTGTGTTGGCAGCCATTTCAATTTCTGCCCAACCATACGTATAGACCCCACCAAAATGAGTGCCCTGGTAAAACCAATCACCCAAATACGTTCAAACTAATTTTGTAGTAAACTAGACTTATCAGACTACAATTTATATGTTGACCATTTCCTCTGAAATTGTCTCTATGTATTTTTAAAAATTAAAGACATTAAATACAAAAGTGTGACATAATGAAATAAAATGAAATATATAATCCTATAGTTTGAAATCAAACGCGGCACGAATCTTGGCGCGGATCCTGCGGCTCTGGCTCATCGTCTACCTCCAGCCAACGATCCTAATTGTGCGTGCCTGGGCCAACTTCAAACCTCCACAGCTGACCATCTGACCACCTCCCTGGCCAGCCACCGCCACCAACACCTCCGTTGAGGTGGTGGCAATCAACTGGAGGCGGCGCAGCCGTAGGAGGAGCGGATTCCGGCGATTATGCAACGAAGTTTTTCGGCCCGAAACCATGAAAATCAAGATTTGGTTCGGGCTCAATTGAGCTCGAACCTTGAACCTAAGCATTCCTATGATCTACCAATGAGACAAGGAGAGGTGGAGGACCTTGTCGGCGGCCTGAAGGCGCGACGATCGTCGGGAAACCATTTCCGATGGTGGCACCGCTCGACTTCTGCAACAGTACAGTTGGAGGGCTCGAAATCTTCAGTAAAAGGTCGGGAAATGTTCGTCTTGGTCCACTGGTGGTGTTTAAAGGTTCAGTTGGAGAGGGTAGGGGCCAAAACTTCAATGGCCATTAATGCCATTGAAAGCTTGGGCTCAGGTTTGGGGGAGGGGGCTAAATCAGCCCCTTGGTGGTCAGGAAATGGCTGGAAACTTCTCCCCTTCCCCAGGGGAGTTGAATCCAGCCATTAAGGGTGGCCTTTGGCCTCCCTTGGTCGGGTTTGACTTGCCCCTTCACTCTCTCTTTTTCTCTCTCCTCCATAACCATAGAAATGGAGCTTCTCTCTCTCTCCTAGTCACCAGGTTGACTTGGTCAACCTTGGGCTATATTGGAAGCCCACACATACACATAATATTCCTAATGAAGCTATATGACGGGGCTTGAGCATATGCTAGCTCATTTGGGCTAGGTTGACCCAAAGTAGGCTTTGGTTGACTTTGGTCCTTTTGACCTTTAGAGTTGCCCCTAATGGGTCCATGGTGATTCATTATTCTTCCATAAGGCTTAAGTGGGGTGGGACAGGACCTACTGGGCACCTTGAGGGTCATATGACCCTTGGTAAGGGCACTTTGACCACTTTGGGGCTAGAGTTGACTTGGGTCATCTTGGCCCCTAGGACTGAACCCAATGTGTCCTTGGTGACCCATTGACACCACTTTAGGTCTAGGAAGGCCTGAGCAGGGTTGGTTGGGCACATTTGAGGCCAACTGCCCTTAGTTAGGACACCATGCCCAATTTAGGCCTTCGGTGGTCCTTGGTCAAATTGGCCATTTTAGGGCGATTCTAATGGACCCTTAAGGCACTAGTGGACCCTATAATAGGCTAGTGATGTTTTGGTGGGTTCATGGAGTCCTGGTGAAGCCCTAAGGTAAATCCCTAGGTTTGGTGATGAGGTTGTGTCATTGGCAGACCAAAGTGATTCTCACCTTGGCCTTTAATTACCTGCTCTTTTTAAGCTTCCTAGGGTTTTGTCATGACCTAGTCATGACCCAAAACCATTCTTAGGGGTCTAGTTTGAAATTGGATGTTACATGTACTGATAAGGAGATAACAAAACTACCTCATGACGGTGAGGAAAACACAGTAACCACAACAGTCCTCAAGAAACCACCAAACCTAGCCTCTCAACCGACTACTACCCTGAACCCTAGACATTCAAAGAAAGAATACCTCAGCAAGAAAATACAAGTGGCAAAGGAAGAGATAAGATAATAAATAAGTGAAAACAGAGGGGGGGGGGTTTACCAAACACAATTATAAGAAGGCCGACAACCTCATCTAATAAGAAATAAAATAGCGGTGAAGGATTAACTTACCGACTCCAAGAGTAGGAAAATTTGCACCAAGTGCGATAAAGATCTAAGATTCGAAGACATGAATATAAGTGAGTTCATAAATAAATAGCAAAATCATCATAAAATGAACATATACACTGGGGAAAAAAAGACACCTATTGGGGAGAACCCTCCGCTAGCACACCAATAGTTACAACCCTACCAGGGTAAAAAAAAAAGGTTATCTTATGCCTTTACACACCCAAAATCGGGAAAACGACACATGTGGGGGGAGAACCCTGCTTTAGCACACCCACAGTCACAAACCCACTAGGGTCAAAAGATTATAGTCAACCATGATCATAACAAAAACACCCACAATACTGATAAAATTATAACCCAAAACAAAGGTTACTTCAAAGAAATACGGGAGAAAAACCCCAAAATCACACTAATACCCAACTCTCCCATGAAAAATGCGACGCAAATACACAAAAATATACCCTAAGGCCCGAACTCGACAAATCGGGCAAATTTGGCAAAAATCCCAAGTCAAACGGTATGCACTAGACTTCCACAATAACTACTATACTTACTACTAAACACGTGTTTTATGTGGTCAAAATAATGCGACGATCAAAAAGACATGACGGACAAACGACACGTCGAACAAACGACACTTACTAATTTCTTCGACAAATTAAGACCTTCTAACACCCTACAATCAGAGGTATGTGCAAGGGAAGGAAAGCAAGCGAAACCACCACTTGCCTCGATTTTTCCGCAATCGTCCTCCGAATCACTGCATGTCGCAGATCGGTCCAAACAAAGGCACAAGAAGGCGAAATCTACGAACATTTGGCCAAAATGAACATTTCGACCAAAAGGCCTAATGTTAAAAAGTTCACGAAACGGACAAATCTATCTGTGTACGCATAGCTCTAGTCGAGAGCTTTTTGGATCTATGCTCCGACGAGAATTTCGTGCACCGGAGCTCCGGTGGTGGCTGTTGGAAGGCTCCCGAAATGGGTATGCATCGATCTGGTTCAGCCAAGTGAACAGGGGAAAAAAAGAACTTCGGACTGCTGTCTAACACTAGGGAGGAGATGATAAACTTTATAAATAAAGACATATATAATAATATTAGGAATAATAATACTAAAAATACTTATAACCAATATATAATAATATTATGAATGATAAACTTATTAGCATTTAATAAAAAAGGGGGAGATGAATTCGTCAGGTAGAGGGGTGGGAACAGGCGTTCGTCAGAATTCGATGGGGGCAAACTCAACTGTTTAATGGCCAATATAATATATTAATAATATTTATAATAATAACCATATTAGACTCAATAATAATATAAATATTATATTATTATGAAGGGCCTAACGCACGTTGATTTAAACGAAATTCGCCCCCAAGGTTAAAGTCGGTGCTATGAATCCAATGGCGAAGTCAAAACCAAAACCCGACGAGCCGTACTCGAGATATAAATTTTTAAAGTTTACGGCGAACATTAAATATACAAAACTTTGGAAATTCGACGAGGCTCCAATAACGCTTGGATCGAGACGAAACTTGACGAGCAACTTCAAAATTAATTAATTTTATTTTGTACCGTGAAATTTTACAATGTCGATGAGAATTCAACTAATAGCGACGCACCATCAACTCCGCGTTAACGTAACGCCCTTACGGTATTATGACGTCACCAAGAGAATTAGATAATTTACGGAAAAATTAATGCGGCGTTACAGTCACCCCTCCAAAAAAGAATTTTCTCCACGAAACTTTACGCACAAAAACTTCTATAATAGAAGAAAAATATCCAATAGTATCAAATACATACCAAACAAACTAGTAGAATAGATAAGGATGAGTCTCCCTAATAGCTTACTCCAACTCCCAAGTCACGCTCTCCACATCTTTGTTCCACCACAAAAGTTCAAGCATAGGCATTGTCTTCCTTCGCAATACCAGATCTTGAGTATCCAAAACGCGAACAGGCACATCCACATAAGAAAGGTTAGCTCCAACTAGGGCAAAGAATCAAGAAGTTGCGGGCAAATCCAATCTATAAATTGACACACCAATTCGCTCTACAACTTTAAAAGTCCCACTACCTCAGGTCCAACTTATGGTTCTTACCAAACCACTTAACACTAGACATCGGGGAAACCATAAGAAACACCATGTCCCCAACAGCAAAATCAAAATCGGTCCTACTCCAATTTGCATTCTTCTCATTGCACTCTTGAGCTATCTGAAGCTTCTCTCGAACAAGATTTATATAAAAATCCATCTCTTCTAACACTTCAGGACCCAACAACTATCTCTCAACAACCTCGGCCCAAAATAAGGAAGTTCTGCAATGCCTCCCGTACAGAGCCTTAAACGGGGCCATCTGTAAACTTTCTTGAGAACTGTTATTATATGCAAACTCCATCAATCTCAAACGCTCGTCCCCTGCTCCTCCGTGGTCTAAAATATAACATCAAATCATATTTTCCACGTTCTGATTTACTCACTCCATTTGACTATTAGTCTGCGGATGATAAGGTGTGGAATACCGTAGATCATTACTCAATCCATCCTATAAACTCTTCCAAAAGCGAGACGTAAACCTGCAGTCTTGATCTGATACAATACTAACAGGAACTCCATGTAGCCTGATAACCTCATCTAAGTATAACTAGGCTATCTTTTTCATGGAGTTATCAATCCTAAAAGGCAGAAGTGATTACATTTCGTAAATCTATCCACTATAACCCAAACGAAATCATGCTCTCGGAGAGATCTCAGCAAACTAGTATTAAAATCAATGGAAATACTCTCCCACTTCCAAATTGGAATATCTAAGGGCATTAACTTGCCACAAGGCCTTCCATGATCAGCCTTAACTCACTTGGACGTGAAACATTCAGATAAAATTTAGCGATATCATCTTTCATTCCATACCACCAGGCAATCTTCTTCAGATCATGATACATCTTAGTAGAACTAGGGTGGTAGGCAACACTTGAACTATGAGCCTCATTGCACAACTTAACTCGAATATTCTTTACAAAGGGGATACAAAATTTGTCGTAGTACTTCAAAGTACCGGTGTCATAAATCGAAAAGTCTGGCAACTCCTCTTTCTCAGTTCTATTATAAAGGTGCAACAAATAAGGATCTTCCTTTTGTTGTTGCCTTGTAAGAGAAATCCATGATGGCTCTGCTACCACCAAACTACTAGTTGAGTCACAACCACCAACCAAATTACTCAACAGGAGAAATTCCTCAACTGGAGAATCCACAGAAAGATTAAAGGTTGTAGTTGTCTTCCTACTCAAGGCATCGGCTACAACATCCGCTTTGCCCGGAAGGTATTGGATCTCAACATCATAATCTGCAACATACTCTAACCATCTCCGCTGGCGCAAGTTCAATTCCTTCTGAGTGAAAACCTACTTTAAACTCTTATGATCTGTATAAATCTTACACAATACGCCATATAATAGGTGTCTCCACAGCTTCAGGTCATAAATCACTGCTGCGAACTCTAAATAAGGGTACGAAAATTCCTTTTGTGAATGTTTAACTGTCTCGACACATACGTTATTACTTTGCACTCTTGAATCAACATGCAACCAAGTCCCACATGTGATGCGTCCACATAAACAGCATACTCTATCCCTTCGGTAGGCAAGGTCAATACTGGAGCAGTGCACAATATCCTATTCAATTCCAGAAAAGCTTCCTCACACTTATCGCTCCACACAATAGTTGTGTTCTTCTGTGTCATTTTAGTCAATGACGCAGACAACGTAGAGAAACCCTCTATAAACCTTCTATAATATCCAGCCATCGATACAAAGCTCCTTATATCCTTGGGAGTGACAGGCCTAATCCAATCCATTGCAGTTGCTATCTTATCTGGGTCAACAGAAATCCCGTCCTTATTAACCACATGAACTAAGAAAGAAACCAGAGGTAACCAAAACTCACACTTGCTCAGCTTAACAAATAACTTATGATACCTCAAAGCAGACAAAACTAACTCCAAGTCCTAGGCTTGCTCCACAACACTGCGAGAATATATCAGAACATCGTCTATAAAAACGACCACAAAACGGTCAAGAAAATACCTAAACACTTTGTTCATCATATCCATAAAGACAGGCGGTGCATTCTTCAAACCAAAAGACATCACCAAGAACTCAAAATGTCCGTGTCGGGAATGAAAAGCGGTCCGTGGAATATCCGTCTCACGAATCCTACACTTCTGGTAGCCTGAACAAAGGTTAATCTTCGAAAACACAGAACTGCCACACAATTGATCAAACAAATAATAAATTCTCTGTAGGGGATAACTATTCTTGACAGTTACATTGTTAAATTCTCTATAATCAATGCACAACCTCATTGATCCATCATTTTTCTTTACAAACAAAACGGGAGAACCCCAAGGCGATGAACTAGGACTAATAAAACCATTATAAAACAACTCATCCAAATGGGTACGCAACTTCTCCAGCTCACGTAGGGACATACAATACGATGCCTTAGTAATAGGACGGGTACCCGCCTCCAGATCTATAACAAACTACATATCTCTCTCAGGCGGAAGACCAGGAAGATTAGCTAGAAAAACATCCGGAAACTCACACACAACCGAAATCTCCTCTAATCGTAGCAAGCTAACCAATGTTTCCAAAATTGAAACCAAACAAGCAAAACATCTAGAATCTAAAAGCTTCTGAGCGCATATAGTAGAAATAGTAAGGTTAAGTCCAAGCGCTTAACCTTGCACTAGATAACAACATCATATCTGGACAACCATCCCATGCCCAAGATCACATCGAAATCTTCTAGGTCAACACCTTCAAATCAACAATACCTAAAAAATCGCCTAACAGAATCAGACAACTCGGAATACCTTGGTCTGATGCAACTAAATCACTGGAGGGAAACTTGCCACTAAACACGTCTCAAACCAGATCGAGGGTCAAACGGTGATGCTCTACAAAATCCCTAGCCACGAACGAGCGAGTAACGCTAGACTCGAAAAGAACATGCACCCAACGGTTCTTTACCTTAAACTTTCCTATTAAAAAAAGCATATATGCAACTAAGGGAACGAACATCGAAACTATAACTACAATCTAAAATATAAAACTAGATCAGGATCTAACCTGAGATAACTTGAGTAGACGTCTGCGCTTTATTCAAATGCTTCACATTCAGCTTGCCCTTTCCCTTATCCAATTGCTACTGCGGTGGCAAGGCCTGAAGTGGAATTGGCTGTAGTGTGGGCTGAAACTGTTGGGAATTTGTCTTAAAATGTTCTTCCTATCCACACTGATTGCAGACTCTTTTCCATACCCAATAGTGGGCAACATCGTGCCCCTTCTATTTGCACGAAGAACAAACCAATTCTCCTTTGGGAACACTCTGGATCGCATGCACCGGCTCCTTCTTTTGAGCTCCTATCCTTTTGAAACACTTATATGGTTAATGGCCTGATCGGCCACAGAAACTGCATACCTCTTTGCTTCTCTTGTTTAACGCAGAACCAAATTCCTTAGAATTCCTACCCTCATCTGATTTCCTCTTATCTTTTCTCATTTGTTGATCTCTGTACTTAGCATTATCAATCTCCTCGACATTCAAGGAAGCATCCATAGCTTCAGCAAAGCTTTCAGATCCATACGCAGAAGCCAACTGTTGGATGTCACTCCTCAGACTACCAAAAAAATGTTTAACTCTATTAACTTCCGAGGTTATAAAGTTAGGGGCAAAACCGCTTAGTTTGCTAAATTCACTCTCGTACTCACTAACAGTGAGTTACCTTTGCTTCAAATGCAGGAAAGAATTTATTAGACGGTCTCTCTCGACCGATAGCAGAAACTTCTTCAATAGCAACTCCTTGAAAGATCCCCAGGAACATCCATTCTTCAAATTCTCCTTTTCTCTCAAACACCAACTCTTTGCCAAAACCTTGAGCTGATACGCAATGACCATCACTCTGTAGTCGTAAGAAACTCCTGAGTATGAAATCATTTCCTCGATCGCTATAAGCCAATTTTCCAAAGCCATGTAATCCACTCTACCATCATGAAAGTCTTTAATTCAAGGATAGCTAAATCACCTAGAGGGGGGGGGGGGGGGTGAATAGGTTATTGAAATTTCTTAAGACTTTTTGCTTATTTTCTTACTAAGTGATCTAGATCTTTCATTAGTCCCTGCAAAATAAAGAAGAACAAACAACACAACAAAGCACACAGATATTTATATTGGTTCCCCAATTGGGTACATCCACTTTCCCTTCGACCTATCAAACTATCTTGTTGGACTAGGCACTTCTCCAAAACTTGCTGCAAAGAGCTTACACCTCAGATCCCTCAGGTCTCAAAGTCTCTTCTAAGACTTACATCTCAGCCACAAGGGCCTTCAACTCAGTGGTAAGTAGACCACCTATCTCAGGCTGTTAAGCCCTATACTCAGGCTAGGAGGATAGCCCAACCTAATCTACAAGGGATCCTACCTCAGAGCTCTATAGTGTTGGTACACTCAATGACCCTCAAGTCACCTACCTCATCCTTATCTCTAAGGCCTACATCTTAGGCTTCTCAGCCCTGTAACTTTAGGCACAAGGCCCTACTCTTAAAGTGTTGTAGCACTCCTATAGCTCAATACCCAATAGGTACCTACCTCAGTGCCCTTCCAGGCACCTACCTTAGTGATACACTTGTCACCTATATTAGGACAAAAGGCCCTACACTCAGATCCACACTTGGATCCTACCTATGAGAGCATCACTCTCCTACCTTAGGAAATTAAGCCCTATACCTCAGATCAACACTTGGATCCTACCTTAGAGAACAACACTCTCCTACCTCAGGCAATTAAGCCTTATAGCTCAGATCAACACATGTATCCTACAGGATGGATGTGGGTTGGTCTGATGATTGGCCACAAGTGAAATTTCACTATGCTAATCTACATGGACTGAGATACACTCAGCTCTTCCTTGACTCCAGGAAATATTTTTCCTAAGTCTTCTTATCTAGACTAAGTAAATACTTAGACATATCTTTCTCTTCTCAGCACCAGGGATTTTTTCAAGCTAGAACTAGAGAAGTAACTGCAGTAGATTTTGCTGCAACTTGAGCTGGGAGAATCCCAACCCAAGTCCTTTCTTCACAGAAATAAGGATGAAGATCTCTTTTGCCTATGATGGAAGTAACTTGTAGATCAGCTTCTCTGCACCTTTCTGAACTGAGACAACTTCTCAGCCCTATCTTATTCTTCACAGCTCCCCAAGAGAATGTTCTTTAGGTTTGTTGGCCTAGCCTGTGAAGCACCTATAGCAAGGGTCGGCCCAAGCAGCTACCTTTTTCTCAGAGAGTTTTTCTGAGGTAACTTGGTAGTGCAGATGAAGATCACACCAGATATTGATGAATCCGATATTTATAGGGTTTTTCGGACTCATCTGGACTTGTTTTTCTCACTCGTGCACCACATTTTAGCCAGTAATCGGTTATATTTGCTTTGTTCGGTCTATGACAACTTTGTACACTGTTTTGGACCATGGGTATGCAATTGCGCATTCTGTCGGGGGTAAGCTCTTGGTTCTACCCATGGCTCTTTCTAGATATTGTTGATTGCATTCTGTTGCTGGGAGCTTTTGCTCCAGTTTGGTTTTATAGCTAAGCAGGTAGTCGGGACGTCCCAGATTCCATTTCAATGTCCTGTGTAAAACTCACGGTCGTGCGAATTTATTCACGCACGGTTTGAGATTAATCGTGCATTATACACAGCAATTCTGGTGACGTATGTGGTTATTCATGCGTTTTGTTCTGCACGGTTTCGTCCAAACCGTGCGAGAATGAAACGCATGGTTTTCCTATAGCTTTATTATTTGTACCAATCTGTGGTTAATCGTGTGATTTATTCAGGCACGGGTGGCAGCGCCCGTTCGCAAGTAAAATGCCTGGTTGCACCTGCTTACTTGAATTCCATCTTTTTGTTATTACCCATGTGATTTCCTTCATGCACAGGTGGAAACGTCCGTGCGCAAGTAAAACGCACGGTCAATGCTTCTCCTTCTGCAGGATTATTCTGAAAGTTAATATTGCACGGTGTGCGCACGGTCGTGCGCCAAACCATGTGTGCCATTATTTTTTATTTTTCGATTTAAGACGCAGATTTTATCTTCCCGAAGAACCAGTGCGATCTAGCCCGCCATTTCCTCTCTTCTGAGTGGGAAAACATCCATCCAACCGCTATTTTATCTCTTCTCCTTGGAGATTTTATCCAGCCACCATTCTTCCTCCAAGAGCTCGCAATACCATCATCTCTCGCCACCATTATCTTATCCAAACTCCAAGCTCCGTTTAAAGCTCTTAGGGAGCTGCATCCGTAGAGTTCTCAAGATAGATTTAGCTCAGCGACTTTTCGCAAAGAAGATAGGTTATTTGAAGGAGGTGACAACCCTTCTGGACCCCGGACGTCATTCATACACCGAGCTCGGACAAGGCCTGACAACCCTTGACTCCGACCTTAAATCTCAGAAAGCCTTCGTGCATTTGGTTGTTTCTCTTCTCCTTCACTTATAGTATTTTTCTACTGCTTGTGGTTGTTTGATTATTTCTTAATAATGTTGTTTAGTTTAAGTATTTCAGCATGTATATGTGTTTTTATATCTTAGTACTTTATTGTGTTGATGAGCTACAGTTTTTCTTATTCTTGTTGAGATAGTGTCGTTCTAGCGATTGCTAGAAGCATGTGTGGCGAAGAGATGATTGCGACCTCATTCGCTCATCAACCTTTCATATTACTCTCTTGAGTAATCCACCAAAGTGACGCGGTGACGGCGACCCGCAATAGGTTTATTAGTGTTAAACTTAGGAAACTCCAAACCAAAACCCCCTTTATTTACGTTAACATTTGCAATCACTTTTTCAAAAGCGAAATCACACTCCCTACTTGCACTCCTCGAGAGATCGATATACGGGGATTCAACTCCTCAACTTTTTTACTTGACTACGATCGGTACACTTGCCGACGCATCAAGTTTTTGGCGCCTTTGCCGGGGAGTGCAACTGTTGCGTGTATTTTTCTTTTGAAAAAGATTGTAAGTGTTTTTTGTATTTTTGAAAGGATTTTTTGTGTTGAATGACAGATCCCAACTCCAATTATAGGGTTGAAGATCTTGTGTTTGAGCTTGAAACCGCACGTGCAGCCGAGCTCGCCAGCATGCTGCTGCTACTGAATAAAGGATGTAGGATTTTGTCCAAGGAAGAAATGGCCATAGTAAACGGGTTGTTGAGGGACAAGAGCTTGTCCAACCATGCATTAGGATAATACGTCATTTCACAACCCCTACTGCGGGAAGTGTTTACTCAGGCTTCAGACCAGCCATCGAAAAAAACCACTTCAAGATTAAACCCGCCATCTAGAATATGATCAAAAATAATACTCAGTTCTCGGGCTTGCTGAGTGAGGATCCGCAGCTCCATATGGCCTAGTTCTCAGAAATTTGTGACACATTACAACATGCCGGTATTTCTGATGACCTAGTAAAGCTGAGGCTATTCCTGATTTTGCTGAGGGATAAGGCCAAAACCTAGCTCCATACTATTATTCTAGGGACCGCTACTATATGGAAGGCCCTGTCCTCTTAGTTCTCGGCTAAGTTCCACTCGGTGGATAAGATTGTGAATGCCCATAGGGATATTACAAACTTTCGGCAGCTGGACCAAGAAACATTGTTTGAGGCGTGGGAGAGATTCGATGACCTGTAGCGTCGATGCCCCCAGCACGGCTATGAGCCGTGGAATTTAGTTGAAATATTCTATTTAGCTATTGAGCCTAATTTCAGGGCTATGATCGACGCAACAGCTTCAGGCATAATAATGAACCTGTCTCCTAGCGAGCCATTGAGGCTACTTTGCGATACTACCTCCCATAGCACATACTTGACTGCCAGAAGAAATACCCTAGAGGGGCGAGGAATTTGTTTGAAGTGAATGTTGTGGTGCAACAAGCTGAGGCGAGCCATCATACTTTGGATGGAAGGACGATGATGACCAGATCGTCCCCTCCTACAGTTCAGTTTATGGACATTTCGTGCCATGGTTATGGTAACCCCAACCATCATGCTTATGAGTGCACTGTTGGATAGACCTTTGCTGAGTCGTCGTGTATAACTTCATACGAGAGCATAAATTTTATCAAGAATCAAAACCACACTACTCCTTGTAATAATGCGTATAACCCCAACGCGAGAAATCATCCTAATTTCTCTTGGAATCAAAATGCTGCCGGTCAAAGGTGGCAGGGAGGCCATCATCAATTTATGCTCAAGCCTCTAGTAGCCATCCGCGACTGCCGCATATGGGTTATAATCCGAATGTGCAAGGGACTCGTAAGAGTGCATTGGAGGAAATATTGGAGAAGTTTGTTCAGATGACCCAATCTAGTATAGCTACTCAAACCTCTTCCATGAGGAACTTGGAGACATAGTTGGGGAAACTTGCCCATGTGTTCTCCGAGCATACTCGCAGCACCCTCCCAAGTGATACAAAGAAAAATCCCAGTGAGCAAGGGAAGAGTGTAGGGGAGGTGGAGGTGTGCAATAAAAATGAAATGGCTCTTAAGTGTGAGATTAATGCGGTGGAGACGATAGATTTATGTGATTCTTGATCATCGTGCAACATTGTTACTTTGCAATGTTGAGAAACTGAATTTAAATATTGAATCGAATGTGAGATAGACGATTCCCATCTTAGGGGTCGGTAGTAGAGATCTATGGGGAGATTAAAGAGGTGGAAGTGATTTTAAATGGTTCTATTATAGTTACTGACTTCAAGGTGTTAGGACCCTTGAGAAATACAACGAAACCCATCTTAGGGGTCCCATTACTAAAAGCTAGTGAAGCTACATTGCAATTTAATGTGATCGGTTTCAACTTGGCTTCCAAGGTCGATTTGCCTTTACCACATTCACTTCCCCCTATAATTTCAAATGAACCTGGAGAACTTCTGAAATTGAATGTTTTGTTATCTAATGATTTATTTAGAGATACTGAGACAGGTGTTCTACTAAATGAGAAAGATAAGGTTAAGAAAGTGGTAGAACTGCTGATGTTAGCCGAAGGAGAGATGAAGACAGAATCGCTTGAAGTGAAAAAAGATTCGGATAAGAAGAAATGTAAGCTGAGCATGGCTATAGAGAGTGTGTAGAAGATAGACTTAAAAACTTCTATTGATCCAAACAAATTTTGTAAGACTGTTAAACATTTGACTTGGGCTGATCTTTCACCCGCCGCGGGTGAGGAAAGGATGCCCCAGATGAGAAAGATAGACATGCTGCTGAATTGGTTAGTACGGTTATACCACCCTGGCGATTCCCATTTGTGATCTGAAAAGAAAAGAACTGCTCATACGCAAGGCGCAGAATTTTGCCCGCCGGCGCGAGAAGGAAGAGGTTAGGGGCAGGGGAGATTCGTCTTCCCTAGGACCTAAAGCTTTCACCTCGCCCTCATCTCGCGTGACTTGGGGGATCTATCACAAGTCATCGTTCAGCTGAAGAGTGAAGGATATCCGGGGTCCCTTTCCTGCTTTTTCTTGTTTCATTTATTGCTTAATGTTGTGTGTAACTTTAGAATTTTTTGTTACGTTTTGAACTTATGCTCTGAACAATATTTATATAACTGCTAATATATGTATTTCGCCCACCTTAAGGACGGTAAAGAAAAAGGATTATAGGAGACAACCTAATTTCGCTGCTTTTAATTTGTTCAATTATGCAGCCGTGATTATATGTTTTTAGTATGCATAGTTGGAGGTTTTCTCTTGTGCAGGGGGAGTTCGTTTGAGCCATCGACTTTCTGCTGAAATTAACGTCAATCATTTTGTATGCTTATTTGCTGAGCATGGGGTTACATCTCCCCCAACTTTTATTTCTGTATTTTATTGCAAATCTTGGATAGATTGTTTAGTTTAAGTCTGGTGGGGGAGAGTTATGCGGGTTACCTATGCACATGCACTATTTGCACTTTCATACCAAAAGTATATTTTAATTTTCTATTTTTACAATATCATGTCTGCATTATGCACCTACACCCACATGATAATGATCTTAAGCACGCGCTCGGCTCAACTCAAATTTATTTCTTTTGTGTTAACTTTAAAATAGTGGTGCTAGTTTAGGATTTTAGGATAGAGTAGTTCAAAACTCGTGTAGTGCTCATAATCGAGTACTCATGGTGTGTAGAAATAATATAGATTTAATTTTTTTTATGCTCGTAGGTTTATACTTTTCTGCATTTGTAAATTTTGTTTGTACTACTCAAAAATATTGAATCTGGAGTAATCAAATGATAGTGTAGGAATGTGTGTCGTCGTCACTAGCCTCGTATTACTCGAGTCGAGAGGAAGGATCATATTTCTCGGTGGCTAAGAAATTTCCCCAAGCTACCCTCGAAGCATTGGTGCATGTTTAGTCTAGCGTGAGCGTGATGTAGGCCATCTTTTTTGCTCGATGAAGCCTTGTACCCGTCCTAACAAAAATCCTTGTTCGTGTATTTTGAGCCTACCCCTCCTATTAATTCAGCCCCACTTTGCGATCACCAGAGACTAAAAGCTTTTCCCAGTTGTACACCCCAATCTCGATGTATTATTATTTTAATTCTTCCATTGGTGTTGTTGCTGTGGTGTTGTTATGTAGTGAAGCTTTCTTGAAAATTTGGCTGAAAGTGTATTATATAAATCTGGAAAAAGAAAAGGAAAAAATATATGCTGATTGATATAAAATAAGAAAGTGAAAAAGAAGAGTCTATTTGTGTTATTGTTGTGGTGATAAGCGGTGCGCACACTCGTGTTGTCAAGTTCAAGTCTGGTGGTGTGGTGCACATGCATTTTTTGTTGGTGAGAGGATTTCATTTGTATGAGCTTATTTGGGTTGTGTGTAGCCATCATTTTTATCCTTTTGCATCCTTACCTACGTATATACCCAAGCCCCATTATTTTCCTAAAGTCCTACGTATTCACACTTGAGTCAAACTAGTGCTATGGAGAGAGTGTGAACGGGCAATTATATGGTCCCTGATAATGATGGATTTCTTTGGAGGTGATCCCATGCCCCAGTCTTTGGCAATGCTCAACTGAGTGGCCTGCCTACTTTCTTCCTACGCATGACCGAACGATTCTCCAGGATTCTATTTTTGAGTTGTTATAAAATTCATTTATGACTGTCGAAAGTTATAAACTCCGTAGTATAATTAAAAATTTTACCTATTATATTTTCTTTGCCCATGAAGTATTTAATTTCTCGCTTTACTTTTTTTGAAATTTCTAAGTCAGCTAGCTGTTTTCTAGTTGACGGAGAAATGATTTTCTCAGGACGAGCAAATGTTTAAGTCTGGTGGTGTGATGAGTCCGATATTTATTGGGTTTTTCAGACTCATCTGGGCTTGTTTTCTGACTCGTGCACCGCATTTCAGCCAGTAATCGATTATATTTGCTTCGTTCGGTCTATGACTACTTTATTCACTGTTTTGGCCCATGGGTGTGCAATTGCGCATTCTGTTGTGGGGGGGGGGGGGGGGGGGGGTAAGCAACTGGTGCTACCCGTGGCTCTTTCTTGATGTTGTTGATTTCATTCTGGTGCTGGGAGATTTTGCTCCAGTTTGGTTTTATTGCTATGCAGGTAGTCGGGATATCCTGGATTCCATTTCCAAGTCCTGTGTAAAATGCACGTCGTACGAATTTATTCACCCACGGTTTGAGATTATTCGTGCGTTATACACAGCAATTCTGGAGATGTCTGTGGTTACTAGTGCGTTTTGTTCCCACACGGTTTCGGCCAAACCGTGCGAGAAAGAAACGCACGGTTTTCATGTAGCTTTCTTGTTTGTACCAATTTATGGTTAATCATGCGATTTGTTCACGCACAGGCGGCAGCGCCCGTGCACGAGTAAAATGCACGGTTCCACCTATTTGTGTTGAATTACAGCTTTTGTTGTTACCCGTGCGATTTCCTTCACGCATGGGCGGAAACGTCTGTTCGTGAGTAAAATGCACGGGTCAACGCTTCTTCTTCCGCAGGCTTGTTCTGAAAGTTAAAATCGCACGGTGTGTGCACATTCATGCGCCAAATCGTACATAACCATTATTTTTGTTTTTTCTATTTAAGACGCAGATTTCATCTTCCTGAAGAACCAGTACAATCCAGCCCGCCATTTCGGCTCCTCTGAGCAAGAAAACTTCCCTCTAGTCGCTATTTTCTCTCTCCTCCTTGGAGAGTTAATCCAACCAAGATTCTTCCTCCAAGAGCTCGCAATAACATCATCTCCAGCCACTATTGTCTTCTCCAAACTCCAAGCTCAGTTTCAAGCTCTTAGGGTGCTGCATCCGTGGAGTTCTCAGGATAGATTTAGCCAGTGATTATTTGCGAGGAAGACGGGTTATTGGAAGGAGGTGACAACCCTTCTGGACCTCGGACGTCATCCATAGACCGAGCTCAAACAAGGCCTGACAACCCTTGACTCCGGCTGCCAATCTCGGAAAGCCTTCATCTGTTTGGTTGTTTCTCTTCCCATCACTTGTAGTATTTTTCTTCTGCTTGTGGTTGTTTGATTGTTCCTTAATAATGCTGTTTAGTTTAAGTATTTCAGCATATTTATGTGTTATTATATCTTAGTTCTTGATTATGTTGATGAACTTCAATTTTTCTTGTTCTTGTTTATATAGTGTCGTTCTAACGATTGCTAGAAGCATGCGTTGAAAAGAGGTGATTGCGACCCTCATTGGCTCATTCATCTTTCATTTTACTATCTTGAGTAATCCACCAAAGAGACGCAGTGATGGCTTTCACTTTCTATCTCGGGTAAGGCTTGGTATTGGCAGGAATATACCCGGCGGGTCGGTCAGATATAATTTTCTCAAGTTGTCCTACTTGATTCTCTAGACTTTTAATACTTCTAGATAGGGATCTTATAGTAGCGTCATTTGTGTTTATATGTTTAGAAAGTAACTCCTCCAAGCTTAGAGGTTTTAGATAATTTTGAAGAGGTGGAGGTGGTGCAGAAAAATCATTTTATGGCGGCAGGCGGATCGCGTTCGAAGGGTTACTCCACAAAAAATTAGGGTGGTTTCATAAAGCGGGATTGTAATTATTCGAAAAAGCAAAGCCTGACAAGGGAAAAATAACACAATAAAAATTATGAAAAGCGTTTCTCGTCATATTATTAACATAATCAAATTGTTCAGGGGAAGCAGTTGCAGATTCTCATACATGAGGGGCGTAGACAGCAGTCATCTCCATTATCTTCTTGCTTAAAATTTCCACTTGTAGAGCTAGCTGGGAGACATTGTCAAGTTAAAATATACCTGTAGATTTGTTTGCGCGGAACATAGGCACAATCTACTGATATGTGTTCATGGCCATGTCCACGAAAAGGTCACGAGGTGCTTTCGGGGTTATTTTTTTTAAGGTACCACCAGAAGCTGTGTTTATCATTTGGTTTGTGCTTTGATTTAGCCCATTGTAAAACGTTTGCACTTGAAACCAAACATGCAGCGCGTGATGGGGGAATCATCTTTAGAGTTCTCTTAATCTTTCCAAGGTTTCATACAAGGTTTCAGAATCTATTTGTCCAGAGGACGAAATATCATTCCTATGTTTTGCTGTTTTAGCTGGCGAAAAATACTTTGCCAGAAATTTTTAATTTAGTTGATTCCAGGTGGCGATGCTATTTTTTGGTATAGTATTCAGCCATTGCTTATCCTTGGTTCTTATGGAGAAAGGGAAGAGTCTTAGCCTAATAGCATTGATGGAGAAAAACCTGTAGGTGTTTTATGAAAGAGAGAAGATGAAGATTAAGATGAAGATTATGCTCTCCGAATCTATATTCAATAAAGGCAAGTGTACCTTATCGCTTATAATATAGGATATAATATCAAGGTCATATTAGAACCAAGGCGCGTCGATTACTTCTACTTCAAATAGATTTTTGTTATTTTATCAATTAGATACTTTGATTTGGTTTGCAAATAATAAAATGGTTATACGATTAAAGATGATGATTAAGCAATAATTTAAAAGTTTAGTACTTGATCTTGAATCACCTTGGAGTGAAAATGACCAAAAAAAGATAAATCCCTAAATCTTTTTAACGAAGATTCTTGGACGTGGAGGTTCCTAAAATATGAACGCACCTCTTTCAAGACTACGCCCAACTGAGTTTAGGTTGATCAACCATACTTTTGTTCTATAATTGAAACCCCAAAAACTCGCTTTATGTGGTGAACCCCTCTATTGGATTTGACTCCAATTCAGGAAATTTACATCGTTCTCTTTCAAGGATTGCATTCAACTCCCTTTACCCGTGAGTGATCAATTTATACACATGATCCTTTCGGCTACTAGAGTATAGAAATAGAAGGGAAAATCATATATCAATGATATGAACTCTCTAGAGATTAATCAAGGGTAAATCCTAAACATTTGTTAAAAGAGAAAGAGAAGATTAGGATTAAGAAAATGAGATCATTTCATTCCTCGGATCATCTCGATCAAGCACTAAACAAAGTTTAGTTACTCATAATAGTGTAGGAAATGAAAATCATGTTAAGAATATGCATAATAAGAAAGAGAGAGAGAGAGAGAGAAAGGGAATAACAAACTATTTTATTTAATTGAAATGAAGTTACAAAAAAGGACATAGAGACATTACAAAGAGAGTTTATAAAAAGATTATATGTGAGATAAAAGAGATTGCAAGAATATTAAAACATGAAAACATTAAGCTAAAATACTCTAAAAATAAACTCTCAACAGCTCTTTAGAAGTCTCAAATGGAGGAGAAATGATGTTGCTTTCCCCACTTCCTTCATGCCTATTTATAGGGCCAAAACCAAGGGGGTAGAATTGCAATTTAGCATGAGGATGAATCTTCCATGAAGTTTCCCTTGGTCTAAAACCACATGTTGATTTAAAAGTCAAAGACGGCTACTCCTTTTTACACTTGTCATGAAAAGAGTTAGGTAGCTTTCTCTCTTTCCAAGAAGCTTTCTTTAAAAATACACGCTGAATATATAGTCAAAGGTGTTTAGCCTCTTTCATACTTGTCATGAAAAGAATGATAAAAGTTAGGTAGCTTTCTCTCTTTCCAAGAAGCTTCCTTTAAGAACCCATGCTGAATATATAGTCAAAGGTGGCTAGCCTCTTTCATATTTGTCATGAAAAGCATGAAAAAATTTAGGCAGCTTTCCTCTTTCCAAGAAGCTTCATTTCAGAACACATGGTGAATATATAGTCAAAGGTGGCTAGCCTCTTTCATACGTAGGGGAAAATAACTCATCGGACCATTGTGGCTTCATTCACTTCTTGAATATGATTTAGTAACATAGTAGCATGATTACACTCGACATTTAATTTGGCACACCCTATCTGAAGGCGTGTTCTGTAGAATTGATAATGCAACTTGTCTCAAGATCCTACAAAATAGTAAAATAAGTGTGGTTAGGATAGAATTATAAAAAGATACGGTTTAACGGATAAAATTAACAATATATATATATATATTTATATTAGATTATTTAGATTTTTGTATTAATAACTTAGGTCAAATTATGCATCTTCATATTCCCCCAGACTTATTATTTTGCTTGTCCTTAAGCAAATACATACGAATTAGGAAAAATTAAAAAAACCAACCAAACAAATTGGCTATGCCAAACATGAGAATGATGCGAAATTAAGGTAAAGGAATTATGAAAAAAAAAACAAAACATTTTTACTTAGTCTTGCCATAAAATTTTATAATTTTTACTAGAATAAAAAAAATAAATCATCCCATGTTTTTAAGCAAAACTAAAAATTAAGTAATGTGATAAATTAAAAGGATATTGAGTTGCTACTAAAATCTAAGAGACATTTTATTGTCATATCAATCTAATTCAAAGATCAATACTACTACATAGAACTTACTCAATTTACTTTCTCGCTACCGTTCTAAATGTAAACCTTGGAAGCATGAATCAAAAGGAATTTCGTTAGGTGTAACTTTTTTGGTTTAGGTTTTAAGGGTGTGGAGTTCAGAAGATAAACATGAAGGGTAAAGCACACTTAAAACAAAAAGAAGAGCTTTGTAAAGAAATTTTTGCTAGAAAATAAAATTTTGAAACCCCAAGTAATTTTGCAATATAAAGTTGGGGTTAAAATGTCCAACATAATCTTTTTTTTGAATATATATATAAATATATATATCATATATTCTTCCTTCTTTTGAATAAATTTAGTTTTTCCCACTTTTTTTCCTCTTTTGTAGCAATTGAGATATAATACAAATCTCCACCATTTTCACAAATTATAATACACACAAGTGACATAAAGCTACAAAAGTTTTAAGTGTGCAACATGGGTAAGCTATATGGATCTGGCAAAAAATAAGTGTGGCTTATAAAAAGAAAATAGAAAAGGCACAACGTTGCTAGTAATGGTTATGAATTTAAGGTTAGGGATGCAAAAGCTCAAACTAATAAAAAAGTTTCCTAGATCATCTTCATGCTCTTAAGTCTACTTAAAGCAAGATATTAAAAATTCAAGAGATGCAAATTCTAGATAGAAAATAAAGATAATTTACTTTTCATGAAAAATAAAGAAAATAAGCGTCTTAGGTTAGTTCACATCTACTATACTTAACACTAATCAATCATTTCAAAGATTTTTAAAAGAGAAAACAAGGGATGGTAGATTTTATAAAGGTGAAAGCATACAAAAATTGGCAATGAAAAAGTACAAATATTTAAGAAAGTTTTTCAAAAATAACATGTTACCTTAATTAGGAACACCACATGAGTCAACATACTCATGAAACATAGACAATGACCTGAAGAACTGAAGAACTACGGCCGGGTTTTCATAAATGGAGAGGTTAATGGCAAGTTCCTAAGATCCTTGACTAAGGAAGGAGACAACAAGATTTGTGCTATCAAGAAGTTTGGGAGACTGGCTGACATTGACCCCCAGAACCTCTTCAGGAATCTTATGTCCTATGAGCTTCAAATAAACACCATAAAAGCTGAAGAAGAGGGCAACAAATCTTCATAAAAGGAGAAGTCTGTTGCACTCAACGCAGATAGCTCAAGAAAGGCTAAAGCTGCATTTCAAGCTCCCAATGAGGAAGAAAGTTAAGAAGAAGACTTAGAGCCAAGCCCTCGGGCTCAGAGTTATCTGATGGAGAGTTCTCTCTTCTCTCCAGACAGTTAAAGAAGTTTCTTAGTAAGAAGAAACAGATGAGAGGCAAAGACTCCTCTTACGAAGATCACGTCACGATGGTGATCATCAAAAGAAATGTCACACAAATGACAGGTATAAGTCCAAACATAACAAACATGTTTCTACTGACATTGTGTGCTACTGCTGTAATAAGCCAGGTCACGTGATCGCCGACTGCCCTCATAAGAAGAAGGAGGGTGGACGAAGAGAAGAGAACAAGTCCTCCCACAGAAAAAAGAAGGAGAAGTGCTTCATGACCAAGAAGTTGAAGACCTTCAGTGACACTGACTCATCTAAGTCAAGTGAGAAAGAAGAAGCCTACTTCGGGCTCATGGCTCACTTCGACAAAGAAGAAGCTGACTCCCAATTTCATGGGGAGGTGAACTCTTACACCATTCTTTTAGAGTATAATGCTCCAAATGATGTTCATGAGGACTGTTCCTATGATGATGAATCAGAACTCAATGCTCAGTATAAAGAGCTAATCAAGGCCTATGATCAGTGTAGAAAAGTTGTTAGAACTCAGGCCAAGGAGATCAAATCCCTTAAGGCTAAGGATATCACTCTAACGGAAGAAGTTGCAAGAATGAACTCACTCAGAGAGGAACTCCACTCCCTGGCAAATGATAATAATAGTTCACACGAGCTCCTTAACCAAAAGGAGAAAATCATCGAGAAGATGGAAGGACAGCTGGCCATTAAAAAGAAACTTATTGAAAGTTTCTCCAAGCCCAAGACCATCCTTCCATTTGTTGCTGAGTTCTCTGCACAGGCTAAAGGAGCTGGTTTAGGTCATGTGGCTTATCCTAGAAAATCTTCCAGGATAGACAAGGCTAAAAAGGAAAATAAGGTTGCTACAAACGCAACCGCTAAAGAGAAAGGAAAGGGGCCTATCAATCATACCACATTTTAGAAGGTTATTTTTCCTTCCAATGAATTTGATTTTGATATCTCCTATGGTCACTTGACAAGACCAAATCAGGTTGAACCTATCAAGGACTATACGGGGTGGACTCGTCCCCGAAACTTCTATATAAGTGTATTCAAGGCACCTTATGAAGAGATCACTCTACAAAGTTATGGTCCCTATGTTCATGGCCATAATAATAAGAAGGCACCAAAAGCCAAAACTGGTGTGCCTAAGGCTAAAGACATGGGGAGCTCCTATGTATACTGCAACCAGGAGGCCTCCACCTTAAGGATTGCTGGCCCTACTAGAACTCAGCTCCAAAAGATAAAGCATGAGTACAAAAGCAGGTACAACATATTTGACTGTTGGTGCTGCGGCAAATTGGTCATTTTTGCACAAATTATTGGTACAACCCTACCAATTTTGTAAACCCACGAGTTAGCCATGCGAGACTGACAACTCGCAAGGTTAATTTTCTTAGTGGTGTTCAGCTAACCAGAAACTAAGGACCCAAATACCTGGGTTCCTAAGGAAAAATGATCTATTTTTACAGGTATGTCCAAAGGCCAACAAAATGCCTATCTGGTATTTAAACAATGGATGCTCTCGATATATAACTGGGACAATAAGCCGACTTCAAAATTATACTACAGTCAAAGACAGTCCAAAGGTTATCTTTGGTGGGTCTGACCGGGGAATTACAAAAGGCTCCTATATGATTTCTAATGGTGTAGTCTCATTCACTGATGTGGCCTATGTGAAAGGATTAGAACATAAAATGATTAGCATAAGTTAGTTATGTGATAAAGGCTTCATTGTTGCTTTCTATAAGGATCAGTGCCTGATAAAATCGGCCTCTACTATGGATACGGTATTAACATGCACTAGGAGTAGAAGTATCTTTTGTCTTAATTTTCTATGTTTAGACACTTCTATACCAGTGTGTTTTGTTGCAAAAGATAGTGCATCTCTTTGTGACCAATGGCACCAGAGACTAGCATATACTAATTTCAAAACTATTAATATGTAATTTTCTCAAGACCTAGTATGTGACGTATCGATATTTAAGTACATTAAAAAGGGTCCATGTTACAAATGCTAAATGGTCAAGCGGACAAAAGCTACCTTTAAGGCCATTGCTGATAAAGATTCCTCAAGGTACTTGTATTTACTACACATGGACTTATTCGGTCAAATGAAAGTTCATAGCTTACACTACTAGAAAACTGACTTTTAGCCACGGCAGATTGCCGTGGCTAAAAGTCCAAAACCGTGGCTAAAGACTTTTAGCCACGGTCTGCCCACGAAAAATGGGCGTGGGCAATACGAGCGTGGCTAAAAGTCCAAACCGTGGCTAAAAGTCCAAAATCGTGGCTAATACTGGACTTTTAGCCACGGTTCATTGCCGTGGCTAATAGAGGACTTTTAGCCACGGTTTAATTGGCGTGGTTAAAAGGCCACTCATAACATAAAAAATTCAGGCCGCCGCCGCCGCCGCCGCCCGGCCGCCGCCGCCCGGCCGCCGCCGCCGCCCGGCCGCCGCCGCCGCCCGGCCGCCGCCGCCCGGCCGCCGCCGCCGCCCGGCCGCCGCCGCCGCCCGACCGCCGCCGCCGCCCGGCCGCCGCCGCCGCCCGGCCGCCGCCACCGCCATATTTATTTCAAAGGCTAATTGAAATAAATTCCTTATAAACCAAAAAATCTCATTTTGTTTTGACGGTGTGGGACTAAACGATGCCACGACTTTTTGCCACGGTTCAGGCAAACCGTGGCTAATACTAGACTTTTAGCCACGGTTCAGGCAAACCGTGGCTAAAAGTCCAATATTAGCCACGGAATAAAACCGTGGCTAATACTCACTATTAGCCACGATTTTTCCCCGTGGCAAAAGAAACCGTGGCTAAAAGCCATTTTTCTAGTAGTGTTAGGAGGTAAGGCATATGTGCTAGTAATTGTTGATGATCACTCCCATTTTACTTGGGTGTTCTTTTTGAAACAAAAGTCAAATACCTTTGATGTGTTCACGAATTTTGTCAGGCAAATTCAGAACGAATAAAACTATCCAGTGGTCAGAATCAGAAGTGAACATGGAACATAATTTCAATCTGGTGCCATGACAAAATTTTGTGGAAGTCTAGGTATCTTTCATGAGTTTTCCTCCACGCGTACTACATTACAAAATGGAGTTGCAGATAGAAGGAATAAAACACTCATTGAGGAATGTACTACAATGTTGACTGACTCCTCTCTACCAGAATACTTCTGGGCTGAGGTCGTCAATATAGCTTGTCACGTACAAAATATAGCGTTGATCGAAGAAAGCTATCTTAAGACTCCCTATGAGCTACTGAAAGGCAGGAGACCGACTGTGTCCTACATCAGAATCTTTGGCAGCAAATTCTATGCATTTAATAATTAGAAATATAATCATACAAAATTTGGAGAAAATTGTTTTGAAGGTATTTTTGTAGGTTATAGTAGCCATAGTAAGGCTTATAGAATTTTTAATAAGAAAACTCTGATGGTAGAAGAGTCGATTCACGTTATATTTGATGAGACGAGCATGCTACAAAGAAGCTCTTCCAGTGTTTTTCGTTGAAGATGCGGGTTCAAGGCCGAAAGATTTAAGCTTGTATGAGATAGTTGAAGAAAATGCTCAAAAGTTCGTCAAGATCTCTCCTCCAACCTCAATTGGAGAAGAAGATCCACTACAAGAAAAACATGATTTAGAAAGGGAAATTAGGAAGGCTTGATAATCCTTCCTAATTAGCATCAAATTTAGCAAGGAATATACTTTTTTATTTTAGCTACAAAAAAAGCAAGGGAATTACTTGTTGCTAAAATAGCAACAAATTTATTTGTTGCAAAATTTTCGTTGCTAAAATAGCAACAAATTTTTTTGTAACAAAACTTTTGTTGCAAAATAACAATGAATTTTTTTGTTGCAAAATATTTATAAAGATATAAAATTATTTTCTTTGAAATTTTTTATCTCTTTTAGACTTCATTTTGTTCGACAAGAGCAGACGAGCGAGTGAAAACGTCGCCGCTGTTCGGAGCTAGAAGGAGAGGCATGGATTCCAAACTGAGAGTTTTCGTTTCGTTCCTCTGGCGCGGCGAGAGCAGACGCTGCACGTTTATTTTCCCGCCGTGCGGTGGCTTCTGTTCCCGCACCGGCTTGAAAGCGCCTCCCCAAATGAAGCCTTAATTAAAAAAGAGAGAATTTTTAATTTTTTTATTCTTCCCTTATAAAATATTATATATATATATATATATTTATAAATTATTAATATACATATATAAATATATATAATAAAATAATCATATATTTGTATAAATTATATAAATATAAATATAAATATTTATATTTATATTTATATAAATATATATTTATTTATATAAATATATATATATATACACACACACACACACGTTTGTGTGTATATATAAATAATTATATATATACATATATTTAAATATCATATACATAATTATATATAAATATAAACATTTAAATCTATTTATATAAATAATATAAATTTTGAAATTATATAACCGTTTTTATGTGTGTATATATATAATTTAACGTATTTTTAGAGTACATTAGTTTGTTTGGTGAGTTGGTCAAGCATGAGTTATTGTATATGAGAGGTTTGGGGTTCGATTCTCAGCAAACACATTTTTTAAGAGTTTTTTTGTTGGTTTATATATAAATATTATTTTAATTCAATAAAATACAAACCATTAGCAAGAAATGTAGTTTTCCTTGCTAATTTAGGAAGGATATAATACCTTGCTAAAAAACCTAGCAAATTTGCAAGAAATAAATTCGTAGCTAAAATTAGCTTGGAGCATATTAGCTAGGTATTTTTTTCGTTCCTAAATTCCTTGCTAACTAAAATTAGCAACGAATTTTGCTAATTAGCAAGGAATTTTGCCCCTTCCTAATTAACATTTTTCTTATAGTGATCACCAAGATTAAAAAGTTATCCAAGTTGAAGAAGAAACTTTAGAAATAGAAGAACCTCCCGATGCAAGGACCCTAGAGCTCAGACACTTGAGGGGTCACCCGATTGATCAAATCATAGGAGATCCTCATGATGGTGTAAGAACACAAAGAGGTACTACTAATGAAAATATGCATTTGAGTTTTCTCTCGCAGGTTGAACCAAAGAAATTTGAAGAAGCAAATGAAGACGCATCTTGGATAGTTATAATGAAAGAAGAACTCAATCAGTTCAAGCGCTGCCATGTCTGGAAGCTTGTACCAAGACCCAAAGGTAGAAATATAATTGGAACAAAGTGGGTCTATTGGAACAAAATGGATGAAGATGGAACCATCATCAAAAACAAAGGCAGACTTATTGCCAAGGGATACAGACGGGAAGAAGTGATTGATTTTGATCAGACCTATGCTTTAGTGTAAAGGCTCAAATCCATTAGGTTGTTCCTCTCATATGCTGCTCTCATGGGCTTCATTGTCTATCAAATGGATGTTAAGTTAGCCTTCCCCAATGGTAAAATAAAGGAAGAAGTATATGTGGAACAACCCCAGGTTATGTTGATCCTAACCCTCCTTATAATGTTTATTTATTGTTTAAAGCTTCATATAGTTTAAAAAAAGCTCCACGAGCTTGGAATGAAATGCTGTCTAACTTTCTTCTTGAGAATAAGTTCATTAAAAGAAAGATAAATTATCCATTATTTCTTAGGGAAGTAAAAGGCAAGATTTTTCAAGTGCAAATCTATGTCGACGATATTATCTTTGGATCTACTGATGACAACCTTTGCAAGAAGTTTTCCAAACTTATGCAAGGGAAGTTTAAAATGAGCAATATGTGTGAGCTGAAGTATTTCTTAGGACATCAGGTGAAGCAATCTAAAGATGGAATTTTCCTCTCTACGATTAAGTTCACCAAGGAGTTGCTAAAGAAATTCGGAATGGAGAATGCAACCTCTATGAGGACTCCAATGGGTTATGTTATGTCTCTGTACAAGGATATGAAAGGGAAAACCTTAGATGAATCCAAGTATAGAAGCATAATTGGATCCTTGCTCTATCATACTACTAGCAGGCCTGACATAATGTATTCAACATGTGTGTGTGCTTGATACCAGGTGACCTCTAAGGAAACTCACTACACAGTTGCAAAGCAAATTTTTAGATACCTTAAGGGAACACCAAATCTTGTCATATGGTACCCAAGAAGTAAATATAACAAGCTAAGTGGATTTTCAGATGCAGACTTTGTAGGAAGCAAAGAAAATAAAAAGAGCACTTTCGGGACTTGCCAATTCCTAGGAAGAAGGCTCATATCAGGGAGTAGCAAGAAACATAATTATGTTGTAATCTCAACCGCCAACGCAGAATATATTTCTGAAGTCAGCTGTTGTGCACAACTTCTCTAGATAAATAATCTACTTGAAGACTACAACTTGAAGTTCGGAGACATTACGATGTTTTGTTACTCCTCTAGTGCTATAACCATTGTCAATAATCCAGTTTCTCACAGTTGGATGAAGCATATCAAATTTATATATCATTTCATTCGAGAGCATGTGGAGAATGGGGACATCAACCTCAAGTATGTTCCAACAGATAGGCAAGTTGTAGATATTTTCATGGAGCCGCTAAACAAGGCCAAGTTCTCCTTCTTCAGGACATAACTTGGTTTGTTTAACAAGGGGTCCAAAAAAGTTCACACTTGAAGTTAAGAGAAGATTATGCAATCAGGTACTCAGGATATTCCAAGAGAATTCTACTCAGCAGGCCTTCAGGTACGCTTTTCTCGAAATGGATTTCTCGAAAAGTTTACTAGATTTCTCGAAAAGCTTACTGGATTTCTCGAAAACTTGAAGTGGTTTCTCAAGAACTGCTTGATTTCTTAGAAAACATCTTATACCTCTCGAGAAATATTAAAATATTTCTCTATAAAATTATTCTTCTCGAGAAATCTGCTGACTCAATCTTTTGAGAATAATTCCAACAGTCGTTCTTCAGGTACGCTTTTCATAATTCTTAAAAATTTTCAATTTTATATAAATAGATAAGTCCATAGAATATCCAAATCCACATTTTCGAAAAGTTTTCCCGATAAAATCCCTTGAGTTCCACCGAAGGTCTCCGCCGTTCTTCTCACAAACTCAGTCATTTCTTCTCGGAAAAGTCAGATATCTCCCATCTTCTTCAATCGATGGTTCCTACTGCAAAAAATTGTGTCAGCAGTGAGTTTGTTTGCTCAGGTATTGAAGAAATTTCCAATGATTTCCGAAATATCATTCTACTACTTGAAATCGCCTGCCTTTCCTTCATTCCCGAGCATCCGTGCAAAGTTTTGCTTCCAGAAGTTGAAGAGTTCTTCAAAAATGCTAAGCTAAAGAGGAGTATGAAACTGTTGAAAAGTTCTGTCAGAGATTTCCACATAAAAATAAAGCATCCCTCTTTAATATAATTTTTGAGATTGACCTCCATTGATTAAGAAGACTACTTGGAATAACCCAATTATTCCAGGGCTCTGTCATTCTGTGGTCTCTCCCAATCCACTACATCCATTCGCAGATAGCATATGAATGATGAAAGCAAGCTATTGGCAGATATACTTGAAAAAGTACTCCTCTGCAAAACAGGTTCACTTGGATACATATCCTCTGATTTCTTCTACATGATGACAACTGTGATATGTCGCATGAAATTCCAATGGGGACACATGTTATTTGACAAGATTAAGGAAAGCATGAATGCACCTAACTTTGCAAGAATCATTTCTCTTTATCTGAATTAAGTGCACCCTGATATTTTTGACATGTCCAAAGGTGTATCCATTCACCACCTGAAGAGAGTCACCCTCTCCTCCTTCAATAGATGGGAAATAAAAATTCTAAGGCAAGGCCAAATTCCAGTAGTTCCATGGATTATATTTCATGAGGATAGGACCCCATCTCCCCTTCTTACTTATATAGTTGGCACATCTGTTGGAGCTATTGAGGGGGAGCCTGCTCCTTCAGTTCATGAAGAACATCAACAAGCTGAGGTACGTACCAGACAGAGAAATTCAGTCAGATGTTCCTACAGATAAGGTTACAGAGCAAGTTCTTACTAATGATGTGCTAGTGGTAAAGGAAAATCAAGCTCAGTCTGATAATGAGAAGAGCATCTCTGTCCATGATGGTGGCTCAGGTTTGGATATTGACTCTTCTTCTGATCAAGAAAATCTTCATGATGACCAAGTGGATGCTGAAGAGATTCCAAAAGATTCTCAATCTCAGGAACAAGTTGAGGGGGAGAATGAAGTTATGCTCTTTGATGGGGAAGAAGTTATCCAAGAACTTGCATAACCTTCTCTCAAAAATCAAGAATTCTCTCTACCAATTATTCTTGGTGAGGAAGGGGATGTAAAGACATCTGCCCAAATAGGCAAAAACTTAGTTGTAATTGAAGAAATACCAATCTAGACAGCTCCAACACTACCTCCTCCTCCTCCTCCTCCAGCTGAAGTAATTCCTGAGGATACCCTTATGGGTAAGATTGAGTCTATGTTGACAAACCAAAGGGAGTACTTTGACAAATCTCTCAAAGAAGTAACTGAAAGAGTTACTGCTCTTGAGAAAGAGATGAGCAGAGGATTTGTTGAAATTAAGAGTAACACAAATGAATTCAAAAGACTGCTAAATATTGGTAGCAAGTCTTTAAACCACACTATCAATAGTGTTGGTGAATTCATTAATCAAGCAGTCACTGTGGCCAACAATCAGATACAATTGCTAAAGAAAACTAAATAGCAAAACATCAAAACTTGTGAAGAAGTTGGGAAATTTAAGGAAGATGCCATACATACTCTAACTGTAGAAGTCAGAAAGGGGGAAGATTAGGTGAAAGAAAATCTATACCGCAAAGTTCAAGAAATGAAAAATCAGTGCGGTAATCAGCTGAAAGAGATCAATACAAGTGTAGGTAAGCAGATTAAGGGTGTAAACATCTATACATATGAGAATATTGTGTGGATGCATAATCAAATCTTTCTAGACTATCAAGCTAATCCAAATGCGGCTCCATCTCCTCATCTTGATCCAAATGTCTGTAAGCCTACATTTTCTTCTAGACCTGAACAGTATGAAGTTCCTCCTGAAAATTATTCTCAAGTCTGGACTTCTGATCAACTAGAGATTCCTCAAGACCTACCTCCTGAAATGCTAGTGACTAAGAAAAGGAAGTATAGTGATGGTACTTCTGCTAGCTGATCTATCCCCAGTCAAGGAGCTGCTTAAAGGAAAGAACAGGAATTTGCTAATGTTTGGAGCCCAACCTCTAAGTCTCGAATTCTAGACACTCTGAAGCTAGTTGTGGTATTTAATGAAAATAAGGATGATCATTACAGTCACAAGGAGTGGGAGCTATATGAGAAGTCTTTGGTAAAAAGAAGGATTCATGATCGTGAATAGGACCGTAATAATCCTAATGCTCCCCCTCAGCCTCCAAAGTACTATCCCAAGACCTTCAACTATCAGAAAAGGCAACAAGAGAAGAAGGAACGACAGTACCAACAAAAATACAAACAATCTTAGATTATTAGTATTATGGAATTTTATGGACATACATATTTCTATGGACAAATTCTATAAATATATAAAATTTTAATTTTTATGATCCAACATTCTCTTTACTGTCATTTCATATATTGTTTTATTTGTTTGTTAATCCTTTGATTATCTTGATATAATTCAACTTAGTGTAGAGGGTACTGACTTCTACAAATAAGGGGAGATTGTTGGGTATTGTATCCACAATAACCTAGATTTGTGTCAAGTCACCCTTGAACTAAGTTGAATTAATTATGTATTTGATGTTATTCTTTAGTTGAGTGCTTGCAGGTCATTATTGCTAAGTGTAGAGCAATGTCAGTTTACAATGAGTCACTAAACACAGGACCATGCAATGTAATCCAACATTTTGTGATCCTTGTTGTTGACAAATATGTAACCTCTCTATTGGGATGCACTTTATTTTCAAGTACTAAAGTTATGGAAGAAAGGAATGGTTGCTGGTTTTCAACAAAGAAGAAAAGAAAATTTTTCAGAAAATTTTTTGAAGTCCTTTTCTCAAGAAAGAAATTATATTTCTCGAGAAGTCTTAGTATATTTCTCGAGAAAGAAAAGTTGTTCTCGATAAACCTTAAGACTTCTCTAAAAATTCTCAAAAACTATCTTTAAGTCTTTTTCTTGAGAAATCCCTGAAGATTTCTCGAGAAATCAAGTTAGTTTTCGATAAAGAAAAGTAGTTCTCGAGAGGTCAAAAGTGTTTCTCGAGAAGCCAATTATATTTCTCAAAACATTAAATTCTTTCTCGAGAAATAAGTTCCTCAGTTCAAAGATCTTGCGCCAAATATTTTCTCGAGGAGTTACGTACAGTTCTCGAGAAGCTAAGTTTATTCCTCGAGAAATAAAATCATTTCTCGAGAAATCAAATTCTTCTCGAGTAATAGTGTTGCAGAAAAATTCTTTTTAAACAGACTGATGGGATTTCGATTTAACCTTAGTCTCTCATGGGATCCACGTGGATAATTCCTCAATGATTTCATACCATTAGACGAGGTTCTATAAATAGTCCTTTCAAAATCACCAACCCTAAGAAGAAAGAACAAAATTCGGAATCACATCGCAATTTCTAAATCGGAAGAAGCCCGTCTTCATTGCTCTTCTTTGTCACTCCTCTCTCGATCCAGCGATTCAAAGGTGAAAAGATTTGACATATCCTAGATTCAAAGATTCTTTAACATCTACTTGATCGTGTCGAATCCTAAATTTTTAAGATCAAGTTTTCTCTCAGGATTTCTTCCTCATCTTCTTCACAGAGATTTATAGTTTTCAAGAAGGAAGAACCTTGAAGATTTCAGATTTGGAAGTGTAAATTTTTTTTGTTGTTGTAAATATTGTTTTTAATTTTTTAGGAGCTTTGTATCCGAGATTTTAGGAAGTGTGTTCTTCCAAGTGCAGATCCCATCTTATGGGATCGAGTTTGTACGAGTGTGTTATCTCTGAGTTGTAGGAGCGTTGCTCCGAGGTGTAGGATTATTGAAATCCGAGATATAGTGAAGTAGCTGAGTCTAGCTGTGGTGCTAGATAGGTGAAGTGGAGAATGGACGTACCAAAAATTGGGGAAACACTATAAATTCCTTGTGGGGTTTGGGTTATGCTTGATTTTTTTCTATGTTGATCTCTCTCAAATTTCTATTCCGCAAAAGATGCAGAACTCACCTATTCACCCCCCCCCCCCCGCATACACTAGGTGATTTAGGTAGACAACTAGATACTTTCTTAACCAAACTATCAGACCTTCTCAGAAGAGAAGGTATAATATCCATGAGTCCTGGTGTTGTGGAAAAGTGGGCCATTTTGCTCCAATTTGCTAGCACAATCTAAGAGTGCCTATAGCTAATGTTAGTCTTCCTGTCAGAAAATCTGCAGGAAGACAGGTTATTATTCAGACTAAAAAGAAACTAGGACCCAATAAAAATTGGGGTCCTAAGGTTGGATAAACATTGTTTTGCGCGACAGTCCAAGTGCCCATCCCCTACCTGGTACTAGGACACAAGGTTGTCCAAGACTTAGGATTGTAAAAAGGAAGATATCTTCAGGAACTCACACCTGTAGATGGATGTGGATAGTCTGATCAACAAGCTAGATACTCCTGTTGAGGGGGAGCTCGTACAGTCTGATATGTTGGAATAGCTTGTATCCTATCAAAAAGATTGACGTCAGAGTGCAGGGAAGTTGTTATCTATCCAGCATCTTCTTCAAGTCTTCAATATAAAGATAAGTAGAACTGATTTATTTTGTCATTCTACTAGTGCAATCTGAATAGCTAGGAAACCTATCTCTCACAGCAGTACTATACATATTGAGGTTAGGTACCCTTTAAATTAGAGAGCATGAGGAGAAGAAATACATTAGTCTTAAAACTTGTCTAATTTAATAAGCAAGTGGCTTACATACTCACTATACCACTAGATGGAACTATAGTCAACACTCTCAAGTTTGACATTGGTATGTTGAGTCTAGTTCAGCTTAAGCAGCTCTCCACTAGATATATACATTGTGTGTATGTTGTAGGTCATATTAATCCAAGCAGGATTGGTTAGTCTAATAAAAGGTAAAATCGGCTGTTTGCGAATAAGTATCAGGAATTAATCCTAGTCGTCTATCAAAGCTTTGATCTCAAACAAGTACACGCCTCTTCCAGTTCTAAAAAGTAAAATAACACTATAAATACATGGAGGGGTGCATAAAATAAACCACATTATTCCTTTCCCTTCACTACCCGATACTGCCAAGACGAAGGAACTTTTTTTCTCGCTCTCAGAAATTCACAATGAAGATTTATCCCAAAGGACTCAATTTCTTGTTTAAAGGCTCGTAGTTGGTTCAAAATGGATTCATAGAGACACCAGATGAGGTGTAGTACGTTCTCCATCTACTTCAAGCTTCTGACTTTGATTTTGTCTTAACGGAACCATGTTTGATATGGAAACGAGAGGTCCTAGAATTGTTTTCCAATGTAAAGGCTGATGATTCTGCGGGTAAAATCAAGACTATGGTAAGTCGAACGAAGATCAAAATCACCCTAAGGAGGTTTAGAAAGGCACTCCAGTGGCTAAGGTTTATAGGGGCTAATAACGAAGTCGACCTAAAGCTGTCTTATGTCAAAGCTATAATGAAGTGGGCTGGTCTATCAAAACACACCAGTGGTTCAATCTTAAAGAAAGAACTGAACCTAAGGGGCAAGTTCCTAGAAGACATCATTGGAAAGGTCTTGTTATGCAAAACTAGCTCACATGACAAAATCTCAAATAAGATGTTTGAGTTGATGGCCAGGATCATCTTGTCAATGAAAACTAATTGGGGAAGGGCTCTATTTGATAGGATTATTGATTGTATTAATGAACCCAATATGGGAAGGATACTGTCTTTATATCTTCTGCAGAATGTTCAAGGGATCATCAATATGAGGCTAGGAACAAAGATCCATCATATGAGGAGGATTGACATTAGAATGCCGGAGAGATGGGATAGGTCCCTTCATCCTCATAGACAGCCTGTTACAAAGAAAAAGCAAAAGGATGTTCCAGTTCTAGCATAGAGCAGCTCAGGTAGTTCTTCTAAAGAAGATGAGGAAGAGCCTCATGACCCCAGTCTGACTGTGTCTGAGGATGTGACCAGGAGAGACACTTTTGCCGAAGTGTCAGTATCTTTTTACCTTGATGTTAGAAATCAGTTGAGCAGGGCTAAATCTGAAGATGTTCAAGAACATAATGTTGACTTGCCTTCAGCTGAAGATGCATGGCAAGTAGCATAAGATATTGTCAACAACAAGTCTCTGCTAGAATGGAGGGGAGACTTCCTATCTTGATGCTGCTGCTGAAAACATTCAAAATTCTGCTGATGTAACCAGCCCTCAGAGTGAGGGGGAAAACTCCTGGAACAAGTAATGCATGATCCATTTGTTGAGAGGGAGCAATTCTAAAGCTCTTCAAAGATAAATCAGGATGCTAAGAAGATTGGTGCTACTACTGATGATGGTGTGTTGAATGCCAATAAGGATATGACAGATATTAAGGGGAAGATTCTATCTGAACTCTATGCTCAGGCTGAAGTTCTTGACTTAGATTCTTTTATGTTAGAAAAAGGACAAGATGCTACTGTAGATCCACCAAGAACTCATTATTCTGAATTACTACTGGGTGACTCTACCAACAGGGAAGTGGTTAGGCTAGTCCAAGAAGTAAATGATGAAGGAATGTAACACCCCAAATTCCAATTTGGAGTTCAAGCTGGGTGACACGGCCTTGGACACGGGCATGTCCAAGAGCGTGTCCAGCTTTGGTTGCTCGAGTGGGTCTCGAGTAGGACTCGAGTGGGCATCGAGTGTGTCTCGAGTGAGGCACACTGACTTGGACACAGGTGTGTACCAGGCCGTGTCCTGCTCGGTTTCCATGGCGTTGAGTGGTATTGAGTGGCGATGAGTGTAGAACATGGCCTGTGATACGGGTGTGTCACAGGGGCGTGTTCAGTACACAGCCAAGGATACGAGCGTGTTCCTTATCCTTATTCTTCTAGGGAGAGTTGGTCCTGTGTTGAGTGAGGAACACGGCCCTCAATACGAGCGTATACTTACTGGCACGGGCGTGTCAGGGTGGCCTGACACGAGCGTGTCTTAGCCCATGTTCTGTTCTGGATGAGTCGGTTCCTTGACGCTTAGGGGAACATGGCCTGTGATACGGGCGTGTCACAAGCCGTGCCAGCATAGGAAAAGTGATTCTAGGGAAAATCTTGGCCCTCCAATTCCTTCTATTTGGATCCTGTGGTCCAAGCTCCTCCCTGTAGTGATACGACCGTGGAATGAGATGGCTTTCTTATTTGACTAAGATCACTCTCTTTCTAAGCAAGAGATAAGGGAGAGCTTGGAGGAGGAAGAAGGAGAGGATTCTGTCCGCCGGTGGTGCTTCATCGGTCTGACTCTAGATCCAAGGCCAGTGTTGTGGAGGCAAGGCCGTTGCGGTGATTACCATCCAACTAGTTTCTCCATGGCACCAAAGTGATCGTCAAGGGTAACGATCTCCTTCTTGGACAAGTGAAGTCATACTTTATGCATGTGCATGGAATCCTCCACCAAGAGGTTGAAAGCGTAAGAGATTCCAGCGTTTGAGTCTGCATTTAGATCTGGAAGTGTTTAGTACGGAATATGCATGCTTTATGAAGCCCATATGGACGGGTAGTCTGGATTGGTTTTGCTTATATTGCGAACTGGAAAAGACTATGTGTATATAACGAGTAGCGTGCGGAGATGGTGACAACACATGTGAATTATTGTAAGGAAGCTTTGCATAGCTCCTTTGGTTGTATGCTCTGCTTGTGCGGAGAGATGGATTAGGAGGAAAGCGGCATTGTGTGCTGGTCTTATGAGAGATCGACTGGTAGCAATGCAGATGTGTGGTTTCACGGGCTTGTTACCCTATGGTGGGAAGTTGATCTAGAGGTACTATGTACCTGCGTGGTGAGCGATCGATAAGTGGCAATGCAGATGTGTTGTTTCACGGGCTTGTCACACTACGAGCGTAGGTCAACCTATAGTGCTCATTAGTTCCGTGAGGTGAACGTCTCTGAGTGGGTTGGGTACGTGAGGTCTTCAATAGGAGTTTGGAGGATTATGCCCGTCCAACAAGCTAATCACCTCGAATAGGTGATAGGACCTCGAGGATTTCGATACACCTTAAGTGTGCCCTTAGTGCATGGAATGTTTGGTACGAAGGCCAATGTTTGTGATGTGATTGGGGTAGATATATATATATTGTAATTGTATTGCATGAAGTGAAGGAACAACTACCACGGGAAAGGGGTAGGGTCATTATAATTGGTCAGCTGAATGCTGACTGTTGCTTTGTTGATCACCCTTGGGGTGGACGTTCATATGCAGGTGTTGCGGGATTATTGGATTGAGCGGGCTGAATCCCTTGCTGCTGCTGCTTGTAGGCCCTTGAAGGACGTGTGATGCTTTGGATTTCATGTGTGGTCGGCCTGCGTGCTGATGTAAGAAACCATATTTTATAAAGAGAAACATGTAAGGCCTTAAGGTTGTGAGCATTTGAGTTGTATACATTCCTGGTTATTTATATAAATGTGATATTTATATAGTGGTGGACATCCAATGGTTGAGTTCTTATAAGCTTTAAACTTCCGTTAGAATCCTCTGGGTTAGAGTGCGATGGTATTTTGGTATTAACCTGTGACCTCACCGTAAGTTTGTGGCATATAATGTGGGGCCCCGACCGGACCTTCTATTATATGTTATATAACAGGACGGGTTGTTACATTTTGGTATCAGAGGCCCTCAGTCTTCCTCTTTCGAATTCGTGGCCGAATTCTTTTGTCAGGTGGCGAGCACATGTACGTGCGAACAATTTTAACATAAACGAACTCAAGAATGCCCACTAGGAATGTGAGGGTTTGGGCATGTTTGCCATTTTGGATTGGAGGTTATTCATATCTTGTTCACGTATAGGTGACAAGGAGAGGAGCTGGACAGTCTGAGCCTTAGCATTCAGATGAGAATGCTGCACTAGCTGAGATGCCCACACCTCCTCCTTCTGCAAAAACCGTACTCCTAGTTGCGAAGGAGGTATTTGCTATATTGCAAGCACAAACTATTGGGCAGGCAAGGCCTGTAGTGGAGCCAGTACAGGTTGGGTCGAGGCAAGAGCGTGTTGAAGCTCGGATTGATTAGAAAGCAGCGAACGAGCAACTAAAGCAGTTTATGGATTTGCATCCACCTACGTTTGTCGGGGTGAATTCCCCCATATAGGCGGAGGATTGGCTCTCAAGAGTGAAGAGATCCTGACAACGATCAGGATTTATGAGGGGCAGGAATTAACTTTAGCCACTTTCCTACTGGAAGGAGAGGCGAGGCTTTGGTGGGAAGAAGTCTAGATGCACTAGTCGGCAGGCAGAGGCCTGGGAGAGATTTCAATGGACGAATTCTCCAGATTGTTTTGGGCAAAATATTTGCCAGCCTCGCATAAAATTGTGATGGAGAATGAATTCTAACATCTAGTTAAGTGTGAGAAGACTGTTGATGATTACCTGCATGAGTTCACCAGGCCGGGGCATTATGCGAGGTCGACGTTTGTGGAAGAGGCGCAGAAGACCAATAGGTTCTATGAGGGACTTCATTATGAGCTACGATTGGCCCTCCTGAGTTCCATGAACCAAGGCTTCCAAGCCTTAGTAGATACAGCCTGTGCGCTGGAGAAAGATTTGAAACGGGTGCAGGACAAGAAGAACTTGGCGGTGGAAAAGCTATATTTCAAAGTTCTGTAGTCCGAACAATCAGAGTTTAGGAAATGGGACAAGAAAAGGTTCAGGCCCGCTGAACAAACATTTTCGGAAGTTTCTTCGGGAGCAATGTATGGGAAAGGACATGTGGAGACGCGTACATGTTTTTGGTGTGGTAGGGTAGGACATGTAGCCCGCAATTGTTGGATTGGCCCTTCAAAGGATGAGAAAAAGTCTGGTGCGTCTTATGAGGAAAAGGGCAAGGCAGTGGCGGAATCATCTACATCGCGAGCGCAACCGCGCGTGTACACTCTCGAAGTACATGAGCCGCAAAGCTCAAATCATGAAGTATAGCAGCCTCGAGTGTATAACCTAGAGTTTTAGGAGGTTGTAAAGAGGCTTATAAAAGACGCGGATGAGCGAAAATAAAGTGGAGTGTGCACTTTATTATTTTTGTATTGTACTTGTACATATTGTATGTATGGGTGTTTGTGAAAAAAACACGTGTTTTTGTGCGAGGTTGTGGGGCGAGTAACCCCGGATCATTTTGTGTATATTTTTAACAAAGGCATTGTTATGTTGTTGGATATGTTACGCTAAATTTTGGGATGAAATTTCTGTAAGGAGGGGATGTTATAACACCCCAAATTCCAATTTGGAGTTCAGGCTAGGTGACAAGACCTGGTACACGGGCATGTCCCAGAGCGTGTCCAACTTTGGTTGCTCGAGTGGGTCTCGAGTAGGACTCAAGTGGGCGTCAGGTGTGTCTTGAGTGATGCACACGGCCTGGGACACGGGCGTGTCCCAGGCCGTGTACTGTACGATTTCCATGGCATTGAGTGTCGTTGAGTGGCGTTGAGTGTAGAACATGGCCTGTGACACGGGCATGTCACAGGGGCGTGTTCGGCATATGGCCAAGGACATGGGCGTGTGCCTTAGTCGTGTGCTTCTTTGGAGAGTTTGTCCTGTGTCGAGTGAGGAATACGGCCCTCAATACGGGCGTGTACTTACTAACACAGGCGTGTCAGGGGTGCTTGACACGTGCGTGTCATGGCCCGTGATCTGGTCTTGATGAGTCGGTTCTTTACCACTAAGGGGAACACAGCCTGTGACACGGGGGTGTCACAAGCCGTGTAAGCCAAGTAAAAGTGATTCCAGGGCAAATCTTAGCTGTCCAATTCCTTCTATTTGTATCCTGTGGTCCAAGCTCCTTCCTGCAGTGAAAAGACCGTTGAATGTGATGGCTTTCTCATTTGAACTTAGATCACTCTCTTTTTAAGCGAGGAAGAAGGAAGAGCTTGGAGGAGGAAGAAGGAGATGATTCTGGCCACCGGTGGAGCTTCAGCAGTCCGACTCGAGATCCAAGGCCAGCATTATGGAGGCAAGGCCGTCGCGGTGATTACCATTCGGCTAGTTTCTCCATGGCTCCGATGCGATCATCAAGGGTAACGATCTCCTTCTTTGTCAAGTGAAGTCCTACTTTATGCATGTGCATGGGATCCTCCAGCAAGAGGTGGAAAGTGTAAGAGATTTCAGCGGTTGAGTCTGCATTTAGATCCGAAAGTGTGTAGTACGGAATAGGCATGCTGTGTGAAGCCCATACGGACGGGTAGTCTGGATTGGTGATGCTTATATTGCGAACTGTAGAAGACTCCGTTTATATAATGAGTAGCGTGAGGAGATGGTGAGAACGCTTGTGAATTATGGTAAGGAAGCTTTGCATAGCTCCTTTGGTTGTATGCTCTGCTTATGTGGAGAGATGGATTGGGAGGAAAGCGGCATTGTGTGCTGGTGTTATGAGAGATCGACTGGTAGCAATGCATATGTTTGGTTTCACAGGATTGTTACCCTATGGTGGGAAGTTGATCTAGAAGTACTATGTACATGCGTTGTGATCGGTCGATTAATGGCAACGAAGATCTGTGGTTTCACGGGCTTGTCACACTATGAGGGTATGCCCACCTATAGTGCTCATTAGTTGTCGTTAGGTGAACTTCTCTGAGTGGGTTGGGTGCATGAGGTCTTCAACAGGGGTTTTGAGGCTTATGCCCGGCCAACAAGCTAATCACCATAAGCGTGCCCTAAGTGCACGGAACGTCTTGCACGAAGGACAGCGTTTGTGATGTGATTATGGTAGATATATATATGTTGTGATTGTATTACATGCAGGGAAGGAACCACTACCCCGAGTATGGGGTAGGGTTAATATAATTGGTCAGCAGAATGTTGACCGTTGCTTTATTGATCACCCTTGGGGTGGACGTTCATATGCAGGTATTGCGGGCTGATTTGATTGAGCGGGCTGAAGCCCTTACTGTTGTTGCTTGTAGGCCCTTGAAGGCCGTGCAAAGCTTTGGATTTCATGTTAGGCCGGCCTAGGTGCTGATGTTTGAAACCATCTTTTGTAAAGAAAACATGTAAGGCCTTAAGGCCGTGAGCGTTTGAGTTGTATACATTCCTGGTTATTTATATAAATGTGATATTTATATAGTAGTGGAAATCTAATGGTTGAGTTCTTATAAGCTTTAAACTTCCGCTAGAATGCTCTGGGTTATGGTGCGATGGTATTTTGGTATTAACCTGTGACCTCGCCGTCTGTTTGTGGCATATAATGTGGGGCCCCGTCCGTACCTTCTATTTTATGCTATATAACGGGTCGGGTTGTTACAAGGCACCTCTACAAGGATGGATCAAATTCCTCCTATATTTCTTGCCTAACTTAAGGGCTTGCTGGATGAGAAAAGGAGATCCTTGGAAAATTTTGTGGATGATGCTCTCAAAAAAATCAGGAAGGAGTTATATATAGGAATAAAGTTAATCAGATTTGAAGTGAATCTTCTATAGGGAAAACTGTCAAATTCTTCAAAAGGGCAGTACTAGCTATTGATTCCACTCTGAACAAGCTGGATGCAGTTGAATCAAATGTCACTATAGTGATAGCTAATCAAACAATTCAGAATGAAAACATGTTGGATATTCATAAGGATGAAAATGTTTTAAGGGAACAACAGAATACATAAATATTTACCAAGATGGATTGCCGTACCAAGATTCTAGATGATCATACGGTGGAAGTAAAAAATCAAGTAATAGTAGGTGTTAACTATTTAGAAACTTAAAGGACCAAGGCTTGCCTCTCCAAGACCAAAGAGCTTATTGAAAAAGACAAAAACGGGGGAGTAATGCCATAAAAAAATACTGAAAATATGGTCTGGGCTACCAAAGTAATGAGGGGATCTTTTGGCATTGAACTTGTCTAGTATGACAACATCCATATATTTCCTGCTCAGGTACAAGATGCCATGAATCATGAAATGACTACACAGCTACAAGATGACAAAAAAAGAGAAGATGGTGCTCAATTGGGAGATTCATATGCTGCTCTTGAGTTCAGCCCCTATGCAGAACAACTTCAGATGACAAAGGGAAAGTCAGGAGATGAAGAAGAAGAAATTTGTTTAAGTAAGAAAAGGTTAAGGGAAGAGATGAAAAAGAGACCTGAATTCGAGAAATGGATCCCTGAATCAAGGACAATCATTTTGGCGACCTGGGAGCAAATCATGTAAAAAATATCTGAAGAAGGAAAACTCTATAGCTCTCTGGAATGGAAGAAAATGGAAGAAAGGGAAAATGAAAGAAAAAAATTCAGAAGGGACATGAATACAGGCATTTTGCCGACGGATGCTATTGAACCTACAAAATACATTACCAAGCCTTATAGTTATTTTGAAAGGCTAAGAGGCAAGAAAGATGAAACTAAAATTGAAAAAGCAGCAAAGAAGGATAAAAAGATAGCTGATGGAGCTGAGAAGGAAGAAAGATCCCAAAAGAAGCCTAAGGGCAGTGGCATTGTGATATGGGAACCTGAAACTTGAAATGTTTCTTGTTCTGCTTAAATGGGCTTAAGGAATATGTCATGTTTTGTTATCTGCACAAAAACAACTGCTCCTTCTATGTTAAATGAAAACATTTTTTAATTATGTTCATTATTTTTCTAAGTTATGCAATGTCTCTTTTACTGTATATGTTGTATATTTGTGAAAAAGTATAATATTGTCTTAGGTTTTTACTTCTTCAAATAAGGAGAGATTGTTGGGTCCATTAATCCCAATGTCCTGGATTTTAAGAATGCCTTTTAAACAATGGTATATATATAATGTTATCTAACTAGTATCACAAGTTCTTTATGTGCAGGACAGGTCTACACATTGATTAGATAGATAGCCTAGGATTGGACAGATAGCCTAAGTTGCTAGGACAGGTGATGTCTGGGCAAGTTGTGGAAAGATGGGAAATCTATGAAAATCCATAGACGTTGAGTGAAGCAAGTTCACTCAATGCCAGATGACTAAAAGATGTGAACACAACATGCATAGTTAAAGCCTAGCTATTGGCAAGCTGAAAATTTGGCTAAGTCCACAGGCATTGAGTGAAATCTACTCACTCAACGCCATACAAAAAAAGTTGTGAGACAGGCTAAGGGAGTAAAAGCCTAAGAAGAAACAGGCAGAAATGTGGCTGCCACAAGTTTTGAGTGAAGTCTATTCATTCAATGGTATAATGTTATATTTGTTGAGTATTTCTCAAACAGTCTAAGCCACAAGAAATTTGTGTGGATATTTGTGTAAGTCCACATGCGTTGAGTGAAGCCTATTAACTCAATGCCTTGTGATAAAAAGCATAGAATTTTGTCTAAGGACAAAGGCATAGAGTGAAGCTTACTCACTCAACGCCACATCAATATAATTGACAAATATTGAGAGCGTTGAGTGAAGAAGCTACACTCAACGCTTCCCTATTAGGAGCATTGGATAAGTCCAATAACGTTCAGTGATGGATATTCACTCAACGCCTTTTGACAGAAAACTATCTAAGTGCTTTAGCGTTAAGTTGTGGTCACTCACTCAATGCCTAACAGCATAAATCTTTTTCAAGTTTTTTTGCATTGAGTGAAGCTTACTCACTCAATTCCTAGTGATAGGAAATCTATCTAAGTGTTTTGGCGTTGAGTGAAGCTTACTCACTCAACGCCTAGTGATAAGAAATCTGTCTAAGTGTTTTGGCATTGAGTGAAGCTTACTCACTCAATGCCTATACTAAGGATGTTTGATTTTGGCTAAGTTCATAGATGGTGACATCAATAAAGTCAACAAGTCAACAGAATTTGAATTCATTGTGGGAAAGCTACAGTACTCGACAAATGTCGTCGCTTGCCTTCATTACAGCTATTAATGCAAAAGCAATGTACCAGCCAACCAATTCCAAGTGGGGCCAAATGTTCAAAGAGACATTAATGTGTGAATAATAAAAGGTAGAGATCGATTAAAGAAAAGAAGCTTTTTGAAAAACACACAGCTGGTCTTCGTCTTCCTTCTCGCCATTATTATAGAGCTTGGAGAACCAGTTCAAAGTGATAATCTAAGAGCAAAAAGCAAGTTAGTCTGTGACTCACAAACAGTTAGCTATTGAAGAAGCTATTCACTGAAGAATCAAATCATCATCAACAACAAAATTAGAAAGTCAAATTTCTGACTTTAGTTGCAACAAAGGTCCAACCATAGTTTCAGTTACATCATAGGTCCAGTAGATCATTTCTTGAAGATAAATTATAAGAGTTATGAAGAAGAGAGGACTGAGTTTTTGGTTCAGTTAAGAAAGGTGCAGAGAAATAAACCTATAAAGTTTCTTCCAGTTCAAGATTCCTATTATTGTGAAGAAGTTAGGGCTGAGGACATCTCAGCTCAGGAAGAAGAAGGCTCAAAGAAATTTCTCTGTTGTCAGAATCATTAACACCTACATACACCCTGTAGGATATTAGCAGATCTAAGTCATAGGCCTGAATATATAAAAGCTGAGTGTAGAATTCAAGTGTGAATATGAGCTATAGGATCCATTGGATCTGAGGTAGGTGATAAGTTGATCACTAAGCCGTAGGGCTTTTGACCCCGAGGTAGGAGAGTCATTCTCTCTGAGTTGTAGGGAACTTGTGCCTGAGCTGTAGGATCCTTTTGATCTGACGTAGGGCCTTTGTTCCTGAGCTATAGGAGAGTCATTCTCTCTTAGGTAGGATCCTTTGTGGATCTGTGGTAGGGCTTTCCTCCCAGACTAAGTGGTAGGGTCTTTGGCCTTATATAGGTGATTAGTTGATCACTGTGTTGTATGGCTTAATGCTTGAGTTATAAGTCTTGAAGGAGACTGAGAGATCCTGAGGGATCTGTGGTGTAAGCTCTTAGGAGCTGAGATTGGATAAGTGTCTTGTCTAATAAGTAGTTAGAAAGGTGGGAGGGAAAGTGGATGTACCCATTATTTGGGGAACCACTATAAATTTGTTGTGTTGTCTGTGTAATTGGCTTGAAAGCACAATTATCATAATCTCATCACTGACATAAGTAATTATGTTAAAAATATAGCAAAAGAGACCAATAACCTATTCACCCCCTCTCTAGGTAATTTAGCTATCCTTGAAAACAAAGACTTTCAATATATTTTAATTATATATTTTGAACCATATTTTTGGACCATATATATTGAACCATATATTTTAACCTATTGTCTTTGAACTATATTTATTGAACCAAATTTATTGTTTCAATATTGAAACATATTTATATAGCCATGTTTATTAAACTATATTTTTTGAACCATATTTATAGAACCATGTTTATTAAACTATATTTTTTGAACTATATTTATTGAATAATATTTATTGAACCATACAATAACAACAAAACTCAAGCCTTTATCCAACAATAGTGTGGTCAGCTATATGGATCCTTTGTCACCATTGTGCTATATCTTTTCTCATAATCTCACTAATTCCTACCTACATCATATATTTCCTTACAGTTTCATTCCATGTCTTTATTGGCCTACTCCTCCCTCATTTAACATGCCTAGTGACTAGACTCTCACAATGCCTATTAGGTGACTCTAATGGTCTTCTCTATATTGACCCAAACCATCTTTGTCAAGCTTCTCTCATCATCTCCTCAATTGGTGCTACTCTTGTCTTATCCTTGATACTTTCATTCCAAATTTTATCCAATCTCGCGTGTCCACACATCCACCTAAGTATTTTCATGTCCTCAATTCACTTTTTTTGCTCATGTACACAATTCATTGCCCAACACTCAGAACTATAGAGCATCGCGGGTCTAATTGTAGTACAAAAAAACTTGCCCTTAAGTTTTAGTGGTACATTACGATCACATAAAATATTTTACGCACCTTTCTACTTAAACCAACCCGCTTGGATTCTATATTTCAAATCTTTATCAATACTTCCATCTTTTTGAACTATTGATCCATGTTATTTGAAACACTCACTACGGAAAATATTGTGATCACCCAACTTAATAATGAAGACATCAGTCCTTCTTAAACTATTAATTTAAGCTCTATATACTCTGTCTTTGCCTTGCTCAACTTAAAACCCTACTTTTATTTATTACCTCAAAAAGATTAAAGTTTTGTGTTTACACCCTCGCGCATCTCATCAACCTAAATGATATCATAAGCAAACAACAAACTCTAAGGTAATGATTTTTTGATTTATCTGGTGAGCACATGTAAGATAAGGGTAAAGAGATAAGGGTAAAGAGATAAGGTCTTAAAGCTGAACCTTGATGTAATACAAAAGTGATAGGGAATTCCAGAGTTAATCCTCTAGATGTCCTCAACGTTGTCACTGAATTTGTATGGATATCTTTGTTTGTGTCAATATATGATATATTTGCACCATTCTTTTCTAAGACTCTCCATAAGATCTCTCTTGGAACTCTATCATAAGCCTTCTCAAGATCAATAAACAACATATGCAAATCTTGTTTTCTTTCTCGATAATTGTCAATGAGTCTCCTCAAAATGTGTATATATCCCATGGTCGACGTCCCTGGATTGAATAAATATTGATTCTCTAAGATGTTAGTATCTCGACCTCCCATGCATGTTAGAGAGGGAGGGAGCGAGAGAGATATTTCAGAACATTAAAGGCCACCATATGAACCCAAAATAAAATAAATAATTCAAATTGTTATAATTAACATTATAATTCTATTAAATAATACACAGTTTTCGATGTATATTTAAATTAAATTTTTGTAGCTTTTTTCTGCCCATTCAAGACTACATGAACCCAAAATAAAAGCAATAAAGGAAATTGTTATCATTTACCAAGTAATAAATAATACACATTTTTCAAATTTTCTTGCACGAAAAGTAGAAAATATTATGAAGAAGTGAAGGTCATCATTAACTTAGAGAGCTAACACAACTATGTTAGGCAGAAGAATGCAAAACGACGTATTAACCTGTAAAATGATTTTTTTGATGCAACTGAAGTAGATTTGTGATTAAAAACAAAACGAGGGGTATATTAGTGATTGAGTATTCCTCAGTTTATAGAAATTTTGGTCTGCAAATAATCCAAATTTTTAGATCCAACACTAACTTAGTGGGGGATTACGGAGGAAACCACCACGCACATGCACAATATGAATGCCTAATTTCCCGCCACGCCATGCATCATCACGATAACAATCCACGATCGGTCTCCTAGTCGGTCAAAGCCATCCCTCATAAGCATTCCAATATAACTGCCACATCCCACGACTAGCCTCCCGAGTGACCATGCCCATGCCCGAGCCCAACGCCCGCGCTCCTGCGCCTTATGCCCACACACCCATGCCCTGTGTCCACACCTCGCGACCCCGCCCCATATTGTGAAAAACCATTATAATCTACCTTAACAAATTCCATTAAGTTATTGACTCATGATATATAGAGAGCATAATATGGTCTTAGTTGTCTTAGGGTGTCATTGGTATAAATGAAATGAGAAAGGCACACTGAATTTAAGAGAAAAGTCATCAAATGTCAACATGGGTCGATTAGAAGTCGACGTTACTTCGAGTACAAGCCAGAGTATTTGAACATGATAATTCAACATTAATTAAAGGATCATGTTGACGTATACTCTGATATGATATCAACACAATATCAATTACAGAACTTAATTGACAGATTATCTGAATGAAGACAGAACTCAATGTAACTTCTATATGAACTTGACGCTATGCCGAATAGATTTTTGAACGAGAACTATTTTGATAATTATTTCATAATTATTTTGAAAAAAGTTTGAATTGAATAACTTATTCTTGGAGACGTTGGTGCATAACCCATAATGTGTTGAGATCAGAGAATCCCGATGATGACTCAAAAGACCTCACCCCAATAGGGGCAAGTTGAGGATGACTCGCCCTAGTCGAGGGTTAGTTAAGAAGACATTTGAAAGTTATTACTTTAAGGTTAGCTAGTTACCTAGAGGGGGAGGGTGTGAATAAGACTTTTAAGCTTTTGTAGAACTTTATGATGTTTCTAAATTTAGTGATCTAGAGCTTGTCCTAATTACCTTCAATACAAGAAAGAAACAAGCAATACAAAAAGCACACAAATATTTATAGTTGTTCCCTAATTGGGTACATCCACTTTCACTCCCACCTATCCAACTGATTTGTTGTACTAGGCATAAACTCCACCAATATGCTCCTTAGAGATTACACCTCAGGCCCTCAGCCTTACACACAGATTCTTGTCAGAATCCAAACTGAAAGACTTTGTTTCAAGAGCCTAAACATGTAGACGGGGGGGGGGGGGTGAATAAGTTCTAATCTTTTTGAGTCTTTTTGATTTTAAGGCAAACAGATATTTGTAACTTCATTTAGCACAGAATAATTATATCTACAAAAATTAAAAACAATACAGCAGACACAAGATCTATAGTGGTTCCGCAAGATATGGGTACATCCACTTTCCCCCTTCGCCTATCCAACATATAACTTGATTCAGCCTAACTTCCTTCCAATGGCTTGGATCTACAGATCTTACAAACTCAGAACCCCAAAATGTTTCCTACACCTCAGACTTTACACAAGTCCTCCCTCAGATTCTTCCCTGAATCCTACCTCAGGCCTAAACCCTACCTCAGTCTTTCTAATTTTAGGCTTACAACTCAGACTTTCCATAAGTCCTACCTCAGGCACACAGCCCTACCTCAACCTTTATAATTTTAGGCTTACAACTCAGACTTTCCACAAGTCCTACCTCCGGCACACAGACCTACCTCAGCCTTTATAATTTTAGGCTTACAATCTCAGATTTAACAATAGATCCTACAAGAATTTGTGAGTAATAAGTACCAGAAAACTTCACCATCTAGATTTCTCTGTTGATGTTGTCTTGTTGATCAGTTCTTGTATAGACTGATCCTTCTGATCCAACCGAACTTAGCTTTTCAAAGCTTCTTGATTAGGACAAATAAGGTGGATCTTTTCTTGAAGTTGAAGTTGATCTTTAGTCAGCTTCTTCCTTAGATTCACATTGAACTCTGAGTCTTTCTTGCAGACAACCCTTGATCTGTCAGAATTCTTCATATTGATGCCTCACGTTGTTGTCCTCTTTGTCATTCCCGATCTGTCTCTTATATATAGCTTGCTTCATTGTTACCGGCTGATCCGGTTCATAACAGACTTCTAACAGTTCTGACAGTAGTGTTAGACCGGTTATTTATTACATCTTTCAAGTCACCAGTCACGTCACCAGGTCATACAATGTCTTTTCAACTCAGCATACAACACTCAGCAGACTGCTTCACATGCGTCGACACATATAGGCTAAGTGTCGACACAGGTCTTCAAGGTGTTGACACAAATACTCCAAGTGTCGACACAACCATACTTCTGATTCTCGATACTGCTTTTTGTTGTATGTGTTGACACAAGTCCTGTGTGTCGACACATCAGCTGGTGTTGAGTGTTTGTCAGATGGCGTTGAGTGTGTGTCGATACAAGTCCTGTGTGTCGACACAATTACTTTTGAACTCGACACAACTTTTAGAGAGTTGGTGTGTCGACACAAGTCCTGTGTGTTGACACAATTGCTTTAGGTGTCGACATAGCTCCTGACTGTCGACTCATCTTCTGTTTTAAGTGTCGACAAAATTCTGGTTTAAGTTGTCGACAAAATTCTGGATGTCGACACAACTGCTTCTTTAGGTGTCGACATCGCTTTGAATGTTGACACAACTTCTTTATAAGTATCGACACATTTTGCAAGTGTGTCGACACAGCTTTCCTAAGTGTCGACATAGTAGCTGGGTGTCGACATAGATTATTTATAAGTTTTGATACATTTCACCTGTGTGTCGACACAGCTTGCCTGAGTGTCGACACAGTCTCCTTGAGTGTCGACACATTTTCTTCACAAGTGTCGACACTTGTACTTAGAAACTTTTCCTTAAAAATTTTAAACCTGCACAATGAAACTCAAACTTCTACCAAATACACATTGATGTATATCATTAACTAAGTTGTGGCTTCTCCAAATCTAGTTCACATTTTCCAATGTACCCAATAATCTCCCCCTATTTGGATAAGTCATAACCCTTAGTCAAAGATATACATCCCTTAAGATTAAACAAAATTGTAATAGAAGTAAAAACATTTCAGAGCAGGTTATTACATAATCATTGTAAATAACAAAAACTTAATACTAAAACAAATTTCATTAATCAGTAAAATTATGGTTTACAAGAATCTCTGATAGAATAAAAGGAAAAAAAATACATTGTTCAAATACAAGAACCTAGCAATCCTATTACTGACTAGGTTCCTTAATTACTATTCCTTTGCCAGACTTGATTTTAGCTTGCACAGAAGGTTCATCATCTTCAGCTGGCTTTTTCCCTTTGATAGCTTTCTTCTTCAATGCTTCAGCCTTGATCTTCAGTCTTTCAAAATAGTGGAAAGGTTTGGGGAAGTACTTGCTTGGCTCTTGAGCATTAGCAGGTAGCTTCCCAGCCTTAGCACTTCTTCTATGCTGTAGAATTTCTTCTTGTCCAGCTTGATATTTATACCACTCTTGCTCAGAATACCACATACCCCTGTCATGTGTTTTATCCTTAACAGCTTTCCAGGCAGTAAGTATGATATTTTTAGAAGTTGGGCTCCCCTGCTCAAAATCTGGCTTCAGCTCAACCTTCTCTCTGAATCTCTTCTTGGAAATTTGAGCTTCCTTCTGAGCTTCTAATGCAGCTTCTGACATTTCAATCTTTTCTAGAATTACATTTTGTACCTCTGGTGGAGGACTATACATTTTCAGCACTTCTTCTTAAACCATCTCAAAATCAGCTGGGGGGTAGATCACCTGAGCAACTTCAGGCTGATCTCCTTCAAAATATTCAGGTTGAATTCAAGACTCAACTACATTAGCATCATCACAAAGAGGAGGATATCCATGAGTAGCTCTGATGCTATTGGTAGTCCATTTAGCATGGTCATAGCTGGCTTTGACTAGTAATCTCCCCCCCCCCTTTATGACTTCTCTTGCAACATGATCTCTTATGTCTTCTTTCTGGAATCTGACTGGAAAAGCTATATATTCAGTTCCTTCTTTAAAATAAGCACTAAATTTTATCAGGAAATTTTTAATTTTCTCCTGAGATTCTTGAAATGTGGCATTGATAGCAGATATATCTTCCTGGATTTGCTTGGAGATTTTAGCCTTCAGAGTAGTGCTTGAATCAGTGAGCTTTATCAATAGTTCATAATGTGAATCCTTGAAATTGTCATTCATCCTTACCTAATTCTCCAGTACAAATCCCTGCTTCACTTCAATTTCATCCACTTTAGCTTGTATATCTTGATGTTGCTTGGCCAGGAACACCACAGCATTACCTCCTTTATGGAAGCAATCTGTCATCTCCTTCTTATGTTGATTCACTTCAAATCTAATTGATTTGATGTCCTGGGCCAACTGAAAATGTAACTCCTTATGAGTTTCATCCACATATTTTTCTATAGTCTGTCTTTGATTATCAAGTTTAATTTGCATCTAGACTAGTAGAGAACTGAAGTCAATGCTTGATGTAGATGGTGCAGTACATAATTATAAAGCTTTCTTATATCCAGAACCCTTCTTCTTTAACACAGTCAGCTTTCTTTTCTTAGCCAATGTGGCTTCTTCATCTTCAGAAGATTCAAATGTACTTTGAATATTAATAGTTTCCTTTTCAGCTGGGATATCCTTCGATAACTCCCCCTCAGTCCTTGGAATTTCCTTTCCTTTTTCAATTTCCTCCCCCTCAGTCCTATCAGTAAGAGGACCAGGAAACAATTCTTCCATTTTAAATTCCTTCTGTATCTGTTCAGAAGGAATAAGATTAGTTTTTTTTTAAAAAATACCACTTGAAAGACCTCTTTTGTTATGTAAACAAAAGTGTCCCTTTAAACAATTTTTGAGGATAATACTATAGTACATCACTAATCTGTGGAGAAGATACTTACTGGCTCATTTTGAGCATCATTCTTATCAGTTACTTCAGCTGCAGTGTTGATTTCAGATACAACATCCATTATTGTGTCTGCAGCTAAGTCACTATCCAGGACAGCAACATCAATACCTCCCCCTTGGGCAGGCAACTCAGTTTATTTTTCTAGTTTTTCTCCCCCTGGAGTAGAGTCAATTTGTTTCTCTTGGGGCTCACAGTCCTTTGCTTGAGCATGAACATCTTGTTGTTGCTGGTGTTCATCAGAACTGAAGACCACTTCCTCCTCAAGATCATTGGAGGAGTCAGCCTGGACAACCACCTTCTTTTTCTTCTTGTCTTTGTTAGTTTGCTCCTTAGGAGCAGGGACTTCCTTAGTTAGAACTCTGTCCCACCTTAACAGTATCCTTACATCAATTTTTCTCATATGATTTATCTTAGAGCCATTTGCTTGTTTCAAAATATCTAGAATTACTGATGTTAAGCATATGCTGAGGATCCTTCCCAGGTTAGGTTTCTTCATTCCTTCTTGTAGTTTATCGAACACTACTACTGCCCAGTAAGTGTTTATCTTGAATATGATTCTCACCATCAGATTAAACATGTGAGAAGAAATCCGATCATGTCCACCTATCTTGCAGATAATCACTTTTCCAACAACTTCAGATAGAAATTTTCCTTTGGAATTCATCCCTTTTCTTGTGATAGAGGATCCAATCTTGATATTGGGACTCAGCCCACACCAGCTTAAAGCTTCTGTAATCTGGGAAGGGGTTATTTCTTCTGTATCCTTGATCAATGGAAGATGTAGTGATTTCCTGATAGTTTTCAATGTGAGTTTCACTCGGGTATCTTGAACAGTCGTCTTGATTTTCTTGCCTTCTGAATCCACTGTAGCGGTTGAATAGAACTCCATGACTTCCTTCTTCCAAATTTTGGTCGGTTCTGAGACCAAAAATTTTAGTCCATTTTCAGAAATTAGGGCAATAACTCCCTGAATTTCGTTAGAAGCAGTTGTGAAACCTTCGCGAACCAGTTCATAACCTTCGTTAGCCTTGTATTTTTGGTGTGGATCCATTGATGTAAGTACTAGAGGAGAAGAGAAGAGAAGGTCTATGTCGACAGAAGGTGTAGAGTCAAAAATTCTGATAGCGTAGTCGACCAAATTTTGGATTTACCTTTTTATAGTACTTGAGTCAGGGGCAGATAAAAAGTCGGGCTTAAGTCGACAAATTTGTTTTTATGTCGACAAAAATGACCTAGGTCTTGACAAAACTTTAGTTAAGTCAACACAACTATGTGTCGACATACTAATGTCTTTGTCGACAAAACGTATTTTAAGTCGACACATCTATGTGTCGACATAGTTGAGTCTATGTCGACATACTTGCGTCTGTGTCACCACTGACAACTAAAGTCTCGATAGAGTTGTGTCGACACCAACTTTTTGTGTTGACACAAATATCCACACAACTAATAGTCCCGACAAGGTTTTGTCGACACCTATTCTCCTGTCGACACGAATAATGTTTCTATGTCGACAAATCCTTTTCCTGTGTCGACACAACATACTGAGTGTATCGACACAACTTGCTTGTGTCGACACAAACTTTGTACTTAGACAAATTTCAAGAGAAATTTGGTGCTTACTGATTCTACTCATGGAAAATTATGTTAACCTATTCTAGGTTCAACATACCTAATTCAATTTTGAAATTATTGAATTTAGTTTCATCCAGTGGTTTTGTGAAAATATCAGCTATTTGATTATCTATTTTAACAAACTCTAGACAAATATTTTCCTTTTCAACATGTCCTCTGATAAAATGAAACTTTATTTCTATATGCTTGGTCCTACTGTGTGATACTGGATTCTTAGTAATGGAAATAACACTTCTAGAATCACAAAATAGTGGAATTCTACTTACCTGGATGTCATAATCTTCTAGTTGATGCTTTATCCACATTAATTATGCACAGCAGCTACCTGTAGCTATATATTCTAATTCAGCTATTGATATAGTTACACTTATTTGCTTCTTGCTTCTCCATGACACCAGCCTCCCACCAAAGAACTGATAGGTTCCTGTTGTACTTTTTCTATCTTCTTTGTATCCAGCAAAATCTGCATCTGAGAAACCTGTTAATAGAAAATCTCTATTCTTAGGGTAGCAAAGGCCTAGATTAGGTGTGCCCTTAAGATATCTCAAAATTCTTTTAGCTGCAGTATAATGAGATTCCTTAGGGCATGCTTGATACCTAGCACAGACACATGTTGCATACATGATGTCAGGTCTACTAGCAGTCAAGTATAGTAGGGAGCCAATTATCCCTCTATACAAAGACTCATCAACAGGTTTCCTTTCTTCATCTTTGCATATAGGAATACTTGCTCCCATTGGAGTTTTCAATGTAAAAGCTGAGTCCAAACCATACTTCTTAATCAACTCCATGGTGAACTTAGACTGGTATATGGACAACCCACTCTCTGCCTATCTAACTTGAAGTTCCAAGAAGAACTTCAGCTCACCCATACTGCTCATCTCAAACTTCCCTTACATAAGTTTGGCAAACTTCCTACAAAGGCTGTTTTCAGTAGAACCAAATAAAATGTCATCCACATATATCTGGACTAGTATTATCTTGCCTTTTGATTCCCTATAGAATAGAGTTTTGTCTATCTTTCCTTTAGAGAATTTATTCTCAATGAGGAAGGCAGACAAGGTTTCATACCAAGCCCTTGGAGCTTGTTTCAAACCATATAGAGCTTTCCTAAGCCTATATACATAATCAGGAAAGTGAGAGTCTATAAAATCTGAGGGTTGTTCTACATAGACTTCTTCTTTTAAATCACTATTCAGAAATGTTGATTTCACATCCATTTGATATACTTTGAACCCTTGGTAGGCAGCATAGGCTAAGAACAGCCTTATTGCCTCCATCCTTGCCACTGGAGCAAAGGTTTGATCAAAATCAATACCTTCCTCTTGCATGTAGCCTTTGGCTACCAGTCTAGCCTTGTTCTTGACTATAGTTCCATTATCATAAAGCTTGTTCCTGTAGATCTACTTAGTTCCTATTATGTTGTGATCCTTAGGTTTTGGCACCAGTTCCCAAACCTTACACCTTTTGAACTGATTGAGCTCTTCTTGCATTGCATCAATCCAGTTGGTGTCTTGCATGGCCTCTTCAATCTTCTTGGGTTCTATCTGAGATAGGAAGACAGAACATAAAACTGTGTTCATAATCCTGCTCCTTGTTAGAACACCCTAACTTGCATCACCAATGATCTGGTGAGCTGGATGATCCCTCATGTGTCTCCTTGCTGGAGGAATTCTGTCAGCATTATGGCTATCTCCAGCTTCCTCCTCTTGTTGCTCCACATTTTCTTCTTCACCCAGAGGGACTTGATCTCACCCTGGATAGCTGGCATTTTATCCTCATCCAATTTAGTAGGAACATCTTCATTGATTGTCAGCTTATCCAGCTTATCTGTTAGACCTGTAGAACTAACTGAAGAACTAGACAATTCACTATTAATAAACATTGACTCATCAAATACAACATGCACAGATTCTTCTACAACTTGAGTAGTCAAGTAGTAGATCATGTATGCTCTACTATGGTTGTTGTACCCAACAAATATCCCTTCTAGGGATTTGGCAGCAAGCTTAGTTTGGTAGTGTTTACCATTGACTAGTACAAAACACTTACTACCAAAGATTCTAAAATTAGAAATGTTTGGTTTTCTACCTTTTAAAATCTGGTAGGGAGTCATCTTGTGTTTCTTGTTGATGGAGGCCTCATTGAGCACATGACATGCAGTATTTACTGCCTAAGCCCAGAAGTATTCAGGGAGAGTAGTGTCATTCAGTAGAGTTCTACTGGCTTCAATTAGAGTCCTATTCTTTCTTTCAACAACACCATTTTGCTGAGGAGTTTTAGGTGAAGAGAATTCCTGATGAATCCCAAGTTCTTCACAGAATTGTGTTATACATTAAGACTGAAATTCAGTTCCATGGTCACTTCTGATTTTTACCATTGAGCTGTTGTATTCATTCTGAACTTGTCTGACAAAAGTCTGGAAAATAGTTGGGGTTTCAGATTTCTGCCTCAAGAAGAAAACCAATGTAAATCTAGAATAGTATCCATAATAACAAGTGTGTATGCTTTCCTACCAAGACTATGGACTGGCATAGGACCAAACAAATCCATATGCATGAGATACAAATATCTCTTTGAATCATTGATGTCAAGTGGCTGAAAAGAGGACTTAGTCTGCTTGCCTTTTTGGCAAGCAGAGCACACACCCTCTTTTATGCACTGAACTTGAGGACTATTCCTTACTAATCCCATGTTGAACAGCAGTCCAATTGACTTATAGTTCATATGAGCTAGCCACTTGTGCCATTTGACACATAGAGAAGCTTTCTCTCCTACAACCAAACAAATAGGTGAGTTATTAGACTCACAATCTAGGTTAAGGGAATACACATTTCCTTTCCTAGTGCCAGTCAAAATGATCTCTTGATCACTTGAACTTTTTACTAGTCACACTCCTTTGTGGAAAGAAATATCATAACCTAGATCACTAAGTTTACTTATGCTTATCAGGTTATGTTTTAAACCCTTTACATAAGCACCTTGGTGATAGTAATTGAATCACTAAATATGTTACTAAATCCTTTGATGATTCCCTTTTCTGATCCACAAAAGATAACTTTGGTTCCATTCTTTATGGGCACATAGTCCCTCAACATTCTCCTTGTTCCAGTCATATGTCTGGAACAGCCACTATCCAATTACCATATAGGGGAATGGTAACTTCAATTTACCTGCAACAAATAATGAATCACTTACCCTTAGAACCCAACTTGCTAGTGAGTCCTAGGTCCTTGTTAGTTTGAAACCCTGTGTCTGATCTAACATTAATCCTACTTTTGGTTTTAACACTTAAGTTAAACTAACAATCCATGGCAAAGTGGCCCACCTTTCCACAACACCAAAACTCAAACCTATTATACCTCTTCTTAGGTACATGCCTTCTTACTTTGTTGTCAGTAGACTTATTAAGTGTAGGTGCTGGAACAACATTCTTCAAGAACTCCTCTTGAATATGATGGGCATGCCTATAGATTGGTCTATTGACATTTGCACCCTTGCACATGAGATTTTCATGCTCACAGTGACCATGTGTAATGTCATGATCATACCTGTTAGTAGGATTCACTACCTTCTTAAAGAGAATAGGGGGATTAACAGCTTGAGGCTGAACTGGGACTTTACCTTTTCTTTGAGAATTGGTAGCCCTAGTTCTTCTCTTAAATCCTAGACCAGTCTTTCCTTTTTGTGAAACAAAATTATCTATCAAAGGTAAGACTGATTTTGGCTTGGAGAATTTTGTCACTAGCTCTCTCTCTTGCTGAAGTTTTACCTCCAGTTTCTTGATATGATACTCTTTGAATGAGACTGTACCCATCTGAATAACTATAATTTTTTTCAATTTGGCAACCTCATTCAGTTTTTGATCCAGCAGTTTTGCTGAATCTGCTGCAGCCAGTTTGAGAGACAAAATCTCCTTGGCCTGCTCTTTAACAAGAAACTTGCTCTTCTTTAGAGCATGCAACAGCCACTTATACTCATCAATGAGTTGGTGAACATCCCCCTCAGACTCAGATCCATCCACTTCTTTTGAAGAAGATGCTTCTGATTCTGATCCTGTAAAGTAATCTGAGACTGAGGAAGATGTAACACCCCAAAAAGACTCAAAATTGGTTTTGAGGTGCAGGTCATGTTACACGGCCTGGGACACGGGCGTCTCCCAGGGCGTGTCGGGGGTACACGGCCTGGGACACTGGCGTGTCCCAGGGCGTGTCACCCAAATAAAATGCGATTTGAGTCAGAAAGTTACACGGCCTTGAACCAAGCCTTGAACACGGGCGTGTCAGGTTGGACACGGGCGTGTCCGATGCCGTGTGCCTACCCGTGTACTGCTTGCAGCTCGATGAGGTAGGGGTGACACGGGCGTGTCTCAGGAATGACACGGGCGTGTCAGGTTCGATACGGGCGTGTCGATGCCCGTGTTCTGGTAAATCTCAGTCGGTACGAATACCGCGTGTGCCGCTTAAGGGTACACGGCTTGTGACACGGGCGTGTCACAGGCCGTGTCAGCCAAAAAAATGAGTTTTTGGGCAAATCGTAGCCATTCAGATTTCTCTCTTTGGATCCAAGGGCTCAGGTGATTTCCTGGCTGGATTTAATCCGTGAAGGCTGATGAAGACTTCATTCTTCATTTAGTTAAGGAAGAGAGAAAGAGAGAGGAGGAGATCAAGCCACCGGCGGAGTTCCCGTGGTCCGAATCGTGATCCGAAGCCGGCGTTGTGAAGGCAAGGCTGCTACGGTTCTTTCTCACCGTCTAGCTTTCGATGGCTCCCAAGAGATCGACAAGGGTAATGATCTCCCTTCTTGGACATGTGAAGTCCTTCTTTTCTGTATTGCATAGGGAAAACCCTTCCCCGCGAGTGTGCGGTGGGTTGTGGTGTCCCTTGGGGTAGATATGTGAAGTCCCCCTTGTTAGAGGCCGGAATTGGAGTACGGCTCTAGGCATGCTGTGTGAAGCCCATCTGGACATGGTCTGGATTGGTGATGCTTGTTTGCATATCGGAGAAGGCTCCGTGTTATGGCTTGTGTTGCCTTGTGCCTACCTGTTGCTTGGTGCAGCAGGAAGTACTGGATGATGTCCAGGAAATGAAGAGGGTTGGATGCAACTCTTGTGGCCGTGCGTTGCCACTTTATGAGCGGTTGAGCCGTTGGGCTGCAACTCGATGAAAAGGCAGATTGCCGAACAGGAAAGGTGAAACCGACCCGCGCCTATAAATAGCCATGGATACTTCCGTATTCGAGGTGGCACGGCGACTTGAGCAACGGAGGGTGGCTGATCCATACCTGCGTTAGGTCCGTCCGACTTGGAAGCCTGGTTATAGGTTTTGTTGGAGTGCCTAATGAGAGTCTTAGGCCCGCGCGCCGGAAAGACTAGAATGCTCAAATACCGTGTTGACGGTGGTGTTGACCCTGGTATTCCGGTACACCAAGAATGTGCCCTGAGTGCACGAACTATCGGGTCGTGTGGCCGATAGTTGTGATGGCTTGAATGTGCCTGCGCGCACATAGTTGCTATATGATGATGCCATGCTATGCAGGGAAAGAATGCTCATGCCCCGAGAAAGGGGTAGGATTGTTATAATTGGGTCAGCTGAATGCTGACCGTTGCATTGTTTGCCACCGGTTGGGTGGATTGTCCCTATGCAGGTGCTGGAGAGCCAAGTGGTAAGTGAAGGGCTGAAGCCCTACTGCTGTCGCTGCTGCTGCTGCGGCTAGCCCTTGAAGGCTAAGCGAATTTTTTTGCTTGTTTTCTTTTACTCATGTATGGCCGGCCTGCGCGCCGAGGTTTGTAAACCATACGGTGTGAAAAGAGGAACTGTAAGGCCTGAAGGCCAAACTTCATGTATTTGTTGTACATTCCGTGGATATATATAAAGGTGGTTTATATATTGGACATTCCTGGTTAGAGTTCAAATTACAACTTAAAGCTTCCGCTAGAATGCTCTGAGTTAGGATTCGTGTTTGGTTTGGTATTATCCTGTGACCTCACCGTCTGTTTGTGGCATATAGTGTGGGGCCCCGGCCGGACCTTCTACTATACGTCATTTAACGGATGGGGTCGTTACATTTTGGTATCAGCTTCGTTCGGTCTTCCTCTATCGAATTCGTGGACGAATTCTTTTATGGGGTGGCGAGCGCGTGTATATGCGCCCTGCTGTAACGCTAATGAACTCTGGAATGTCCACTAAGGAATGTACAAAATCTTGTTTGAGGAATCTGCGCGTTCCTTTTTGTGTTGTTTTGCTTGCATACGTTCGCTAATGTGTGTCTTGTCCACCTATAGGTGACGCGTAGTGGTGCTGGGCAGTCTGATCCCCAGCGCTCTGATGAGAGTGCGGCACCAGCTGAGGTGCCAACACCTCCTCCATCTGCGGAAACTGTTCGTTTAGTTGCTGAGGCTCTATTTGCCATGATTCAGCCGACCGGGCAAGCGCAGCCGGCAGTCGAGCCAGTTCGTGTTGTTGTAAGACCCGAGCCGGTTGAGGCTGTAGATCCACGAGCAGCTGACCGACAGTTGAAGCAATTCATGAGCTTTAGTCCTCCTACATTTACGGGAATGGGATCCCCAACGCAGGCAGAAGATTGGTTATCGCGTGTCAAGCGGATAATGACAGCGATCAGGGCGGAGGAAACTCTAAAGGTCACCTTGGCCACCTTCATGCTTCAAGGAGAGGCGCGGTTGTGGTGGGACAAGGTTGAGGTACACCATTTGGCGGGCAGGCAATTAACGCAAGTGTCGATTGAGGAGTTCTCTCGGATATTTCTGGCGAAACATGTCCCAGCGGCGCAACGCATTGCTATGGAAAATGAGTTCCAACGGTTAAAGCAAGGGGAAGATAGCGTGGATATATATTTGCATGAGTTTACCAGGTTGGGACGGTATGCGGGAACAATCTTCGCGGATGACCAAAGGAAGACGAATCGGTTCTATGAAGGATTGCGGGATGAGTTGAGATTCCTGCTTTCGAGTTCAGTGAACCAAGGGTTTCAGGCGTTGGTTAATACTGCGTGTGCGTTGGAGAAGGACATGCGGCAGGTGCAAGGGAACAAGGGCTTGGTTGTGTCAAAGCCAGAGGTTCAAGCACCTCGCCCGAGCAAATCGTTTTACCAGAAGAAAGGGGGCAAGAGGTCCAAGTCGTCTAGGCAAGTGACTACGACCGTTGTGTCGCGAGCGACATCAAGGCCGGATTCTCGTACATGCTATAACTGTGGCCGGGTGGGGCATATAGCTCGTGACTGTCGGGTTGTTCAGCCCAAAGGGGAAAAGAAGACGGGTGCGTCTTATGCTGAGAAGGGCAAAGCAGTGGTTGATTCCTCTGCGTCTCAGGCACAGCCCCGAATCTATCAGCTTGGCCAACAGGAAGAGATTAAGCAAAGTGACGTCGTCACAGGTACGAGTTGATTTAGCTTACTTGCTTCTGTGCTATTGTTTTTTGTTATGTATAGCTTGTACATGATGTGTGTGCTGCAGGCTTTGTCCTGATTCGGAACAATTTGGGGAGAGCCCTGTTTGATACGGGTGCTTCGCATTCTTTTCTGTCTGAGGATTTCGTATATCGCATTGGGGTACCAAGTCATGTGACGGTGGATAGTACAAGGGTGCTATTGCTGAATGGCTGTGTGATGCTTGCAGATAGGGCTTGCGATGTGGATGTGCAAATAGGAAGTCGGGATTTCGGTTTGAGTGCAGCTGTGCTACCGTTATCGGAGTTTGATGTGATCTTTGGTATGGACTGGCTCTCGGAGCAGCGTGCCTTTATTGATTGCAACTCCAAGGAGATTACACTGGGCCAGAATACCGGAGTTGTGACGAAGTTCGCTGGTATGCGAGGAGTTGGCGGGACTCTATTGTCTGCACTCCAAGTCGTCAATGCTGTTCGGAAGGGCGCAGAGTTATTCTTCACGCTAATTCAGGCTGTTGAGCCAAAGGCCAGTGTCAGTGAGGTACTGGTTGTGTCAGAGTTTGCCGATGTGTTTCCTAAAGATCTTCCAGGGTTACCACCCCAGCGGGAGATTGACTTCTCTATTGAGTTGGTGCCAGGTGCGAAACCTGTGGCCCGCTCTCCATATCACGTCGCGCCAAAAGAGATGGCTGAGTTGAAAGTCCAATTGCAAGAGTTGTTGGAGCAGGGATACATACACCCAAGTATGTCACCTTGGAGCGCGCCTGTTCTATTTGTGAAAAAGAAAGACGGTAGTTTACGGTTATGTATTGACTACCGCGAATTGAATAAGCTGACGGAGAAAAACAAATATCCGATCCCACGGATTGATGACCTCTTTGATCAGCTGGCAGGATCAACGGTCTATTCCAAATTGGATTTGAAATCGGGATATTATCAGCTGAGGATTAGGGAAGGTGACATTCCCAAGACGGCGTTTGGAACACGCTACGGTCATTATGAGTTCACGGTAATGCCGTTTGGCCTATGTAATGCGCCTTCGGTATTTATGGACCTAATGCATCGAACGTTCCGAGAGTACTTGGATTTGTTCGTTATTGTGTTTATCGATGACATCTTAGTATACTCTCAGTCGGAAGAGGATCATGCAAACCATTTGCGGTTGCTCTTGCATACCCTGCGGAGGAATAAGCTTTATGCCAAGTTCTCAAAGTGTGAGTTCTGGCTCTCTTCAGTAGCCTTTTTAGGCCATGTGGTAAGCGGAGAAGGTATCGCAGTGGATCCGTTGAAGATAAGTGCCATTCGGGATTGGCCAGTGATGTCTTCAGTGGCCGAGGTCAGGAGCTTCCTTGGACTTACGGGCTACAATAGACGGTTTGTGGAAAACTTCTCACGGATTGCTTTACCTCTGACCACGCTGACGAGAAAAGATCAAAAGTTCATTTGGACGCCGGAGTGCGCGCGAGCTTTTGAAGACTTGAAGAGTCGTTTGACCACGGCGCCTGTGTTGACATCGCCATGTGGTACAGATGGGTATGAGATCTATAGTGATGCTTCCGGGAGCGGCTTAGGTTGCGTTCTTCTGCAGTTTGGTAAAGTGATTGCTTATGGCTCGCGCCAGTTGAAAGTGCATGAGCGTAATTACCCCGTCCATGATTTGGAGTTGGCGGCGGTAATATTTGCGCTCAAGTTGTGGCGGCACTATCTATATGGCGTTAAAGTGGATATCTATACAGATCATAAAAGCCTAAAGTATTTGTTGGATCAGAAGGATCTGAATATGCGACAACGAAGATGGATGGAGTTCCTTGGGGACTACACCTTCGAGATTCACTATACTCCCGGAAAGGGAAATGTGGTCGCTGATGCTTTGAGTCGGAAGACTCCGGTACGGGCAAGCTGGTTACAGAGGCATGATTAGCGTTTAATCCAAGAATTGGAAGCATTGGAGATATCTTGTGTTGACAAGGGTTCGTCAACCGATGCATGCTTGAACTGGACGGAGGTGCAATATGACCTTACGGACAGAGTTCGGCGAGCAACGGAGCTTGATGAAAGCCTCCAGTGCTATGCAAAAGATGGGCCGGATGACCAATTCTCTTGGGATAACGGTTTGTTACGAAGAAATGGTCGAGTGTGCATCCCGAGTGTGGGTATATTGAGGGAAGAGTTGATGTACGAAGCTCACTTTGCAAAGTACTCAGTTCACCCAGGGAGCACAAAGATGTACAGAGATCTGAAAAAGCTGTTCTGGTGGCCCGGACTAAAGAAAGATGTTGCACGTTATGTGGCTGAATGCAATACCTGTGCGTTGGTGAAAGCAGAATGCCAGAAGCCTGGCGGTTTCCTGAAGTCGTTACCTATTCCGGAGTGGAAGTTCGATGATATTTCGATGGATTTCGTGCACGGGTTGCCGAGATCTCAACGCGGTCATGATTCCATCTGGGTGATTGTGGACCGGTTGACGAAAGTGGCGCACTTCCTTCCAAACAGAAGAGACGATTCAGTGGAAACCTTGGGCCAAGCTTTATGTGGAGCAGGTTTGTTCGACTGCACGGTGTTTCCTCAGAGCATCGTCAGTGACCGTGATGGCGGTTCACATCGAATGATTGGCGGCTCGTTCATCAAATGTTGGGTACAAAGTTAACATTTAGTACGGCCTTTCATCCCACATACGGATGGCCAGACTAGATGAACGAACGAACCAACAGGACGATGGAGGATATGCTCCGCATGTGCGCCCTAGACTTTGGTAAGAGATGGGAAGATTATATATTTCTTGTCGAATTTGCTTATAATAATAGCTACCAAGCGAGTATTGGTATGGCACCATTTGAGGCTTTATATGGTCGTAATGCGTACACCGTTAGCTGAGGGCAAAGCAGGTGAATCTAAGCTGAGTGGGAAAACAGGAAGTCGAAGAAGCTACCTCGCTC